>CM035839.1:311392440-311813029 GCA_020510985.1 Pholidichthys leucotaenia | reverse complement strand
TTGTAATATTCTTTCTTACAGGTCCTCAATATATTAGTAAGCTTATTTTTATATCTTTTATATTTGATCTCAGCTTCCACCGTTCTGCATTTAATGAATTGTTTATATAATGTATTCTTCTTTTTACATCAGAATCAGAATCAGAATCAGAATCAGCTTTATTGGCCAAGTATGCACAACACATACAAGGAATTTGACTTTGGCTAAAAACTTGCTCTCGTTGTTCAGGTGAAGGATTTAAATAAGGATTCAATGACAACCAGAGTATGTACAGTAAATTACAGTCTGTCCACGTTTCTATAAAAGGATGCAAATATATACAGGAATATATGCAGTTATTTACTCGGACTAACCACACTTTGCAGAAATATATGAAAAAATATACAATCACACAGTATTTCAATGTGGACTCAGATTCAGTGATATAATGTGAATGAAGTAAAAAGCAGTGTGAGAGTTATGTGCAATGTAATAATGGATGAAAAGTCATGAGTACAGCAACAGGTAGGACTAGGTGAATGTTAGGAGTTCATCAGAGTGATGGCTTGAGGAAAGAAACTGTTCCTGTGACGGGTGGTTTTGACCTTCAGTGATCTGTAACGACGACCAGAAGATAGAAGTTCAAACAGTTTGTGGCCGGGGTGTGATGGGTCAGCACAGATGTTTCCCGCCCGTTTCCTGGTTATGGACCGATATAAGTTCTCAATGGAGGGTAGGTCGGTACATGCATTTATTAACCCCTTGGTGACCCAAGGAATATTTTTTTTTTTGTTGTCTGTCACTGTATTGTTTTATAGGACAGTTTTTATTATACAATGATTGAGTATTTGTAAAAAATTATCATATGCTTTATTTATGTCATTTTCATCATAAACTATCTTCCAATCTTGTATTAATAATTCCTTTGTCAGTAAATACATTGATTGTTCGGTTCTTATTCTTTTATATTTAATATTTTTGGTATACTTTTTCTTCCTATAATCACATTGATAGACAACAAAAATCGGCAGGTGGTCACTGATATCATTCAATAAAAGCCCACTCCTGATATTATTTTCCATAATGTTTGTGAATATGTTATCTATTAGTGTGGTACTGTGTGACATGATTCTGCTAGGTCCAGTAATTGTTGGATGTAAGCCCATACCATACATTGAGTTGATAAATTCTTCTGTCAAACTATGTTGTTTTGAGTTCATCCGATCTATTGTCATGGCGGCCTCTGGGCCGTCATCTGTCTCATCAGTCCCAGCTGCGCACAGACCAACAGGTGCCAATCAGCGGCTGTTAAAAGCCAGTGTTGCTGACAGCCCGGCACGGAGTCGTCTGTCTTCCTCATCGGCGCATGAGCCAGAGCTTCGTCTTCAAGTTCAGCCAAGAACGTCTCGTCAGGATCTGCCACGTAAGAACACTATCTGCTATTCAACTCCTTGCCTTTACCCCTGTGCACAGGTGGACCTCCCAGGCGGCGGACCAACTTCCCCAGCCGACGGGGCGTTGCCACCTCAGTCACGTAGCTCCTCGCTACCACCGAAGCTACGGGTACGTCTAACACCACAGCTACAGGAACTGTTATTGTTTCAGCTACAGGAGCTGTCATCGTCACGGTCACTGGAATCACCACCATCTTCGCTACAAGAACTGTCATCATCACAGCGACAGGTGCATTCACCACCACAGCCACGAGCACTTTCACCACCACGCTGCACGGCCGCTGGAAGTCAGCAGAATGCTACCTGTGGAACGCCCAAGTAAGCCTCACCATCCACAATTACTCGCTAGTGCTGAACAGCTGTAATTGTTTCCGCTTGTGTGTTACAGGGTTGCCAGGTCACCATCCGGACTGCTCAGTTCCAGCGACCAAACTGCTATACTTGCACTCACACACGCACTACACTCTCTCACGTTGCAATAAAAGAATATTTGTCTATATCTACTCGTGTCAGTGTCTGTCTCCTGGGTCCTGAAACATATCATCTATATTGAAATCCCCACAGATGAACATAACTTTATGAGTTAGTTTTGCATACATTTTTTCCATCCAGTCCTTAAATAAGTCAATGTTTGATCCAGATGTTCTATAAACACAGCTCACTACCACAATCTTCACATTGTCCAGGCAGATTTCTATTGTAATACATTCAAATAAATCATCCACAGTTACTGTCAGATTTTTAACAACCTTGTATTTCAAGCTCTTGTCAACATAAATTGCAACTCCTCCTCCTTTTTTCACTTTTCTATTTATATAATTTAATTCATAGCCATCCATGGTAAAATCCACTCCTTCCTCTTCACTGAGCCACGTCTCTGATATTGCCACAATATTGAATAGCTCTTTAAACTGATGTAAATAATCTTTAATGTTATTAAAGTTGGCATAGAGACTTCTGCTGTTGAAGTGGATCATAGAAATATTGAAATCAGATGTGACCATTGTGTTAAACTGATCATCTGTGTAGTAACTACAGTCATTATTGATGGAGCTAAATAAATTATTATCAGGGTCTATGTTATATTCTACGTCCTGTGGGTTGTGATCTGTATATTCAAAAACTTTCAGTTCCTGTTGTTCCTGTTTGTTGATCTTTTGTTTCATGTTGTTAAATGTCTTGTAGCAGATGAGTATAATCCTTCAGTGTCCTACAGTTGTCTGATTGTTGCTGTGACTCCAGTTCATAATATTCATTGATATTTGTCCAGTTCCATAATATTACGAATGTTAATGACCTTGGCTTCTTCAGGTGATCCGTTTAATTTGATGTATATTTTACAGTTTGATGTCCAGGTGTTTTGAATCTTTTTCTGCTTTTTCATGTATCTTGCTTTTCTGGCTATTTCTGCGTTTTCCTTCGTGAGGTGCTCGTTTATGTAAATGTTCGTTCCTTTCAGTTTCCTACCTTGTTTTAACAGCGCAGTCTTGTGTTTTCTGTTCACAAACCTTATGATCACAGCCGATTTGTCGCCGTTTTTCCTGGGCAGAGGGTGGCAGGACTCTATGGTGTTGCAGTCCAGCTGGATTCCTTTGGACTGCATGAAAGCCGCCACTTGTTGCTCCGTGGATTTGTCTTCCAGCTCACTTCCACTGCTGTCCGCGGCCACCGCTCGTGCGTATGATCGGGGTTTAATGTGGAGCCCCGTGATGATCACGTCGTTCACCCGGGTGTTCTGCTCCAGTTCCGACACTCTGCTCTCCAGATACGCCAGCCTCTTTTCCTTCTCAGCGTTCTGGATCCGCAGTGCTTTCACCTCCTCGATCAGGTCCAGGATATTTCTTTGCTGCAGCTTAA
Source organism: Pholidichthys leucotaenia (assembly GCA_020510985.1). Taxonomy (NCBI): domain Eukaryota; kingdom Metazoa; phylum Chordata; class Actinopteri; order Cichliformes; family Pholidichthyidae; genus Pholidichthys; species Pholidichthys leucotaenia. Next base: position 311,809,739 of record CM035839.1, on the reverse strand, counting down.
CAGCAAAAATCTCTTCCGCCAAGAAATCCAGCGCTTTTTTAATTTCGTCCACCACCTCAGTGTGCTGAGCTTTCTTGGGACCCATGATCCCGGCCGATGATCGTTGATTGTGATCGTAGGAAAAAAAAAAAACACGTGGGAGATATCCCTTTGTTCTCCCTGAGCGTGAGGGGCCTGATTGCTTCACCAGCCACTACAATATTAAGTTATGAGACTGGCAAATTCTCTTTTTTCGCACGAGCAGGTTTATTCTCCAGTGGTAGTAACAAAAAAAAACAAAACAAAAAACCAGCTCAAAACGCTAGCTCTAAACTGAGTTTTAAACAGAAATGAACTGGGAGCCTTTACTTGTGCGTCCTCACCTTACAGGAACCGGAAGTATCTGGTAAATAATAAATTTACCTTTACCAAATTTACCAGAAAAAAAATGTACAAATTTATGAGAAAATAGTATAAATTCCCAAGAAAAAAGTAGTAACATGATGATAGTCAAAAAATTATTTAAAGCAATCTGAAATTTAAAATATCTTGCAAATATCTTAAGAAAAATGCTTATTTTCCATGACAAATTTAAGAAAAATGCTACATTTTTGTGAGAAACTGAATTTAGGGGGGAAACAACATGGGGGAAATTTTTATACAAAAAGTAGGCAAATTTACAAGAAAAAAAAATGTCTCTGATTTACAAGAAAAGCTGTAAAATTGACAAAAAAAAGTTGCACACATGAAAAAGTGACATTAGAAACGTCAGAATGCTACATAAAACACTGATGAAGTTTACTAGGAGTGAAAAAAGATTGGAGTGAATATTTGGAGCCCCAAAAATTGGTAGTGAGGACAGATCTAACTTTAAATGGGTTTATAATATGCTTTCTCTAGGTGCAGCAAAATGTTCTGCAGAGACCTTTACTTGACAGAAAAAGCAACAGGCTGGAGGAGGTGACACATGCTGCAAAAAAAAAAAAAAAATGCTGAAAGATGCATTGCAACTTTTTAGTTATCAATTTATTTATTTTTTTAGCGGTCCCTTTATTGCAAATGCACCCTGAAACACCAACAAACTCAGAAGATATAGTGTTAAGGTGATGAATTTCTATACATTGATAATATATCGCAATACAATATCTGTGTTTGGTCACTGCCTAATTTGTGTAATGCTGTCTCGTGATTAAATAAAATGGGAACAGAAAACTAGAAATGTGATTTTAAGCTCAGTAATTAAATAAAATAAATAAATCAGTGATGCTGTATTGTAATGCTTTTGAACTCATTTTAACACATGTAAAAAAGTTTATAAAAAGTTTAGGAATATGAAATGCATCTATTCTTTTATTCATCTATTTGGTGTTTATTTCTTATATATTTGTGTAGTTCCTCTGTCGTGCAGTTGTGGTATTTTAACAGAGGATAGAAGATCTGAAAATGATCTGTAGGGAAAATAGTCAATTTATTTTAATGTAGATATTTAAGAATAGTCTTCAGAGTGACGTAGTGTATAATCAGAAGTGGTAAAACTTGCTTTTTAATTGAATTTTACAATTATCAAAATCATGACACTTGAAAAATACAGAACAGTTTAAGGTTCGCTTGAATTCCGTGGGGATGACAAGCAATTTTTAAACCATTTAAACCACACATTTATATTTAAGGACTGGTAGTCGGAGTAGATTTTGTTTGTACTTGATAAATGTTCAGAGCTGCTAACATTTTGATGAGCACTGAAACACATCAATTTCACTCTAACAGTGGATGAACAAATCAGTTCTAATCACATTTCATGAATGATGACTACAATGTAAAGACCAAATCTGCATGAGAAAAGCTAATCATTTCTCAGATCAGCTAAATCCTACCAGGCAGCACATTTATTCTGTGGTGTAACTCCTATTAGCAAACTAGCAACCAGCTAACGTCACACAACAATTCACAAGCTAAATATGATATTTACCTTGTTTTGGACAGAGTGCTTGGTCCTTTTGTTTGACAAGTTCAACCAATTTAAAATGGTTTGTTGCCCTTGTGGAGCTCGTTTCATGTTCTTTCATTGAGCTGAATGCATTCCATACCAGCATCCCCACCTGCTGCTCTTACAGCTGACTCCTACTCAGAGAAGGCACAAGTACCGGTTGGGCAATACCAAGTCTGCAGCAGGGGGGGATGCATTGTCTGATTATTAGAAATGTTTGAAATTTGTTTTGTATTTTTCCTGGCTTTCTTGAAACACTCTGATTTAATGCCTGTCACTTTAAGAGCCAACCTTCACCTATCCAACTCCGCCCTCCCTCTTACATCAGTTAGCCATTAGCTGACTAGTTATTGTCACATTAGTTATTGACACAGTATGACATTATGTCAAAAGGGCTAAACCACACCAAAAACATGTCAGTGTCTACATTCTAAAACTAAAAAGTTCAAAGCAGTCAATAATAACTGTGACCTTACTGCCAAACATTTCAACGTACTGATGTGGCATGCTAGCCTGCAAACAAGATCTCTTTGGCCAGTACTCCAAAGAGATGAGGTGTGCATGGAGTACGTTTATGGTGTTGCAGAATAGGATGGATGCGGTTTGACTGCTTATGGCAAAAAGGTGTGCAATATGTTCAAGAGGCAAATTAAGCCGCAAACGCATCATAGTTAAGAGGAGAATTTGAAAATGGGAAATTTTTTCTGTCTTTGGTAGGCTGGGAAAAAATTGCATCAGCAGAGCCATTAAACTGAAAGATGGAAGCCCAGTGTAGTATTTCACCTTTGAGTGATTATCTTTGAGGAAATTCTCATCCAGGGTCTTTCTGGAGAGCTCTCCCTTTAACTTTCTGTCCTCCTCTTGCAAGAGTAAAATTTCTTTAAGTCTTAGGTGACACATGCTGCACTTCTGTAGTTCTTGCGCATTTTCCACTGGAGCATCATCAGCCTGACAGATCTGTGCTGCTTCATCAGATGTTGTCTCCTCCATCTCAGCCAGAGGCGTGGTGTTATCTGTTGCTGATCAGGACAATAAACAACTGTAGTTAATATATTTTGTAATCAAAAGGAATCCCAAGACACATTTTAGAAAGAAAAACACAGGTAAAAAGACTACCTGAAGGAGCTACATGTTGGGGGTCTGTGTTGCGGGTTCACTTGCATGCCCTGCCGATTCTTTTTGTCGTAATCTCGCCCGTCTGCATAAACCTGTCAGGAGTGGTAGCTGGAAGCTCTGCATGCCCAAGGTTTAGAGAAGGTTCCCAGTCAGGATCACAGTCTAGCATTTCATAAGCTGGTCTGCTGTTAAAGCAAAGGAAACGGTAAGAAAATACTTTAATGTTGAACAAATTAAACCCGCTTACACAGGTGTGTGAGTGGTAACTTTTTCTAGCTACTCTGATATCGGAGTCTTTTTTTAGCTTAGCTCTGTTTAGCTTAGCACTGCTGACGTAGGGTAAAAGCTATGCCCAAGCAAGTCTTAACCACAACACAAGCAAGTTTTAACAACAACAGACATACACAATAAATCATAACGTACCTTTATGAAAATGCTTTGAGCACACCACCATCGATTCAGGTGTGTGTTTGAAAGTTATGTTGGGTCTTCTAACTGCTGCAATCCAGGCCAGGCGTCGCCTCTTAGTTACATCCGAAACGTGGGCTGTTCTTCCATGCTGGAAAACGATAAAAGCCTATTCCGTGGTTTACTTTTTCTCCACAGCGGTTGTGAGAACGACTATTACAGTTTAAAACACAGCTGCTTTGTGACGATGTCTCCTACGTTGACGTGATCTCAGCGAACTAACAGGTCCTACCCTACCCAGAATGCACTTGGTCAGTTCTGCAGACACTACGCAACACTGGTGGAATCAATAGCGTGACATGCAGGAAATCCTTCAGGTTTACTTAAAACTGTCATCAGCTAAGGAAAGGTGGTGCTCTCACTGATGACTTTTGTGTTCCATGCCCAGGTGACACATCACTGTCAGCGGGGTCAGCGCCCGCCATACTCAACAGTGCATTTTGTAACCCGTTCTCCCTGTCACGCATCTTAGGCATGGGCGATACCAGCATTTTTCCTTTCGATATGATACCATCAATTTATGGGACTTTTTCTTCGATACTGATACTTTTTGCTTCTTAAAGGAAAATCCCATGATTGTAGTTTCATTAACAACTTTTTTGCAAGGGCAATATGACATATGAATAAAACCCATGAACATAAAAATTGAAAGAAATGCTTATAAAATGATAATAAAATGGAACAATGAGCAAAGTAAATAAAAAATAAAATGAAACATAATTCAATTATATAAAAAGAATTAAGACTTAAAATGAATGCAAAATTAATTCATTTTCTTAATTTGGTGAAGATTCTCAGTCGTCCAGGTAGGTAAGTATGCCGTATGAAAGGTCAGTCAAGTCAACTGGATTCAAGTATTTTTTACATCTGAAATGTTTCACCATTCATCCAAATTCTATGGTAATGCCAAACAGCAAATATGTGTCATTTTTTTCACAATGCAATGTTTTTTTTAGTTTTATTTTATTATTTATTTATTTATTTTAACTGCTCTTGCCTCCCGATCCATGAATCCTAGGTGTGCAGAGATCATCTCTGTTCAACTCAGATGATTTTCCCCTCCAAAGACCACGGCGGGGGGCTTGACCGACCTGGCAGAGCTGTCAGGTCGGTCAACAGCTGAAGTGACACGTCAGAAACGTCAGATGTTGTTGTTGATTTATTCATTGTTTAAGGTAGTACTGTATTAAAAAAAAAATTACATATATTAAAAACAATGGGGCAGCACGGTGGTGCAGTGGTTAGCACTGTTGCCTTACAGCTAGAAGGTTCCTGGTTCGAATCCCCAGGTTGGCAGGGGTTGGAACCTTTCTGTGTGGAGTTTGCATGTTCTCCCTGTGCTGCGTGGGTTTACTCCGGGGGCTCCGGTTTCCTCCCACAATCCAAAGACATGCATGTTAGGTTAATTGGTTGTTCTAAATTGTCCCTAGATATCTGTTTCCTATAGGCCCTTAGAGTAGAGGGTTAGTATTAGTGAAAGCGCTTTGAGTGGTCTTTGTGACTAGAAAAGCGCTATATAAGTGCAGGTTAGTTAGTTAGTTAGTTAGATAACGCAAATGCCCCTTTTCCACTAGTACCCATTCGGCCTTACTCCACTCTACTCTACTCTACTCTACTCGGTTCATTTCTGTTTCCATTGCAGTTGGGTACGTCTGGGGTGGGTGAGATTTTTTTACAGCAAGGCGGCGCCACACTCCCGTGACGTAAAACATGCAACCCAAGCAAAACAAACCATGGCGGCTGTACAAGGCGACTCCTCGGTCTCTGGCTTTTTGGAACCGTAAAGGCCAAAAAGGAGAGCCAGAGAAGGGGACAGGCAGCGAGACGAAACACTCTGGAAAAGTACTGGAACGTTTAGGAAGCCATAGAGCAGAAGACGTGAGGATACGAACTAGATCACATATGATGGTAAGCTAATGATTGCTAATGCTAGTTTGCTTTAAGTGCGTCGTACTGCATTGTAATGTCTGCAAGTTATTGCTATTAGGTACTAAAATATGTATGCTGTGTGTGTTTCAGATGGCTCTGTTGTGGGAAAATTACCACTTTAAACCTTCGGTCTGGGCGTTCAACACAGGCTCTCACTGATGTCACCCCAGCTTCACAAACGATCAGTGGTTATGGAGCTTCAGAATGTCTGCAGAAATGTTTAGCTTCCTGTGCAACAAATTGCTCTGGTCTGCGTGAAAATCATGGACAGACTGTTGAGACATCATGTCATGTACCTGCTCCAGCAGCACTGAGTCTGTGGTGGGGTCATGGCAACAACTGTTCAGCTGACACAACTTGATCACCGGGTTGTAGTTATGGGGTTATACAGGTGTCCCAAAAACACTGACATGATTTGAGATGTCCATATCGGAGTGACTACACGGTCAGGAGAAATGATACTTAATTGGATTTATTTTTGACATAAAATGTTTTATTCTACAAATTTCAAATGAAAAAACTGAAAAAAAAATTATTCCAGTCTGAGTCTTGCCATAATGATGTCTAACCAAAAGGAGGGAAGACATCATGGCAAGACTCAGACTGGATTTTTTTTTATTTTTAGTTTTTTTCATTTGAAATTTGTAGAATAAAACATTTTATGTCCAAAATAAATCATATTAAGTATCATTGCTCCTGACCATGTAGTCACTCCGATATGGACATCTCAAATGATGCCAGTTTTTTTGGGACACCCTGTATTAGCCACAAAATATATATTCAAAAGGTAAACAGGAATGAGTTTGGTATAATAAGATATATTTGACAATTATGATGCATTTTAGGCCAAAGCAAACTTGATCTAGGATTAAAAGCAATTAAAATAATGTGACATAATTATCGGCCCAGGAAACACGCACGCAGGCTCACGTAAGATTCAAAAGCTTTATTCAACAACAAGGAGTGAATGAGTGCGTGTATGCGGTATGTGTATGGACTGTGGGTGAACGAGGAGCGTCGGGGACAGAACGGCACGCCGTGGAGCCAGGCAACCCTATGGGAAGAGCAGAGACAGAGATATGAGTTGAGCTTCACCATACGGGAGAGATATACTGAGAGTGCTTACTTGCAGGTGGGACGGTGGCTGGCGTTGGCAAAGGATTTCCTGCCTGGGAGACAGCGCCCTGCTGTGCACACGACAAGGAGTGGAGAAGAGGGGAGAGGAGATGGCTAAGACGGGAGGAATCCGCTGCCAGGGAATCCACCTGTGCACAGGGGAGAGACTGGAAGACAGGTGAGTGGCAATACAGCTTACGTGCTGATGAGAGGAACTGCAGGATGGGAAGAAACGATCCTGCGGAGAGTTTGAGAGCGTAGATACACAGACGGCTCCAGACCGATGCTCTGGGCCGAGTGGGTTAAATAGCCTGTGACTGACGAGGCGCAGGTGTGCGCGCAGCTGAGGTAGATGACTGGGAGCGGCGAGTTGTGACATAATGCAGTCACAAGGTTTCATGGAAAATACTTGATTTACTGGATACATGTAGATACTGTAGAAATATTTATTCTCTGCATCAACAATGTACTATACATGTATTCATGTAGTATTGCACTGGGAATTTTGACATTAAACCTTTGGAATCTCTGCAGAACATTGCGCTGCACCTAGAGAAAGCATATTATAAACCCATTTAAAGTTAGATCTGTCCTCACTACCAATTTTTGGGGCTCCAAATATTCACTCCAATCTTTTTTCACTCCTAGTAAACTTCATCAGTGTTTTATGTAGCATTGTGACATTTCTAATGTCACTTTTTCATGTGTGCAACTTTTTTGTCAATTTTACAGCTTTTCTTGTAAATCAGAGACATTTTTTTTTCTTGCAAATTTGCCTACTTTTTGTATAAAAATTTCCCCATGTTGTTTCCCCCCTAAATTCAGTTTCTCACAAAAATGTAGCATTTTTCTTAAATTTGTCATGGAAAATAAGCATTTTTCCTTAGATATTTGCAAGATATTTTAAATTTCAGAGTGTTTTAAATAATTTTTTGACTATCATCATGTTACTACTTTTTTCTTGTGAATTTATACTATTTTCTCATAAATTTGTACAGTTTTTTTCTGGTAAATTTGGTAAAGGTAAATTTGTTATTTACCTTTTATGAGGGGAGGGGGGCAAATACCTGAATCCTAAATTTGAAAACTGAATGCCAATGTAAAACATTAAATGTCTAGATAATGAATCCAGAATAAGCTTTTATTACCTGGATGATTTTGTCACAAATCTCACAGATTTATTATCATTTAGTAAGTGAAACATAACACACTTAAGGTGTGGTGTGCTGTGTTCATAATACCTCTGCAGGCAGAATAAGTTACATTTGTCATAGTCTAGCTGACTAAATCACACATAGTGTTCTTAATTCATTTACTTGGTAAAAAAAAAAAAAAGCTACACAGTTATAAGCCTCATCCACATTGCTCAGTTCTGTGGTTAGAATGATGATCATGGTATTGTGGTGGACACACATATGTGACCTGCTTTGTGACTCACATTTTAGATCAGAACAAAGGCAGAGCTTCCTTGGAAATTACAGGAAGCTGCAAGGATGTTAGCTTTGGTATGCAAGGCTCGAGACTGTGGGGGAGTAATTAAAGGATTAAAGAGGAGATGCATTGTGACTGTGAATTTTAATGCAATGTGTTCTGTGAGACATGTGACTTGTGAACTGTAAGAGTCCTGGTTTTTAAGGACGAGAGTTTCCTGTGTTGGCTTCTTTCTTCTTTTGAGATGTTGGTGATGTGAATAAAGCTGTCTTGAGAGAGAACTCTGTCTCGTCATTCCCACATTCCCACACTGGTGACCCAAGACATATCATGCAAGAGGAGAATTCCCCCGGGCCAGCCTCGTCAGGAGCCCCCAGCCAAGCGAATGCCGCTACAGTCCAGCTACCGGACTTCTGGCAGAACAATCCGCGCTCCTGGTTCAACGCCATTGAGGCCCAGTTCAACCTCCGGGGGATATCGGTAGATGCCACAAAATTCTACCACGTAGTCGCAAAGCTGGACAACAACACGGCCCAGCATGTGGAGAGCCTGATCGACCAGCCACCGGACAGCGACAAATACGGCACGTTAAAGGCTGCACTCATCCAGCAATTCACCCCCTCGGCGGAGGAGCGAGCAGAGAGGCTCCTGGCGCTGATGGAGTTGGAAAATGACATGCCCGCGAACCTGATGGAGAAGTTGTTGAGGTTGAAAGACTCTGACGACGATCACTTCATTTTCACCCACCTCTTCCTCAGGACTCTACCGTCAGCAGCGAGAGCGACCCTGGCCAGTTCGCCACTGTTGGCCCAACGGGACTACCGCGCGCTGGGCCGAGAGGCGCAGCGGATTGTCAACGCCACCAAGCGGCGCGCGGCCACGGCCGCTGCAGCGGAACTCAGCGCGACGACCCGAGATGACAGGGGGCCAGAGGCAGCGGTAAGTTCCACACACTGCTCACTCAGTTCCCAGCAATCACGGTCCCCACATTTTCGGCAACAGTTGCTAAACACGGGGTGGAGCATTTTATTACCACTACCGGACCGCCCGTTTTTGCAAAAGCTCGGCGCTTGGACGCAGTTAAACTGGCCATAGCACGCGAGGAGTTCGCCAACCTGGATAGGTTGGGCATTATCAGACGTTCAAACAGTCCGTGGGCTTCCCCGCTACACATGGTCCCGAAAGCTGACGGATCATGGCGACCTTGCAGGGATTTCCGCAGGTTAAACAACGCTACAGCGCACGACTGCTACCCAATCCCGCATATCCAAGATTTTTCCGTTCATTTGGCAGGAGCGCGCGTTTTTTCTAAAATAGACTTGGTCCGCGGTTACCACCAAGTCCCAGTGCGCGCTGAGGACATACCCAAAACAGCGGTAATAACTCCGTTTGGCCTATTCGAGTTTTTACGCATGCCATTCGGACTTAAAGGGGCTGCTCAGACGTTCCAACGCATGATGGACGCGGTGCTTCACGATCTCCCTTTCGCGTTCGTCTACTTGGACGATATTTTAGTAGCCAGCGCGTCCGAAGACGAACACGAAAAACACCTGGCCACAGTTTTCCGAAGGTTGGGAGATCATGGGTTAATTATCAACCCAGGGAAGTGTCAGTTCGGGGTGGCGCAGATCGATTTTTTAGGACACCGCGTCTCCCCCGAAGGAGCAGTTCCGCTTCCTGACAAAGTGCGCGCGGTGGCAGATTTTCCCCGGCCGAAGACGGTCAGGGCGTTGCAGGAGTTTTTGGGAATGGTGAATTTTTATAACCGTTTTCTCCCCCGCGCGGCGCAACTCATGCAGCCGCTGTATGCCACGCTCAAAAAAAAGAAACCCGCGGATAAGGTCGAGTGGTCCCTGGAGCGGGACCAAGCGTTCTCGGAGGTGAAAGCAGCCTTGGCAAAGGCTGCGTTTTTGGCACACCCAGACCCAACGGCCCGCATAGCGCTCACCACTGACGCATCAGATGTGGCCATAGGAGCGGTTGTGGAGCAACATGTAGCCGGGGTTTGGCAGCCCCTAGCCTTTTTCAGCAGGACTTTGCGCGATAGCGAACGTAAGTACAGTGCGTTCGACAGGGAGCTGCTGGCTCTCCATTTGGCCATCCGCCACTTTCAGTTCTGGCTAGAAGGCCGCTCTTTCACCACGTTCGTTGACCACAAACCGCTAACGTTCGCGATGGCCAAGGTTTCCGAACCGTGGTCAGGCCGGCAGCAGAGACAGCTGGCCGCGATATCAGAGTTTACCACTGATATTCAGCATGTGGCGGGCAAACTCAATGTAGTGGCAGATTGCCTCTCGCGCGTCGTGGCGGCCCCAGTCAGCGTAGGAGTAGATTACGCAGCCATGGCCGCGGAGCAGGTTAGTGACGCGGATGTGTGCGTGCTTCAGTCTGGACCAACAGGGTTAAGGCTGGAGAGCAGGGTGCTGCAAGACGGTATGCCCCCCCCCCCCCCAATCTGCGATGTTTCCACTGGACGGCCGCGGCCGGGCCGCGTTTTTGACTCGATTCATTCTTTGGCACACCCCGGGGTGCGCGCGTCAGTCAAAATGGTAGGAGAGAAATTTGTGTGGCCAAGCCTTTGCAAACAAGTTAAGGAGTGGGCAGCAGCCTGCACGGCGTGTCAAAGAGCCAAAGTACACAGGCACACGAGGGCTCCTTTGGAGCCGTTTCACATTCCGGCTAAGAGGTTCGATCACGTTCATGTGGACCTCGTGGGCCCCCTCCCGCCGTCACAAGGGTACACACACCTTCTGACAATGGTGGACCACACCACGCGCTGGCCTGAAGTGGTCCTGCTGGCATCAACCACGGCCGAGGAGGTGGCACACGTGTTTTTAACAGCTTGGGTGGCGCGCTTCGGCGTTCCATCGGACATTACGTCCGACAGAGGCCCTCAATTTGTGTCCGAGCTTTAGTTGACAATGGCCCGCAGCCTGGGTGTCACAATTCACTGCACAACCGCATACAATCCGCAGGCTAACGGTTTATGCGAACGTTTTCATAGGTCATTGAAAGCAGCTCTCAGAGCGTCACTGACGGATGCAAATTGGGTAGACAAGTTACCGTGGGTGTTATTGGGGTTGCGTTCTTGCCCTAAAGAGGACTTAGAAGCCTCCCCGGTGGAGCTCGTGTTTGTGCAGCCACTCCGGCTTCCCGGGGAGTTTCTCCCAGATAATCCTGCGCCAGACGCCTCCCCGTCTCAGCTGTTGCGGAGTAAAATAGAATCAAGCACGCTGCCCGGCCCCGCGCACCACAGTTTTCCGCGCGTTTTTGTGCCTAAAACTTTGAAGAACGCAGAGTTTGTTTTTGTCAGACACGATGCGCATCAAACCCCACTGCGACCGCCTTATGATGGACCGTTCAGAGTGCTAGAAACAGGGGACAAGCAGTTTTTGCTAGATTTGGGGGGTAGGAAAGAGAAAGTTGGCATAAACAGACTCAAATCCGCTTTTGTGGTGGCAGACGAGCAAATGCTGTTGGCAAGGGCACCGCGGCGAGGTAGACCCTCGCGGGGGGCTTCACAAAGTAATGTTTCCCCAGAACACCCGCAGGGACTGTTAAAAGGTTTCCACCCCCAGACGGCAAACCCCCAGCGTGACAGCGCCGCAGAGACGTTGAATCCCAGCTACAGCAGATACGGCAGGAGACTGAAGCCTAGACAGCATGTGGACTGATGTGTATTGATACTATCACGGCATGCATGTTGCTATTCTCTTGTTTGTTCTAAAATGTTGGGGGGGCTTTGTGTGGTGGACACACATCACATTGTGAACTGCTTGGTGGCTCACATTTTAGACCAGAAAAAAGGCAGAGCTTCCTTGGTGATTACAGGAAGCTGCAAGAGTGTTAGCTTTGGTATGCAAGGCTAGAGAGTGTGGGGGTATAATTAAAGGATTAAAGAGGGGATGCATTGTAGACAGTGGGGGTGATATCATGGAGAGAGGATGCATTGTTACTGTCATTATAATGCAACATGGTATGTGATACATGTGACTCGTGAACTGTAAGAGTCCTGGTATTTAAGGACGAGAGTTCCCTGTGTGGCTCTCTTTTCTGCTTCGAGATGTTGGAGATGTGAATAAAGCTGACTTGAGAGAGAACTCTGTCTCGTCATTCACACATTTCCACAACTTCACTTTTTCCACATTTTGTCATGTTACAGCCTTATTCCAAAAGGGATTAAATTCATTTTTTTCTTCAAAATTTTATACATAATACCCCATAATGGCAATGTGAAAAAAGATTTTTTGAGATTTTTGCAACTTTATTAAAAATAAAAAACTAAGAAATCACATGTACATAAATATTCATAGCCTTTGCTCAATACTTTGTTGATGCACCTTTCGCAGTAATTACAGCCTCAAGTCTTTTTGAACATGAAGCCACAAGCTTGGCACACCTATCTTTGGGCAGTTTGGCCCATTCCTCTTTGCAGCACATCTCAAGCTCCATCAGGTTGGAAGGGAAGCATCGGTGTACAGTCATTTTCAGATCTCTCCAGAGATGTTCAGTTGGATTCACGTCTGGGCTCTGGCTGGGCCACTCAAAGACATTCACAGTGTTGACCTGAAGCCACTCCTTCGATATCTTGGCTGTATGCTTAGGGTCATACTGCTGAAAGATGAACCGTCACCCCAGTCTGAGGTCAAGAGCACTCTGGAGCAGGTTTTCATCCAGGATGTCTCTGTATATTGCCTCATTCATCTTTCCCTCTATCCTGACTAGTCTCCCAGTTCCTGTCGCTGAAAAACATCCCCACAACATGATGCTGCCACCTCTATTGGCGTGGTTATGAGCAGTGCCTGGTTTCCACCAAACATGACGCTTGGCATTCATACCAAAGAGTTCAATCTTTGTCTCATCAGACCAGAGAATTTTGTTTGCCATGGTCTGAGAGTCCTTCAGGCTCCTTTTGGCAAACTCCAGGTAGGCTGTCATGTGCCTTTTATGAAGGAGTGGCTCACATCTGGCCACTCTACCATACAGGCCTGATTAGTGGATTTCTGCAGAGATGGGTGTCCTTCTGGAAGGGTTTCCTTTCTCCATGGAGGAACACTGGAGCTCCTACAGAGTGACCATTGGGTTCTTGGCCACCTCTTTCTTAGTTTTTTGTTTTTAATAAATTTGCAAAAATCTAAAAAGAAAAAAAACTTTTTTCATGTTGTCATTATGGGGTATTGTGTGTAGAATTTTGAGGAAAAGAAATAATTTAATCTGTTTTGGAATAAGGCTGTAACATAACAAAATGTGAAAAAAGTGAAGCGCTGTGAATACTTTCCGGATGCACTGTAAACACTGTAATTTTAATTTTTAAATTTCCCAGAGGGAGTCATCCCAAAGAGATTAATAAAGTTAAGCTAAGTCTCAAAGTCTAAGTCTAAACCATTTGAACATTAACTGAGTTTATTTTATTTTATGTCAGGAGCAAGAATGTGAAAGTGACAGCAGCAGGGATAACAAAGAGGGAGAGAGGGAGGAGACCAGGGGGAGAGAGGGAGGAGAGAGATAGCCCAGGTGACCAGAGGGAGAGTGAGGGAGCACAGGAGGCACCAGTGACCAGATAACAACAAAAATAAAATGAACTTTGCAACTTAGAGAACAGACTGCTGACTAGATTGTCAAAATAATGTTCTGCTGGAAAAACTAATGAATTTTAGACCTGTCCTGATAAGTGATTGACATTTTCTTTTTGTTCATGTGATTTCCTCACAGAGAGACACAGGGTGAGGGCAGCAGTCAGGCAAATCCATTCTGTTATTACTACTGTATAGTGATTTAGCTAAGAGTCAGGCTAAAATTAATCCTAGTGACTTGTCTGTCAGTGCAGGGGTCAGTGCTATGAGAAATCAGTGCTTTTCACATCTGTGATGGCCTGAGCACTGATTCTGTCCGTGCTCGGGTCATCTAGTATTTTCCCCGTTCTTCTGTGTTGTTTTTTCATATGGCAATTCAGGGCTTTTATTTTGACAGCGTTACAATGGGGCTTCCGGCTGTCAAAGCTGAGTCACGTTGTGACAGCTGTTTACCATTTCTCCTGATTACATTCCCCTTTATTGACTGGTGTGTTATTGGTATTTAAGGAAGCAGCTGAGGCTTACTCCTTGCTGCGACCTCGTCAATCTTTCGTCGATCTCTCGTCAAACCTTCGTCTACATAAGTGTGTTTCCTCACAGTCCGTTTTCTAGTGCTTAAGTGTATGTTCGTGTTTTTGCCCCACATGGCTGTTACTTTGTCTTTTGCATCTTTTGTTAATAAATATGCAAACTCATCGGCTGGCCTTTGGCTCTTCCTCCCATCCAACTCAAATTATGAAGCATGTGGTGGTGGCAGTCAGACTGGTGGAGGTCAGTCCTGAACTCCATGATTACCGCGAGTACGCTGATCTGCTAGCCTCTGTCTCCGCGCAGCAGCGGCGTTTCCCTGACCTGACCTTTTCCTCGCCCTCTACCGGTAAACGTCGTCACCCTGCCCATATCAAGCCTCAGCAAGATCCCCATCCGGATCCAGTTCCGGGCCTCCGTGAAAACTCTGCCTCCCAACCAGCTGTTGCCCCTGTGTCACGACGAAAGGGAAAGACAGCAGCCTCAGTCTCCGGGTCTTCTGTTCCTGCTGTTCCGTCAGCTCCTCGTCCCCGGACTGCCTCGGCTGCTCCTCCCTTCTCCTCGATGCTCTCTCCAGCTGCTGTGAGCTCCACGAGTCCTGCTCCGTCTGCGCCCATATCTGATCCTGTGCGAGCGGCTCCTCTTCGTCTTCCCGGGGGGCCCTCCGTCACCATGCAAAGGGGAAAGTGGAGAACCAAGCCCACTGCAGCAGTTTCCATCGGCCCTCAGCTGAGCAGGCAAGTGCTATTTCATTCTCTTCCTTCATATTATGGATTGCCTTGTCTGACTCCTGGGGGTGGAGTTCGGGGCTCAAAGTCCCCCGAGCTTCCTCCACCTGCTGCAGCTATTAATTGTAAACCTGCATCTTCTGTGTCTCCTTACCCTGAGCGTCCTCCAGTGCCAGGAATACACCGCCGGACAAAGAAGGAGCCTGCAGCCCTGGAAAGCTTTGTACCAGTCCCGCAGCTGCGTCACGGACAGGGGAGGAGGGTGGACTGCCGACTGGAGCCTGCGCCAACGATCAAGCATCCCCGGGTCTCTGTGGAGGATTGGTTCGACCCACCAGGCCACGGAGCCCCTGCTAAAACGCCGTGCGGGCCTTCGGCGTGGACTTCAGCACCGGGGAGTCCCCAGACTGTGAAGGACATCAGGCCGGCTACGGAGCCCGCCACAGTCGAGAGGGAACCATGAGTGGACCTCCAGATAATTGAGCCTGGATTGTTGGAGTCCTGGACAGCGGTGAAGCCCGAGATCAGACAAGTGCTCTATTTTGTCTTTCTCTTCTTTGTTCTGGAGCATTATTGCCTGTCTCTCGGTGAAACGAGCCGGGTGCAGCCGGTCACTGCATCCGAGCTTGTCTCGCCGGGCTCTGCCGCTGCCAGTGATCCTGATTCCGGTTCTTTTTCTTCCTCTGAGCCTTCTCCCAGGGTCACTGGTGACGAGCCTGTTCCGGTCGTCATCTTGGAGGATCCAGGTTCGTGCTCGGAGGTCATCCTTGGTGCTGCGCTGGCCCAGTCAGGGTCTGTCGTGGGTGCTGTTCTGGCCCAGCCGGAGTCCATCGTGGGTGCTGTTCTGGCCCAATCGGTGTCCGTCGTGGGTGCAGCTCCGACCCAGTTGGAGTCCATTGTGGGTGCAGTGCTGACCCAGTTGGGGTCCGTCGTGGGTGCATCGCTGGCCCGGTCGGTGTCCAGCAAGGGCGCAGCGCCGGTTCGGTTTAAGTTCGGAGAAGGAGCTGCAGATCCTCCGCCGTCTGACGCCGGACTGGTCCCTCATCTTTCCCCCTATCCTTCTCCATAGGGTGCCGCTGGGGTTCCCCGTATTCGGCTCGGCTTTCCCTCGCTATCCCTCTTGGTAGGGAGGCCGCCACCGAGTTCTCCCCTCGGGTTCTGGTGGCCTAAGGATGCGGGTCAGCCACCCGGGAGACTGCTTCGCCGGTTCGGTGTTCTGGGTCGGCCACCCGACGGACTGCCCTGTTTGTTCGGCGACCTGGTCCAGCCACCAGAGGTACTGTTTCTCCGGGCCTGGGACTGGGGTAGGCCATCCGAACTGTTTCTTTTCTCCCTGCCAGCGATCTGGAAGCTGGCAGGCATCTGGAGGCATTTTATGTCGTGTTCCTGGTGTTTTTGGGTACTATGTGTTTTTGTAATGTACCTGTATTTTAGTTTTCGTGTTCCCTTGCCGAGCGGAAGGTTATGTATTTTCTTGTTGTATTTCACCTGTGCTTGGGGTTATTTGTAGCATGTTCTACCATTTTTTTTTCCTATGTTTTAGCCTTGTCATTTTGTTGTCTTTGTTGCCCCATAGTGTGTTTTTCTTTCTTGTTATAGTGTTTTTTTTCCTTTTTGGGGGGTTTTCGCCCTCCTGGCCTGTTTTCCCCTCCACCCTCCCTGGGTTGGCCCTGGTTGCCTTCTGGTTGGGGCTGGGGGGGGGGGGGGTGTTTGGATGTTACGTTGGCGCCTGGAATTTGCCTTGTGAACAGGGGGTACTGTGATGGCCTGAGCGCTGATTCTGTCCACGCTCAGGTCGTCTAGTATTTTCCTCATTCTTCTGTGTTGTTTTTTCATATGGTAATTCAGGGCTTTTATTTTGACAGCATTACAACAGGGCTTCCGGCTGTCAAAGCCGAGTCACGTTGTGACAGCTGTTTACCATTTCTCCTGATTACATCCCCCTTTATTGATTGGTGTGTTATTGGTATTTAAGGAAGACTCTGAGGCTTACTCCTCGCTGCAACCTCGTCAATCTTTCGTCTATCTTTCATCGATCTCTCGTCAAACCTTTGTCTACGTAAGTGTGTTTCCTCACAGTCCATTTTCTAGTTCTTAAGTGTATGTTCTTGTTTTTGCCCCACATGGCTGTTATTTTGTCTTTTGCATCTTTTGTTAATAAATATGCAAACTCATCGGCTGGCCTTTGGCGTCTTATTGATGGCCCACGAGGGCCATCCATGACAACATCACTGAAATGTAACCGTGTTTAGTGAAGTGGGATGATGGAAGTTGCTGGCCGCTAGTCATTTATACAAAAACTAAATATTACTCTATTATTATATGACAGCCAACAACTTTAATTATATGGAAAGTTATCTTTTAAACTGACAAACATCATATGTGTAACTTGTTTCAAAATTTGATCGGGATCAAAAGATAATGTTACTCTTGCCATTCATTTCAATAGATTTTTTTTTTTATTATTTAAGGTCCAATATGCAGAAGTAGAGGGGGCGTGACTTAGGCTTTCTATACGGGCAGAGAGCACAACCCTCCCAATGTTTGAAACAAAGTTATATCTTTGCATAGCAGTAACAGTGAACATGCTCCTGTTATGTCCTAATCTTGGTACTCAAGGAGAAGCCCGTGAATACAGTTGAACGTCACTTTATTAAACAGAACCACACAATGCCAAGCGCTCCGTACAAGTGGATGGTCGACGGTCGAAGAGACAGAGTCTCTTCCGCCCTAGCCCTTTATACCCCTGGTAACAGCAGAACCAGAAAGGCGGGCCGTCACCTCCTTCTACACCCAGGATGGTATGGGCGCCATCTTACTACACCACACTTTCCCTCCCCTGTAGAAAAATGCAAGCACACAAATCACACCCTCCCACCTGCGAATGTCAGGAGCCTTGAGTGTGCTGCTGAGCAGAGTGTGTATTTCCACCAGTTGGTCGTGGACCATCTCCTCTTCAAGGGCTCCACAGTGCCACACCCCCGCCAGCTGACGTAAATCTGCAATGTAGTGCTGCACCGTCTCTCCTGTCCGCTGGCGGCGCTGCTGAAACTGGATTCGTCAGACTATAACGTTTTCCGGGGTGCGAAAGAAGCTCGCCATTAGTTCCACCACGTCCTCATAACTATCAGCTACTCCTAGCATGTCCAGAATCCTTTGACCCTCCATACCAAGATTATGAACCAGAATTGCTCTCGCACGCTGTTTCTTGAGCTTGCTGAGGTTAAGGGCCACCAGAAAATTCTGGAAAGCTGCGTACAACCTAGACCAGAGGACCAGTGGCTTGCCCGGATCCTCCAAAAACAGCCGAAAATCAGAAAAAGCTCGCTCTACACCTTTTACCTCATCATCAAATGTTATGTCCTTATCTTGGTACTCAAGGTGTCATGACGTATTAAGTTTTGACAGCTCACGTGCACGATGCCAAACACAGGAAGGAACCACACAGAGGGGCACGTTTGACAATTTTATTAATATCAAAACCCAAAGCGCACAGCTATAGAAACAGTCACTCGCCAGAGGAAAGGACCTGTGGAGAGAAGACGAGAGCAGTGAGCTGAGGAGTGGAGTCAGGGGAAATGGGCGAGCCAAATTACTACTTGAGAAATCCAGAGTAGACTGGCAGGACCCAGCGGGGAATAGATGAGCCAGTATGGTAGGGGGGAAATGGTGAGCTGATGGTGTCTGACTGGGTGGAGCTGATAGCTGGAGGTGGTGAGGCAGGAAAGCGCGCGCAGTCCCGGAGACACCTACACAGTGGCAGCAACTTGAAAGAAGGAGAAGAAAGTAAGGTTAACGGCACGTTAACGTTACGGCTTTACTTTGCTTGCCTGAGAACGGGCAGTATACCCAGACGAGCCAGTGTTGACTGCGTGGAGGAAGCCTCCTTATGTACGCTGGCTGATGAGCGGGCGCAGATGTGTCTTCTGCCTCAGGTGCCGTGATGAGTTTGTAAAGGTGAGACCAGAAGGGAAGGGCGTGCTCTCGCTGCTCACGACGCAAGGAAGAGGCCATGAATACAGTTGAACGTCACTTTATTAAACAGAACCACACAATGCCAAGCACTCCGTTCAAGTGGATGGTCGACGGTCGAAGAGACAGAGTCTCTTCCACCCTAGCCCTTTATACCCCTGGTGAGGGCGGAACCGGAAAGACGGGCCGTCACCTCCCACTACACCCAGGATGGTATGGGCGCCATCTTACTACAGCACAGCTCCCAACTAGCACACATTCAATGATTGTTACAAAATGTTTATTTTTTTATTATTTTACTGTGTTCGAATAAGCTATCTATATATTGTAACATCGGGGCTTTTTCCCAGCATGCCTTGCCAGTAGAGACTTTATTTTTGTGTGTGTGTTTAATGTTATTACTGTGCTATTATACTGCTGTGTCCAGCAGTATTGGGGTATAGTAGTGGGGTCTATCTATAACCCAGCAGTGTTATAGGTAGAATTAGAGCAGGAGTAATTATGTGATAGTGTAACCCTGATATAAACGGAGGTCGGTGAGAATGACCTCCCCTCCTGTCTGTGATTGTGGTGTGTTTAATAAAGTCTGTTGTGTCGCAGCCATCTGCTCCCTTTCTTTGTGTGAACTTCGCCTACGTCACACTGGTGTCAGAAGTGGGATCCATGGAACAGATAGGAGCCAGGATCAGAACGGAGATCCAGCAGCTGGAGCGACTCATCGCTCAGCTGGCGACGGACGACGGAGCTGAGACACCGACCCCCGGAGCCGCTTGCCGGGACGAACGAAGCAGCGGACCTGATGGGACCAGCGTACCCCGCCTTCTGCCTTTTTCAAGGCAGGGTGGGCTGAGCAGAGCAAACCAGCCCCGCTCCCCGCCCTTTTCAGGGCAGGACGGGCCGGCGATTCCACTGCAACCAGGGGCGGCGATTGACCGGGAGGCGACTGTCCCATACATCTGGCAGCGGGCCAAGATTCCTCGCTTCAACAGCGAGACCCTGCTTGATGACTACCCGGTCCAGGTCGAGCTGGCTGCCTCGCTGAACGGCTGGCCGCCAGAAGAAACCGGCGTGCAGGTCGCACTGGCCTTGGAAGGGAGAGCCCTCTGCACGCTGTTTGACCTCCGGCCCGAAGAGCGCCACAGCTGGCCAGCACTACAAGGAGAGTTCTGGAGACGGTTTGGGAGAATGGCCGACGCTGAGTACGCCCAGGAACAGCTGGCCAACCGCCGTAGAGGCAGCCAGGAGAGACTAGGAGCCTCTGCGGCGGACATACGGCTTCTAACACGGCGCAGCTACCGGGACTTAGAACTGGAGGTAGTGGAAAAGCTCGCCCTCCGGAATTTCATGCAAGGTCTCCACCCGGCCCAGCTTCAGGAGCATGTCCGGATTAACGCTGCGAGCAACTGGGAGACTGTGGTGGCAGAAGCAGAGCGGGTGGAGCCGCTGTTGAATCGTACAGCCGAGCCAAGACAAAGAGCCTTCCAGGCCACGGCTGAGAGCGAGGGAGAGGAGGAGGAGTTACGGCAGACCACGGCAGCGCGTCCACGGAGAAGACGGTCACGGCAACGCGAGGAAGGGTGCTTCTGCTGCAGAGAGCCAGGACACATCGCACAGTACTGCCCCGCACCCACTCCACGACAAACCGGCCCCTCGCTGACGTTAAACTAGAGTGAGGTGGCATGGAAGGGGACAGGCCGCCTCCCGCAGATGTTTCCCCCAATGAGCCGGTGCCGCGCGTGGGCCGAATTGGACACTCGCCAGGGATGTATTTGCAGTGCAGCCTGGAGAAGACATCGATCCGGACTCTGATTGACACCGGCTCTACCATCTCCTTGGTCCGGCCCGGTGTGCTGCCGGGCACAGATGAGACAACACCATGGGGGTGGGAACCCATTGAGCGCCACGTCACCACAAGCTACCGGTGAGCATGCCAGATTGGGGGGGCAGAGAGTTTTTGTGGTGGGGGTGGCCGGTCAGAACATAAAACACCCGTTCTGGCTGGCTGACATCCAAGACCCCTGTATTATTGGATTCGACCTGCTCGCAGCGTGGAACGCCAAGATCAACACCGCCAGACCGTCCCTCCAGCTGGGAACCCGGACCATCACGCTCCACAGCGGAACCCAGAGAAGGAACACGGAGGCCTGCGTGATCAAGGGACTGCCAGGACGGACCTGACCAGGCGGGTCACCGCGAGGACTGGAAACAACGGTGCCACCAGCACAAGCACACACAGGGACAGCAAGGGGAGGGGCCAACGTGTCGGCAGAGATGCAGCAGGCGGTCGAGGAATTATTCCAGCAGAGCTGCAGCGGGCTGGAGCCGGGACAGAAACACCACTGCGTAGCAGCCACTGCGTAGCAGCACCCATATAGCAGTCCAACCACTGTTGGACTGCTATATGGGTGTCTTCGCTGCGAAGGATGAGGAATGTACCCGGACCGGCTTGGTGCAGCACGAGATCGACACCGGTGAGACCAGGCCAATTCGTCTCCACCCACGCCAGCTGCCCTTTTCAAGGCGGGCAGAAGCAGAACAAAAAGTGCGAGAAATGCTGGAGGCAGACATTATTGAGCCCTCCAGCAGCCCCAGGGCGGCGCCGGTGGTGCTGGTCAGGAAGAAGGATTGGTCGTGGTGGTTGTACGTGGATTACCGATGTCTGAATGATGTCACTCGTAAGGACTCCTACCCCCTGCCCTGCATTGATGAGGTGCTGGAGCACATCACCGGCTCCAGCTTGTTCAGCTCACTGGAACTACGCAGCGGCTATTGGCACGTAGAGCTGTCACCTGAGGTCCGCCAAAAAACAGCCTTCTCCATTGGGCAGGGACTGTATCGGTTTAAAGTGATGGCGTTTGGACTTTGCAACGCCCCGGCCACCTTTGAGCGTTTGATGGAGCAAGTGCTGGCTCACGTGCCCCGGAGTCACTGCGTTGTTTACCTGGACGACCTACTGGTGCATGCAGCTGATTTTGACAGTGCCCTGTCCAATCTCTGAGAAGTACTGGACGCCATCCGACAGGCTGGGCTACGTTTACACCCGAGGAAATGCCACCTATTCCGGCGGGAGACCACCTTCCTGGGCCATGTTGTCAGCACAGCGGGAGTCGCCACCAACCCAGAAAAAGTGGCGGCGATGAGAGACTGGCCAGTGCCGCGGAATGTGGGAGAACTGAGGAGCTTTCTCGGACTGGCTTCCTATTATAGGAGGTTTGTGAAAGACTTTGCCACCACCGCCAGCCCGCTGCATCAGCTGACGCATAAAGGACGCGCATTTCAGTGGAGTGAGAATTGTGCTGCTGCTTTTTCCCAACTTCGCGCAACGCTCATCAGATCCCCCATCCTGCAATATCCCGACCCAAACTGCCCTTTCATCGTGGACACGGACGCCAGCAACCAGGGCATCGGGGCGGTGCTATCCCAGGAGGGAGAACACGGAGAGCAGGCAGTCGCTTTCTTCAGCTGCGCTCTCAGAAGAGTCGAGAGGAATTACTGTGTTACTCGCAGAGAGCTGCTGGCTGTCATCCAGGGGCTGCGTCATTTCTGCCCAAATGTGTACGGGGGGAAGTTCCAGCTCAGGACGGTTCATGCTTTCCTGACCTGGTTATTGAACTTTAAGGAACTGGATGGACAGTTGGCGAGATGGCTGGAGGCACTGCAGGATTATGATTTTCAGATTGGGCATCGGGCAGGCCGCCTCCATGCCAACGCTGACGCGCTGTCTTGGCGTCCCTGTGCGGCAGAGGAGTGTCGTCACTGCCAGTGGGCTGAGGATTGAGACCAAGCTGTCCCACGGGCTGCTGCTCTCCGGACCGCGGCGAGCAGGAACAACGCAGTGACGCACAGCTCCTCCTCGGATGATCAGGCAGCCTCCCCCAGCGATGACGTCACAGAGGTCCTTGGCACGCAGCAGCGGCAGAGCCAGCAGGACAGGGACCCGGTCATTTCTCGGGTTCGACAGTGGCTGGATGCAGGACAGCGGCCTGCCTGGAAGGTTGTGTCAGTGCTGGACCCAGAGACTAAGGCCCTACACTCCCAGTGGGCCAACCTCCGCTGTCACGAGGGCGTGGTGTATCGGCAGTGGCAGACTCCAGCTGGGCAGCGGCACATCTGGCAGTTACTGGTTCCTCGTCGACTCCGGCCCAACGTACTCCAGCTGGTTCATGGGGCGGTAGGAGCGGGCCACTTCGGGGTGACAAAGACTTTGCAGCGTCTTCGAGCCCGGTTCTACTGGCCCGGATGTCATCAGGATGTGGAGCTCCACGTTCATCGCTGTGACACCTGCACAGCTCAGAAAGGGCCAACTCAGCGATCCCACGCTCCCCTGCAGCAGTAGCGGGTGGGAGCACCGATGGAGCGGGTGGGAGTAGACATTCTGGGCCCTTTCCCGACCATGGACCGGGGGAACCGCTACGTGCTGGTCGCAATGGATTATTTCACTAAGTGGCCAGAGGCGTATGCGGTCCCGGACCAGAGCGCCGCTACGACGGCATCAAAGCTGGTGGACGAAATGTTCTGTCGGTTTGTCGCACCGGAGGAGCTGCACAGCGATCAGGGTTGGAACTTCGAGGCGGAGGTCTTCGGAGAAGTCTGCAAGCGGCTGGGCATCCAGAAGACCCGCACCACCCCGCTGCACCCACAGAGTGACGGCCTGGTCGAACAATTCAACCAGACCCTCACCACCCAGCTTGCTATCCTAGTGGACCAGCGACAGCGAGACTGGGACCTGCATCTGTCTTTTGTTTTGTGGGCATACCGGACGGCAGCTCAGGAATCCACCCGGTGCACCCCTGCAGCGCTCATGTTTGGACGCGAGCTAAGCACACCGGTGGATTTGGTAAACCCCCCCCCCCTACCCCCGCCCCAAGCCGGAGGTGCAGGCCAAACCCGGGTCGGATTATTTTTTTCTTTGAAGGAACGTCTCCACACGGTGCACGAACTGGCTCGGGAGGCCCTGGTGGCGGTGGGGGGTCGGCAGAAGCTAGCGTATGACTCCCGCTGCCAGGGGATGGACTTTGCACCGGGAGATCAAGTCTGGGTTTTCTGCCCTGAACGGAAAAGAGGATGATCACCGAAGTTGGCGAGCCATTGGTCGGGACAATGCATGGTTCTGCAGAGACTGTTGGATGTGGTGTACAGGGTGAGGCAAAAAAAAAGGGACCGGGTCGTGGTACTTCACCGTGACCGTCTCGCCCCGTACCAGCCATCTGCCCCGCTGGTGGTCAAACCGGAGCCTTCATCCCGATCAGATACTCTGACCGAGTCTCAGATGGACACTGGTGGGCCTGAACATGCTGGTCGTCGGCATCAAAGGCCGCCCCGACACCTGGACGGGTTCGTGTTGGACTTTTGAGTTGGACTTTCATTTTCTGGGGACAGAAACCAGTCCGGGGGGGGTGGGGGGCAGTGTAACATCGGGGCTTTTTCCCAGCATGCCTTGCCAGTAGAGACTTTATTTTCGTGTGTGTGTTTAATGTTGTTACTGTGCTATTATACTGCTGTGTCATTATAACTGCGTTATAATGACACAGCATTACGGCCACCACCGAATATTTATACACATTCATACCCAGTGTTATGGACATTGGACGCAAGGTGGGTGAAGTGTCTTGCCCAGGGACACAATGGCAGGATATCTGGGGAGAGCGGGATTCGAACCGCCACCCATCCGGTTATTAGACGACCTGCTCTACCTCCTGAGCCACTGCCACCCTTAAATGTAGATGGTTTTTCTTAAGGTGCCATATGCGGAAGTAGAGGGGGCGTTGACTGTATTTGGGGGGAGCACCATTGGAAAATCCGGTGGTCCTCGTGTTTAGTATATCAGCAACAGTAACCGAAGAGCAGCTCCTAACTCGGAAACTTTATAAAACCACAGGACTCCTATTTCATCTGCAACACGGTAAGGAGCAAAAGTTTTTATGTGCAATGTTATGTCAAGTTTCCTCTGCCTGCCTGCATCTCTACATGCAGCTGGAGCCACCTGAGCAGATAGTTTTAGCTAAACTCACAAAAAAAAAACAAAAACAAAAAAACTGTCGGGAGCTCTATGGGCTCGAAATAAAACTCATTCGAAAAACCTTGGATATTTGATTTTGAAGCATCTTGTTATTTGATTTAAAATTGCAAACAGATAGGAAATGAGAACATTTGTATTTTCTGAAGATTTCACAGAAAGCAATAGTGTGACATGCGTCGAACCATGTCATGTGTCGACATGTGTCGAATTTAAGGTAAAAAGTGAATTTAATCCCTTTTGGAACAAGGCTGTAACATAACAAAATGTGGAATAAGTGAAGCACTGTGAATACTTCCCTATGCACTGTAGTTCCACATAGGATGTTTTACATAAATATTTACATTGCACTCTGACTTTGCTTGGTCACTGTCCAGTCACTACATGTTAAGACTGAAAAGCAATGGCAGAAACACCCTTGACAGACTGGAGCTCGGGAATCTTGGACTGCTTTGAGGATGCAAGTACATGTAAGAACCAAGTAGAACTTTTTAAAAATTGTTTATTTACACGTCTAGCTTTCACTCATTTGTGTTTGTCACTTAAGACTTTGTTCCACTTTGTTATTGTATCTCTCTTTTTCTCCAGGCTGCTATGGTTTCTGGTGCTGCCCTTTTCTCACCTTCACCATTTCAAGAAGATTTGGAGAGAACACCTGTCTCCCCTTATGTGACGTACTCAGCCCCGCTGTATTAACAGCCTTTGGGATACCTCTGTTTTTCCCTCCTGTAGGCTTGTCTCTAAGGGCTGCTATGAGAAACAGATACGGTATCAAGGTATTACATTAAAAACACTAACAAAAACTGAAGTGCATGCGAGAGAAAAGTGAAACAGTCTATGTTTCTCTGCAGGGTTCTATCTGTGAGGATATTGCCATTTCCTGTTGCTGTGAGTGGTGCTCCTGGTGTCAGATGCATAGGGAGTTAAAAAATCGCAGCAAAACCCCCACAATCATCAACGTCCAGTTTGAAACTGCTGTCAATATGCAACCTGCTCCCATGGTGATGATACCTCAACAGCCACCCCCAACTGGTTTCATGAATCAGCCTGGAGTTGTCATAAGGTCATTTTGAAACTAACGCAGTCCCTCGTTGTTTGTTTTGTGCTCTTATTCATCAGTGAAAGTCTTGTCTTGGCTGCTGTAAGTAACTAGATTTTAATGAGTAAGCAATAAAAAATGTGTGTTTATTCTGTTCTTAAATAAGATGTAAGTAAATATGCCTTGTACTGCATAATAGCTCTTTCCCCTACCTTTTGTACAGTAGCTTGTTCAATTAAGATTTCATTATGTTATCATAATTAAAAATGAATAACACAAATGCTGTAGTTTTATGAAGTTATTTTTTTGAGCCAGAGTGTAGACCGTAGGGATGGGGGGAAATTGATGGTCTTTGGTGGCGGTACTGTACTGATGCAGAGACACCAGCATTCTAATACTTTATTTAAAATTATTAATAAATGTTGGAAATACAAACTTTCCAATTTAGATACCAGAAAAATAAAAACAACTGACTTTTCAGTCCATTAGATGGCGTTAATGCTCATTGTCTGGTTAAGTCAGGGCAGCAAAGGAGAGACTCTTGAGATCTTGTTAGGAATTGGATAAGACACAGATGGGGATGGAAAATCACAATATATGATATTGCAATATTTAGCATAACACAAGACTGTGATAATATCACATTGCAGCTCAAGTAACGTGATAATATTGTATCTTGGGGCGTCTAGTGATTCTCACCCCTAGCAGACTGTATTATTTCCCTCAGACAGTGAGTATTTTTTCATTATTAGAATGAGAGAAGCACTCAGAGAGCGTATACCTCCACCAAGGCTCCTTCCGTCCCTCATGGATCACCTCCAAAATGTAGTGGGTTTGTGTGTAGGCCTAGAGCCATTTCTAGTGAAAACTGCATCAAAGTCTGTCCATTAGTTTTGGAGTATTGTTGCTAACACACTGTGAGAAGATAAGAGCCTTGGATGAGGTATGCATTGTCAGATCATCAACAAAATGTAATGAGTTTGTCTGTAGGCCAAGAACCACCTTTGGTGAAAATTTCATCCAAACCCATCCAGTAGTTTTGGAGTATTGTCACTAACACACTGTGAGACGACTGGAGCCTTGGCAGAGGTGTGCATTCTTAGATCATAACCAAAATATAATGGGTTCCTTTCTAGCCCAAGAACCACCTCTGGTGAAAATCCAGTAGTTTTTGTGCAATCCTGCTGCACAAATACAAAAAAGCCCTTGTGGAGGTACTGTTATAATAAATAAATAAATAGTGAAGATTAGTTCATTACATACACATCTCTAAACTTTCCAAACAACTGACTTTTCAGTCCATTAGATGGCGTTAATGCTCATTGTCTAGTTAAGTCAGGCCAGCCCGCACGAGAACCAAGGCCACAAGGCAATCAATAACCGGCCTCCCAGGGGAACCGGGCGGATGAGGAGTAGAATCCACCGGGAGCACAGCGGGGCTGGCAGCAGCGATGACACTCTCCCCGGGCGAGCCTGGATTCTCTGTCTCGTCCGGTGACGTGGACACCCCTCCGACGACCCTAGAAAAGGACTCAGACACAGGGGAGGAGGGGTCAGGGTCGCCGGCAGCGGCAAAGCCGGGCGAGGCGGGTGCAGGTGCAGCGTACGGCTGCAACTGGCCCTCCTCACCTGGAGTTAGGCAAAAATGCTCTAACAGGGAAAAGAGAAAGACAAACGAGAGCACTTGCCTTAGCTCGAGCTCCACCGCCGTCCAGGAATTCGACGAGCTGAGCGATGTTCTCCCAGGCTTGGCCTCCAGGGGGTGCTGCTTAAGGGCTGACTCTGCTGCGGTGGCCTCCACAGCAGGCGTGATGGTGGTCGCAGTCTTGGCCCCCTCCAGTAAAGGCTCCTCCTTCATCCGGTGACTGAGCTCCAGGGCCGATGGTGCTCAGAGGTGAGAGAACGAGAGATGGAGAGGGTAGGTGAGATGACAATAGCTGCAGCAGGTGGAGAGACCTCTGTGGACTGCACACCCAGAGGCTCTCTACCAGAGAGCAGGCAAGAATCTTCAACAATTTTACAAACAGATGGGAGGAAAACTTGCCTGTTCTCTTGGCTGACGGTGCCCCCTGCTGCAAACGGCAAGGAGTAGCTCCTCTCATCGGTTGTGGCGGAGCTGGACCCCTCCATTGACGGTGGAGAAGCCTCCTTAAACGGCGCTGGAGAGGAAATGGCGACCACCGATCTCTCCTCCTCCAGGCAGCGATCAATCTCCTCCAGCCAGGTCAACCTGCATTTCTCCCACCTATCCTCGCATGAAGCAGGGCCATTCTCCGACTGCAGTCCCTGCTCCTCCTTCATTAGGCAGTCATTATCGCCGAGGATAGATTGGCAGCATTCCTCCGGATCTTCCCGGAGATGCGCGAGTCTGTACTCGGGAGACGAGGGCGGGGCTGGAGCGGGAACGCCAGGGGAGGAGAGAGGCTTCGTCCAACGTGAGTGCTTCTTCCATTTCGGGGGCTGCTCCAACGCTGGTGTCTCCCTCCCGGGTTCCCCCTCTTGCAGGGTGAGAATGAAGTGGAGGATCTCCGCAGACTCAGGAAAAAATAAGAGGTCCAGACATCCCTCTAACACCTCCGCCGCGACGTCCCGAGCTGCACGGACAGACTCCGGTGAGCAGTGTCCCTGAATCCCGGCGAAGACATCTTCCAGCCAGGCCAGTCTGAGTTGTTCCTTGTGGCTCCATTGATCCATGACGGCTCCGATGCAGGTAAGGAAAAACACACCATGAAAATGAAACAGGCACGCTACAAACTGCTTGGGTTCATTTTTGGCGGCAGCTTACTGTCATGTTCTGCTGCGTAAACAGCAGCGAACATATAAACTAACAACGAGCCCAACGTGCAGTTAGTAATGTGCTTTATTTACAATGGAGTGAATATACAAACAAGTTCAGTTCACAGTCTCAAATGGCGTTAGTGCAACAACCGGCTCCAGCTACGTGGCTAAGATTAAATGCCAAACACGCTCCAGGGAAGGGAGGAGCGGAGAGGGAAGGCATGGAAGGGAAATGACTTACTAAATGTTGGAGCGGAGTGGCTCTGGAGAACAACACAGTGCAATCAGGAGAGGAAGCCAACAGAAGCGAGCCAGGAGTACAAGGTTAACGTCCAAGTCTTGATCTTGAAGCTGCCGCGCCCAGAGATCGTCCCAGCACTCAATAAATGCCCAAACCTAATGGGCCTGAGTGGACGCAGCTGTGAGGGGCAGGAGCGTGACTGATAGACGTGATGTGTGCAAGTGAACGTGTGTGTGTGTGTGTGTGTGTGTGTGTGTGTGTGTGTGTGTGTGTGTGTGTGTGTGTGGAGAGAGAGCCGGTGAATGCCTGGTAACCTGGAACATTTGCTGTGAGACTGGCCGAGAGCAAAACTGGAGTAAACAAGTAATAATTAACCCCACGGCCGACAATCATGCTCAGGGTCACGACCCTGAACATGGCACCTTTATCTTATTTTTCTCTCCCAAGAAACTCCAGAAACATTTGGCTAAAGGTAGCCTATTGGCCCCTGAGCTAACATTGGTACCAGGAGCCTTGCACCAAGCGCAGTTTCTCTGATATTTTTCAAAGCAACCTCAGTCTGAACGGTCATATCACGTCATCCGAATTTTTGCTCGTTGAAGTGAGACAGACGCTACAATTCTGCTGTGGAAGATGCTGCAGGCATGACAGACAGCTGATTTGTGCTCTCTTTTTTTTAATCAATCTTTTTCCCTTTATCTCTGGATTGTAATTTTGTTGGCTCCCACGGCACAACAACTTCAAAATTGCTGCCGCGGGGGGTGGTGGTGGTGGTGGGGGGGGCTGAAGCCGTCAGACACTACAGGTGCACAGTAATGGCACATTTTCTTTAAAAAAAGTGGTCATCTGGCATGTAGAGGAATGAAGCTTGTCTAACAGTATTTTGTGCATAAACATTTCTGAATATTTTTAACATTTATTTTGCTGCGCTGCGTCAAAGGTGAAGAAGTTCTGTCCCCTTTAATCATTTGGGGCTCATATTTACTTCCACAAACAACGGTGTGTCTGGCGTTACATTTTCTTCTGCGCATGCGGGTCACTTCATAGCTGTAGACCGTTCATACTCCAGTCTGGTGGGGTCGCATTTAAATTATAATGTGAATGCTCACACAAAAAAATCGGATCTCAGCAAAAAATCGGAATTGAGCATTAAGACCTGCAGTGTGACTGTAGCCTTTGTCACCCTAATAACCATCCCTGTTACCATCTGTTTTGCTGGTGTGCCTCGCGTCACTCTGGCCCATCTCCCAGTGGTTTCGTTGTGATTCCACAGCAGATTGCCCGTACTGGAGGCTGCTGGCTGGCGGTGGCTGGCACTCATGGCCAGCTCTCCCACTGTCCTGCGGGGCTCCGCATGACTCTGCTCCACTGTTGCGGGCAGCGTAGGAAATCTGCCTCATGACGGGGCATCCCCCAGCTGGCCGTGGGAACAGAGCGGAGTCCCACAGAGTGAGACACTGCCCTTTGAGATTGCTTGGCTCGGTAGCTCGGCTCGGCCAGCAGCTTCAGGTCATGGGCCAGGTCTCGGTTGTGGCAATCAGGGGGGCCATGCGGCACATGGTGCTAATGATTTGTTGTGGAATCATGGCAACATTATTGGGCGATAGGCCAGACTAATGCAAGATACACCATGACTGTGGATCAGTGAGCCAACTCTGCTCATCCCAGCTCGAAGGAAGCTGGGATGAGTTTAATATTGACACAGTTAAAGCAGCAATTCTTCAGTTTTTCTTATTGCTCAAGCATTTTTCTTTCTTTCCTCTTTTTATATATGTAAATCACACTGAGTTTCCCTTGTGTATGAAATGTGCTATATAGAATACACTTGCTTGCTTTTTAACAATTTTTGGAATAAAGTACACAATGGCTTACAAACTCCAGCTCTTTATTTCAAAGATGCAAAACTGTAACCATAACCATAACACAATACAAGAATATAAATTGACATGCATGTCACGCCGCGCCATTCATCAGCGGCGCCACCTGCTCACGCACCTGCTACTCGTCAGCGGCGAAGGATAAAAGCCGCCTCGCCCTGAGCTTCGGCCTGAAGCCGTAGACTTCATTTTCCTTGCATGGACTTCTACCACATTCTCTTCAGCATCCTCTTTACCGGTAAGAAGTTCACTTACCTCATCTCTCCAGTCTGCTCCCCTGTGCACAGGTGGATTCCTCGGCGGCGGACAACCCCGTCCCTCGTCTCTCCTCGCTGCTGCACCGAGCCCTGCAGGTGGCTGTCTCCCGGGCTTCCATCCTTGAAGCGCCAGTCATCTGCCCAAACAAGGTTGCCGGCTGAACGGTCTCCTGCCTCTGGGTCCGAAGCAGACGCCACCACCAACACATTAACATTCCGCAGACACGCACCCAAACATCCCTGTTGTTAATAAACAGTTTGAACTACTCTGAGCCTGTGTGTGTGCGTCTCCTGAGCCGAACGTTATGTCAGTACGGCTTCAGCAGAGCGGCTCGGCGGACGGCGGGCTCGCACACCGGTTTACCATCCTCGAGGCTCGGGTGGATCAGATTGTTTATCAGCAACAGGTGGTTCTTAATCAATTATTGGAACTGACTAACCGATTGAACCGCTTGGATCCCCAACAGCCGTTCCTCCCGACTCGCCAGGGTGGCGCGGCTCCTGCTGTTCCAGCGGCCGTCCAGCCGGCTCCAGTGGCACCGGTTCGGCTCACGCCGATTCCGACCCCCGCCCGCTTTAGCGGTAAGCTCGGCGGAGCGCGGGGGTTTATTATGCAGTGTGAGTCCGTGTTCCACCGTGTGCCCGGAGATTTTCCCTCGGATCACAGTCGAATTGGTTACATAGGGAATCTTCTGGAGGGGCGTGCGTTAACCTGGACCTACGCCGTAATGGCGAGGCCCAGTTATGCCACCCTCACCTATGACCAATTCGTGAGGCGCTTTCTGGAGGTCTTTGACCACTCACAAACCGAAACGGTCCAGGTCGATCGGCTTCTCGCTCTCCAGCAGGGAAGCCGGTCGGCAGCGGACCACTCGGTCGACTTCCGGGTAGCGGCGGAGGAATTGGGCTGGGAGGAACGCTCCCTCTGTGGCCTGTTCCTCCGCAGCCTCAATAGTGATCTGAGGGATGAACTGGCTGGTCGGGATATCCCTGGGACGCTAGCGGAGCTGACATCCTTAGTGATAAGTTTGGATAACAGGCTGCGCGAGCGCTCCTCGGGGCGGAGGTCTTCTTCTTCTCGCCCTCGTGGAGCCTCGCCGCACCTGTTCCAAGCTCGCCCCCTGGCGGCGCCGCCAGCATCGCGCCCCGAGGAGTCGGAGCCGATGGTGACGGGCTGGACTAAACTTTCCCCTGTGGAGAAACAACGCCGCCGTGAGTTGGGCCTCTGCATGTATTGCGGAGGCGACCAACACACCGTGGAGCGTTGTCCACGGAAAGCCAGTCGGTGGGGTCCGCGAGTCACTGTTGGAAGCCTCGCGGATGTCAATCGGTTAGGATCTCTTACCCAATTGAAGCTGCCCATCCGTTTCTGCCATAACCCTACTGGGCACCTCACCCACGCACTGGTGGATTCGGGCGCAGAAGGCAGCTTCATTTCACAAAGCCTGGCAACCCGATTGGGCATCCGCTGCCAGGCACTCAACACTCCCATCTCCCTGATCCACCTCTCCCGTGCCACCCTCGGGAGAGTGACACATCAAACTGTTCCCCTACCGGTCATCATCTCGGGAAACCACCGGGAGGAGATGACCTTTTACGTCCTTCCCAACTCTGTGTCGCCCGTCATCCTGGGGTATCCCTGGCTCCGCCTTCACAATCCGGTCCTGGATTGGAAATCAGCTGGGATCTCGGCATGGAGTACGTTCTGTATGGGCACCTGCCTTCAGTCCGCTGCCTGCTCTCCGTCCGCTCCTCCCCCTGCGACGGACGCTGCACCCCCGGACCTGTCTCTGGTGCCCCCAGAATTTCACGACCTGGGTATGGTGTTCAGCAAAGCGAAAGCTATGTCTCTTCCCCCTCATCGGCCCTATGACTGCGCCATCAACCTCCGCCAGGGGGCTCCCTTACCTTCTGGTCGCCTTTACAGCCTGTCTGCGCCGGAGAAGGAGACGATGAACGCCTACCTGAAGGAATCATTAAGTGCTGGGATTATCCGCCCATCATCGTCACCCGTGGGGGCAGGGTTCTTCTTCGTGGGGAAAAAGGATGGGTCCCTCCGCCCTTGTATCGACTACCGGGCCCTCAATAATATCACGGAGAGGGACCGTTACACCCTGCCTCTCATGGACACTGCTTTCCACTCCCTCCAGGGGGCGACCTGGTTCACCAAGCTGGACCTACGCAGCGCTTACCACCTCGTCCGGATCCGGGAGGGAGATGAGTGGAAAACGGCCTTCCGTACCCCGAACGGCCACTTTGAATATCTGGTGATGCCGTTCGGGTTGACCAACGCTCCTGCAGTCTTCCAGCGCCTCATTAATGACGTCCTCCGGGACTTCATTGGCCTTTTCGTGTTCGTCTACCTGGACGATATCCTCATCTTCTCCAAGTCCAGGGATGAGCACCAGGTCCACGTGAGGCGGGTCCTCCAAAGGCTGCTGGAGAACCGTCTGTACGTTAAGGCAGAAAAGTGTGAATTTTACGCCAGGAGTACGTCCTTCCTGGGGTTCATCATCGCCCACGATAAGGTGCTCCCCGACCCAGAGAAGGTAAAGGCGGTGGTGGAATGGCCTACACCTGCATCCCGGAAGCAGGTGCAGCAATTTGTTGGCTTCGCCAATTTCTACCGCCGCTTTGTTCCCAACTTCAGTGCCATCGTTGGACCACTGACCCGCCTCACGTCCCCGAAGGTCCCGTTCCGGTGGACCGAAGAGGTCGCTGCCGCCTTTGAGGCGCTGAAGGCGGAATTCTCCTCCTCCCGGGTCCTTCGCCAGGTCGACCCCGCGCTGCAGTGCATCGTAGAGGTAGACGCCTCGGACACGGGAGTGGGAGCAGTGCTGTCCCAGCGGTCACCGGACGATGGCGCCAAGCGACCGTGCGCCTTCTTCTCCCGGCGCTTGTCCCCGGCGGAGAGAAACTATGATGTGGGGGACAGAGAGCTCTTGGCCATCAAGCTCGCCCTGCAGGAGTGGCGCCACTGGTTGGAGGGGGCAAGCCTGCCGTTTGTGGTCCTCACGGACCACAAGAACCTGGAATACTTACGGTCTGCCAAGCGCCTGAACGCCCGCCAGGCGCGCTGGTCCCTGTTCTTCGCCAGGTTCCAATTTTCCATCACCTTCAGGCCTGGCTCTAAGAACGTCCTGCCTGACGCCCTCTCCAGGCAGTTCGCCCCCGTGGAGTCGGAGGAGGCGCCCCACTCCATCCTGCCCAGGTCGTGCGTCGTGGGAGCCATCTCGTGGGACATTGAGAGCAAGATCCGGAAGGCACAGGAGGTGGAACCTGACCCTGGCGGCGGACCGGAGGGGAGGCTGTTCGTGCCATCCGCGGTCCGAGGAGAGGTCATCCACTGGCTCCACACCTCCAAGCTCACCTGTCACCCTGGCACCTCCCGGATGATAGATCTCCTCCAACGGTCCTTTTGGTGGCCAGGCCTGCGGAGGGATGCAGCCCGCTACGCCCGGGCTTGCCCAATCTGTGCCACCTGCAAGTCGGGAAATGCCCCTCCAGCGGGTCTGCTCCAGCCCCTGCCCGTCCCTGGCAGGCCCTGGTCGCACATCGCTCTGGATTTCGTCACCGGACTCCCCATCTCCAACTCCTATGACACCATCCTGACCATCGTGGACCGCTTCTCCAAGGCCGTGCACTTCGTCCCCCTGCGAGGCCTCCCTACTGCCCTGGAGACGGCGGACCTCCTCGTCCAACACGTGGTCAGGCTGCATGGGATTCCGGTGGACGTGGTCTCGGACCGGGGCCCCCAGTTTTCATCTGAGGTTTGGAGGTCTTTCTGCAACGCCATCGGAGCCAAGGTGAGCCTCTCCTCTGGCCATCACCCCCAATCCAACGGGCAGTGTGAGAGGACCAACCAGGAGCTGGAGGCTGCGCTCCGCTGTGTGTCCAGATCCAAACCCGCGTCCTGGAGCAACCATCTTGCCTGGGTTGAATATGCCCACAACACCGCTCGCTCTTCTGCTACAGGGATGTCCCCCTTCAAAGCGTCCCTGGGTTACGACCCCCCGCTGTTTCCGGAGCAGGAGAGTGAGGTAACTGTCCCGTCAGTTAGGGCCCATCTCAGGCAGTTCCGCTCCACCTGGGCTGCCGCGCGCCATGCGCTATTGCGCACAGCGGAGCGCAACAGGACTGTGGCGGACCGGCGTAGGAGACCTGCCCCGGCGTACAGAGTTGGGCAGCTTGTTTACATTTCCACCCAGGACGTCACTCTAAAAGGCGAGAGGAGAAAGCTGGCACAGCGCTTCATGGGTCCCTACCCCATCACCCGGATCATCAACCCGGTGGCTGTGCGCGTGGCTATTCCCCCCTCCCTCCGCATTCATCCTACTTTCCACGTGTCGAAGGTGAAACTGGCGGTTACTGACCCCCTTTGCCCTCCTCCTGCAGCGCAACCCGCGCCCCGGATGATTGGTGGCCATCCGGCCTGGTCCGCCTCCTCCATCCTGGACTCCCGGCGCCGGGGTCGTGGGTTGCAATACTTGGTGGACTGGGAGGGCTATGGGCCCGAGCATCGACAGTGGGTGCCCCCGTCGTTTGTGTTGGACCCATCGCTCATCGCGGACTTCCACCGAGCGCACCCGGATAAGCCATCGCCAGGAGGCGCTGCTAGAGGGGGGAGTACTGTCACGCCGCGCCATTCATCAGCGGCGCCACCTGCTCACGCACCTGCTACTCGTCAGCGGCGAAGGATAAAAGCCGCCTCGCCCTGAGCTTCGGCCTGAAGCCGTAGACTTCATTTTCCTTGCATGGACTTCTACCACATTCTCTTCAGCATCCTCTTTACCGGTAAGAAGTTCACTTACCTCATCTCTCCAGTCTGCTCCCCTGTGCACAGGTGGATTCCTCGGCGGCGGACAACCCCGTCCCTCGTCTCTCCTCGCTGCTGCACCGAGCCCTGCAGGTGGCTGTCTCCCGGGCTTCCATCCTTGAAGCGCCAGTCATCTGCCCAAACAAGGTTGCCGGCTGAACGGTCTCCTGCCTCTGGGTCCGAAGCAGACGCCACCACCAACACATTAACATTCCGCAGACACGCACCCAAACATCCCTGTTGTTAATAAACAGTTTGAACTACTCTGAGCCTGTGTGTGTGCGTCTCCTGAGCCGAACGTTATGTCAATGCATGATCAACATGTATCATTGTTCACACAACGTTATAGCGCATAACTGTCTCATGTTACAGCACTACTCTAATGTGCACGTCGCAGAACCACGGCTGCTGTGGGGTTGGTGCTTCAGAGTCCCACACATTATAAATGGAACTACTGAATTTCACAGTTTTGGTTATCACAGGCAACCATGTCATCCAGCTCTTCTGGCTGCCTGCAAGTCCACCACACTTCTGCTGTGTTCTGTGCCTGTCTTTTGGGATTGTGTGTGGGACCTGGCTGCAGTTAGACGTCGTCTTTTGGGCTTCTGGGTGGGTTTATCAGCTGCAGCTTTCCTCTTTTGTGTTGTGGGGTCAGAGTCAGTAAAGTGACGGGCAACAAGCTCAGGTAGGAAAACTTTACAAAAAAAAGTTCTGGGCCACTGGTAAAAGAGTTTGCTCCCACAGGTCAGAATCTGGTATGACACGTACAACAACACAACTTTTTGTGGTCCACACAACAAAGTCACAGAAATGTGAGCCTGTCACAAAAATTTGCATTTGTACCTGCTTGTAGTACTTGTGACTGTGCTCGAGTTCTAGTCTCCCATCAGAGAGTTTCAGGTAAAAATCCTTGTCTGCACAGGCCTGCAGGATGTTGCTGCGGTGCTTATATGGGATTTTATTTCCACACAGCCTTTTTCACAACAGGTGCAGGACACAAGTGCATCAGGGGTTGCACCAACTTCAGGAAAGGAGGGGTTGATTATAAAGTATTATAAGCACACTTTCACATGTATATTGGGTGCATAATTCAATTTATGGCATGCACTTATTTTATTTAGTAAATAAATACTTGTAAAAAAAACTCCTTTGTGAGCACAGTTGTCTTCAAGTCTACCTTGTGCATCTACAAGTCATGCACCCATCCGTCTGTGAACTGCACTTTTTCTTGCTTCAAAGACCTACAGTTACTAAAAACTTCATGTGTGTATGGACTTATGCTTAAAGTCATATAATTATAAATAAAGGCATGGTCGAAGTTTGGCAGAATGTTTACATCTGAACTCCATGTGATACGCTGGTGGGGATCTAGTCCATTAACCCCTTCAAGCTTTGCCAAATAGCGTGTCTTTGCAGTCCCATTCAATTAGGCGGAGTACGGTGTGGCGATGGTGAAATAAGGCACGGCGAAACTCGCCCCTGCGCTGTGAGCGCGCGCAGGAGCGAGTCCTGTGCCTCTAGTCAGTAAGCAGGTGATGAGAGAGAGTGAACATGAATTTCAGTCAGCTTATATACCCAGTTACAGACAATACATGAAAAACACACTAGCATCACAGAACAGGAAGCATGAATACCTGCATTTGAGTCACACATATCAAAGCAGATTACTGGCAGGAAGAAGCTAGACAAAAGAGAGGCTGCCTATTGATTCCGCCAGTGTTACGTATTGTCCGTAGAATTGACCAAGTGCATTCTGGGTAGGGTAGGTTCACTGAGATCACGTCAGCGTAGGAGACATCGTCACAAAGCAGCTGTGTTTTATACTGTAATAGTCATTCTCAAAACCGCCGTGGAGAAAAGGTAAACCACGGAATAGGCTTTTATCGTTTTCCAGCATGGAAGAAGAACAGCACAGCTCACGTTTCGGATGTAAGTAAGAGACGACGCCTGGTAAGTGATTGACATTTTCTTTTTGTTCATGTGATTTCCTCACAGAGAGACACAGGGTGAGGGCAGCAGTCAGGCAAATCCATTCTGTTATTACCACTGTATAGTGATTGAGCTAAGAGTCAGGCTAAAATTAATCCTAGTGACTTGTCTGTCAGTGCAGGGGTCAGTGCTATGAGAAATCAGTGCTTTTCACATCTGTGATGGCCTGAGCACTGATTCTGTCCGCGCTCAGGTCGTCTAGTATTTTCCCCGTTCTTCTGTGTTGTTTTTTCATATGGCAATTCAGGGCTTTTATTTTGACAGCGTTACAATGGGGCTTCCGGCTGTCAAAGCTGAGTCACGTTGTGACAGCTGTTTACCATTTCTCCTGATTACATTCCCCTTTATTGACTGGTGTGTTAATGGTATTTAAGGAAGCATCTGAGGCTTACTCCTTGCTGTGACCTCGTCAATCTTTCGTCGATCTCTCGTCAAACCTTCGTCAACGTAAGTGTGTTTCCTCACAGTCCGTTTTCTTGTGCTTAAGTGTATGTTTGTGTTTTTGCCCCACATGGTTGTTACTTTGTCTTTTGCATCTTTTGTTAATAAATATGCAAACTCATCGGCTGGCCTTTGGTTCTTCCTCCCATCCAACTCAAATTATGAAGCATGTGGTGGTGGCAGTCAGACTGGTGGAGGTCAGTCCTTAACTCCATGATTACCCTGAGTATGCTGATCTGCTAGCCTCTGTCTCCGCGCAGCAGCGGCGTTTCCCTGACCTGACCTTCTCCTCGCCCTCTACCGGTAAACGTCGTCACCCTGCCCATATCAAGCCTCAGCGAGATCTCCATCCGGATCCAGTTCCGGGCCTCCGTGAAAACTCTGCCTCCCAGCCAGCTGTTGCCCCTGTGTCACGACGAAAGGGAAAGACAGCAGCCTCAGCCTCCGTGTTTTCTGTTCCTGCTTTTCCGTCAGCTCCACGTCTCCGGACTGCTCCTCCCTTGTCCTCGACGCTCTCTCCAGCTGCTGTGAGCTCCACGAGTCCTGCTCCAGCTGCGCCCATTTCTGATCCTGTGCGAGCGGCTCCACTTCGTCTTCCCGGGGGGGCCCTCCGTCACCATGCAAAGGGGAAAGTGGAGAACCAAGGCCACTGCAGCAGTTTCCATCAGCCCTCAGCTGAGCAGGCAAGTGCTATTTCATTCTCTTCCTTCATATTATGGATTGCCTTGTCTGACTCCTGGGGGTGGAGTTAGGGGCTCACAGTCCCCCGAGCTTCCTCCACCTGCTGCAGCTATTTATTGTAAACCTGTGTAACGGGTCCCCCTTTTTGGGCACCCTTAAACGGCTGTGATCGGGGACACTAGTGTATACGTGTAGGTGGCATATGGATCACGATGACACCAGGCTGATGTTTCCCACAATTTATTTGCTCCTGTTGGAGAAATAAAACAATACACCTCACTCTTCGTCTGTATCTCGATCCCACACAGGCTCCCCCAGTAAAGCAAAGCGGTACTGTGGGGGAAAGGAGGAGCTACCGGAGCCTCGGAGGTACGGGAAGAGCGGATGTGGGCAGTGTACCGCCAAAATAAAAGCACTCAAGTAAATAAAATTCACAATAATATAAAGGAAAACATGACTGAGAAAAGGAATGTTTAAGGTGCATTTTTGACTCTGTTACACCTGCATCTTCTGTGTCTCCTTACCCTGAGCGTCCCCCAGTGCCAGGAATACACGGCCGGACGAAGGAGCCTGCAGCCCTGGAAAGCCTGGTACCAGTCCCGCAGCTGCGTCACGGACAGAGGAGGAGGGTGGACTGCCGACTGGAGCCTGCGCCGACGATCAAGCGTCCCCGGGTCTCTGTGGAGGAGTGGTTCGACCCACCAGGCCACGGAGCCCCTGCTAAAACGCCGTGCGGGCCTTCAGCGTGGACTTCAGTGCCGGGGAGTCCCCAGACTGTGAAGGCCATCAGGCCGGCTGTGGAGCCCGCCGCAGTCGAGAGGGAACCAAGAGTGGACCTCCAGATAATTGAACCTTGATTGTCGGAGTCCTGGACAGCGGTGGAGCCCGAGATCAGACAAGTGCTCTATTTTGTCTTTCTCTTCTTTGTTCTGGAGCATTATTGCCTGTCTCTCGGTGAAACGAGCCGGGTGCAGCCGATCGCTGCATCCGAGCTTGTCTCGCCGGACTCTGCCGCTGCCGGTGATCCTGATTCCGGTTCTTTTTCTTCCTCTGAGCCTTCTCCCAGGGTCACTGGTGACGAGCCTGTTCCGGTCGTCATCTTGGAGGATCCAGGTTCGTGCTCGGAGGTCATGGTGCTGGTGCTACCATGGTGCATGGTGCTGCGCTGGCCCAGTCAGAGTCTGTTGTGGGTGCTGTTCCGGCCCAGTTGGAGTCCATCGTGGGTACTGTTCTGGCCCAATCGGGGTCCATCGTGGGTGCAGCTCCGACCCAGTCGGGGTCCATTGTGGGTGCAGTGCTGGCCTGGTCGGTGTCCAGCAAGGGCGCAGCGCCGGTTCGGTTTAAGTTCAGAGAAGGAGCTGCAGATCCTCCGCCATCTGACGCCAGACTGGTCCCTCATCTTCCCCCCTATCCTTCTCCATAGGGTGCCGCTGGGGTTCCCCGTATTTGGCTCGGCTTTCCCTCGCTATCCCTCTTGGTAGGGAGGCCGCCACCGAGTTCTCCCCTCGGGTTCTGGTGGCCTAAGGACGCGGGTCGGCCACCCGGAAGACTGCTTCGCCGGTTCGGTGTTCTGGGTCGGCCACCCGACGGACTGCCCTGTTTGTTCGGCGACCTGGTCCAGCCACCAGAGGTACTGTTTCTCCGGGCATGGGACTGGGGTAGGCCACCCGAACTGTTTCTTTTCTCCCTGCCAGCGATCTGGAAGCTGGCAGGCATCTGGAGGCATTTTATATCGTGTTCCTTTTGTTTTTGGGTACTATGTGTTTTTGTAATGTACCTGTATTTAAGTTTTCGTGTTCCCTTGCCGAGCGGAATGTTATGTATTTTCTTGATGTATTTCACCTGTGCTTGGGGTTATTTGTAGCATGTTCTACCATTTTTTTTTCTATGTTTTAGCCTTGTCATTTTGTTGTCTTTGTTACCCCATTGTGTTTTTTTCTTTCTTGTTATAGTGTTTTTTTTCCTTTTTGGGGGGTTTTCGCCCTCCTGGCCCGTTTTCCCCTCCACCCTCCCTGGGTTGGTCCTGGTTGCCTTCTGGTTGGGGCGGGGGGGGGGGGGTGTTTGGCTGTTACGTTGGCGCCTGGAATTTGCCTTGTGAACAGGGGGTACTGTGATGGCCTGAGCGCTGATTCTGTCCACGCTCAGGTCATCTAGTATTTTCCTCGTTCTTCTGTGTTGTTTTTTCATATGGCAATTCAGGGCTTTTATTTTGACAGCATTACAACAGGGCTTCTGGCTGTCAAAGCCGAGTCACGTTGTGACAGCTGTTTACCATTTCTCCTGATTACATCCCCCTTTATTGATTGGTGTGTTATTGGTATTTAAGGAAGACTCTGAAGCTTACTCCTCGCTGCAACCTCGTCAATCTTTCGTCTATCTTTCATCGATCTCTCGTCAAACCTTTGTCTACGTAAGTGTGTTTCCTCACAGTCCATTTTCTAGTTCTTAAGTGTATGTTCTTGTTTTTGCCCCACATGGCTGTTATTTTGTCTTTTGCATCTTTTGTTAATAAATATGCAAACTCATCGGCTGGCCTTTGGCGTCTTATTGATGGCCCACGAGGGCCATCCATGACAACATCACTGAAATGTAACTTTGTTTAGTGAAGTGGGATGATCGAAGTTGCTGGCTGCTAGTCATTTATACAAAAACTAAATATTACTCTATTATTATATGACAGCCAACAACTTTAATTATATGGAAAGTTATCTTTTAAACTGACAAACATCATATGTGTAACTTGTTTCAAAATTTGATCGGGATCAAAAGATAATGTTACTCTTGCCATTCATTTCAATAGATTTTTTTTTTTTTATTTAAGGT
Source organism: Pholidichthys leucotaenia (assembly GCA_020510985.1). Lineage (NCBI taxonomy): Eukaryota > Metazoa > Chordata > Actinopteri > Cichliformes > Pholidichthyidae > Pholidichthys > Pholidichthys leucotaenia. The sequence continues at coordinate 311,767,954 of CM035839.1, read as the reverse complement.
CCAATATGCAGAAATAGAGGGGGCGTGAATTAGGATTTCTACACGGGCAGAGAGCACAACCCTCCCAATGTTTGAAACAAAGTTATATCTTTGCATAACAGTAACAGTGAACATGCTCCTGTTATGTCCTAATCTTGGTACTCAAGGAGGAGGCCATAAATACAGTTGAACCTCACTTTATTAAACAGAACCACACAATGCCAAGCTCTCCGTACAAGTGGATGGTCGACGGTGGAAGAGACAGAGTATCTTCCGTACTAGCCCTTTATACCCCTGGTAACAGCAGAACCAGAAAGGCGGGCCGTCACCTCCTTCTACACCCAGGATGGTATGGGCGCCATCTTACTACACCACACTTTCCCTCCTTTGTGGAAAAATGCAAGCACACAAATCACACCCTCCCACCTGCGAAGGTCAGGAGCCTTGAGTGTGCTGCTGAGAAGAGAGTGTGCTCCACCAGTTGGTCGTGGACCATCTCCTCTTCAAGGGCTCCACAGTGGCACACCCCCGCCAGCTGACGTAAATCTGCAATGTAGTGCTGCACCGTCTCTCCTGTCCGCTGGCGGCGCTGCTGAAACTGGATTTGTCAGACTATAACGTTTTCCGGGGTGCGAAAGTAGCGCGCCATTAGTTCCACCACGTCCTCATAACTATCAGCTACTCCTAGCATGTCCAGAATCCTTTGACCCTCCATACCAAGATTATGAACCAGAATTGCTCTCGCACGCTGTTTCTTGAGCTCGCTGAGGTTAAGGGCCACCAGAAAATTCTGGAAAGCTGCATACAACCTAGACCAGAGGACCAGTGGCTCGCCCGGATCCTCCAAAAACAGCCGAAAATCAGAAAAAGCTCGCTCTACACCTTTACCTCATCGTCAAATGTTATGTCCTTATCTTGGTACTCAAGGTGTCATGACGTATTAAGTTTTGACAGCTCACGTGCACGATGCCAAACACAGGAAGGAACCACACAGAGGGGCACGTTTGACAATTTTATTAATATCAAAACCCAAAGCGTACAGCTATAGAAACAGTCACTCGCCAGAGGAAAGGACCTGTGGAGAGAAGACGAGAGCAGTGAGCTGAGGAGTGGAGTCAGGGGAAATGGGCGAGCCAAATTACTACTTGAGAAATCCAGAGTAGACTGGCAGGACCCAGCGGGGAATAGATGAGCCAGTACGGTAGGGGGGAAATGGTGAGCTGATGGTGTCTGACTGGGTGGAGCTGATGGCTGGAGGTGGTGAGGCAGGAAAGCGCGCGCAGTCCTGGAGACACCTACACGGTGGCAGCAACTTGAAAGAAGGAGAAGAAAGTAAGGTTAACTGCACGTTAACGTTACGGCTTTACTTTGCTTGCCTGAGAACGGGCAGTATACCCAGACGAGCCAGTGTTGACTGCGTGGAGGAAGCCTCCTTATGTACGCTGGCTGATGAGCGGGCGCAGATGTGTCTTCTGCCTCAGGTGCCGTGATGAGTTTGTAAAGGTGAGACCAGAAGGGAAGGGCGTGCTCTCGCTGCTCACGACGCAAGGAAGAGGCCATGAATACAGTTGAACGTCACTTTATTAAACAGAACCACACAATGCCAAGCACTCCGTTCAAGTGGATGGTCGACGGTCGAAGAGACAGAGTCTCTTCCACCCTAGCCCTTTATACCCCTGGTGAGGGCGGAACCGGAAAGACGGGCCGTCACCTCCCACTACACCCAGGATGGTATGGGCGCCATCTTACTACAGCACAGCTCCCAACTAGCACACATTCAATGATTGTTACAAAATGTTTATTTTTTTTATTATTTTACTGTGTTCGAATAAGCTATCTATATTGTAACATCGGGGCTTTTTCCCAGCATGCCTTGCCAGTAGAGACTTTATTTTTGTGTGTGTGTTTAATGTTATTACTGTGCTATTATACTGCTGTGTCCAGCAGTATTGGGGTATAGTAGTGGGGTCTATCTATAACCCAGCAGTGTTATAGGTAGAATTAGAGCAGGAGTAATTATGTGATAGTGTAACCCTGATATAAACGGAGGTCGGTGAGAATGACCTCCCCTCCTGTCTGTGATTGTGGTGTGTTTAATAAAGTCTGTTGTGTCGCAGCCATCTGCTCCCTTTCTTTGTGTGAACTTCGCCTACGTCACACTGGTGTCAGAAGTGGGATCCATGGAACAGATAGGAGCCAGGATCAGAACGGAGATCCAGCAGCTGGAGCGACTCATCGCTCAGCTGGCGACGGACGACGGAGCTGAGACACCGACCCCCGGAGCCGCTTGCCGGGACGAACGAAGCAGCGGACCTGATGGGACCAGCGTACCCCGCCTTCTGCCTTTTTCAAGGCAGGGTGGGCTGAGCAGAGCAAACCAGCCCCGCTCCCCGCCCTTTTCAGGGCAGGACGGGCCGACGATTCCACTGCGACCAGGGGCGGCGATTGACCGGGAGGCGACTGTCCCATACATCTGGCAGCGGGCCAAGATTCCTCGCTTCAACAGCGAGACCCTTCTGGACGACTACCTGGTCCAGGTCGAGCTTGCTGCCTCGCTGAACGGCTGGCCACCAGAAGAAACCGGCGTGAAGGTCGCACTGGCCTTGGAAGGGAGAGCCCTCTGCACGCTGTCTGACCTCCGGCCCGAAGAGCGCCGCAGCTGGCCAGCACTACAAGGAGCGTTCTGGAGACGGTTTGGGAGAATGGCCGACGCTGAGCACGCCCAGGAACAGCTGGCCAACCGCCGTTGAGGCAGCCAGGAGAGACTAGGAGCCTATGTGGCGGACATACGGCTGCTAACACGGCGCAGCTACCCGGACTTGGAACCGGAGGTAGTGGAAAAGCTCGCCCTCCGGAATTTCATCCAAGGTCTCCACCTGGCCCTGCTCCAGGACCATGTCCGGATTAATGCTGCAAGCAACTGGGAGACTGTGGTGGCAGAAGCAGAGCGGGTGGAGCCGCTGATGAATCGTACAGCCGAGCCAAGACAAAGAGCCTTCCAGGCCACGGCTGAGAGCAAGGGAGAGGAGGAGGAGTTACGGCAGACCACGGCAGCGCGTCCACGGAGAAGACGGCCGCGGCGATGCGAGGAAGGGTGCTTCCGCTGCAGAGAGCCAGGACACATCGCACAGTACTGCCCCGCACCCACCCCACGACAAACCGGCCCCTCGCTGACGTTAAACTAGAGCGAGGTGGCATGGAAGGGGACAGGCCGCCTCCCGCAGATGTTTCCCCCAACGAGCCGGCGCAGCGCGTGGGCTGAATTGGACACTCGCCAGGGATGTATTTACAGTGCAGTCTGGAGAAGACGTTGATCCGGACTCTGATTGACACCGGCTGTACCATCTCCTTGGTCCGACCCGGTGTGCTGCTGGGGCACAGACGAGACGACACCATGGGGGTGGGAACCCACCGAGTGCCACATCACCACAGCTACCGGTGAGCGCGCCAGATTGGGGGGACGGAGAGTTCTCATGGTGGGGGTGGCCGGTCAGAACATAAAACACCCGATCCAAGACCCCTGTATTATTGGATTCGACTTGCTCGCAGCATGGAACGCCAAGATTGACACCGCCAGACCGTCCCTCCAACTGGGAACCCGGACCATCACGCTCCACAGCGGAACCCAGAGAAGGACCACGGAGGCCTGCGTGATCGAGGGACCGCCAGGACGGACCGGACCAGGCGGGCCACCGCAAGGACTGGACACAACGGTGCCATCAGCACGAGCACACACAGGGACAGCAAGGGGAGGGATCAACGTGTCGGCAGAGACGCAGCAGGTGGTCGAGGAATTATTCCAGCAGAGCTGCAGCGGGCTGGAGCCGGGACAGAGACACCACTGAAGGAGCTGTTAGACTGCTATATGGGTGTCTTCGCTGCGAAGGATGAGGAATGTACCCGGACCGGCTTGGTGCAGCACGAGATCGACACCGGTGAGACCAGGCCGATTTGGCTCCGCCCACGCCGGCTGCCCTTTTTAAGGCGGGCAGCAGCAGAACAAAAAGTGCGAGAAATGCTGGAGGCAGACATTATTGAGCCCTCCAGCAGCCCCTGGGTGGCGCCGGTGGTGCTGGTCAGGAAGAAGGACGGGTCGTGGTGGTTCTGTGTGGATTACCGACGCCTGAATGATGTCACCCGTAAGGACTCCTACCCCCCGCCCCTCATCGATGAGGTGCTGGAACACATCACCGGCTCCAGCTGCTTCAGCTCACTGGATCTACACAGCGGCTATTGGCATGTAGAGCTGTCACCTGAGGCCCGCCAAAAAACAGCCTTCTCCATTGGACAGGGACTGTATCAGTTTAAAGTGATGGCGTTTGGACTTTGCAACGCCCCGGCCACCTTTGAGCGTTTGATGGAGCAAGTGCTGGCTCACATGCCCCGGAGTTGCTGCGTTGTTTACCTGGACGACCTACTGGTGCATGCAGCTGATTTTGACAGTGCCCTGTCCAATCTCCAAGAAGTACTGGACGCCATCCGACAGGCTGGGCTACAGTTACCCCCCAGGAAATGCCACCTATTCCGGCGGGAGACCACCTTCCTGGTCCACGTTGTCAGCGCAGCGGGAGTCGCCACTGACCCAGAAAAAGTGGCGGCGGTGAGAGACTGGCCAGTGCCGCGGAATGTGGGAGAACTGAGGAGCTTTCTCAGACTGGCCTCCTATTATAGGAGGTTTGTGAAAGACTTTGCCACCATCGCCAGCCCGCTGCATCAGCTGACGCATAAAGGACGCGCATTTCAGTGGAGTGAGAATTGTGCTGCTGCTTTTTCCCAGCTTTGCTCAGCGCTTGTCAGATCCCCCATCCTGCAATATCCCGACCCGAACCACCCTTTCATCGTGGACACGGACGCCAGCAACCAGGGCATCGGGGCGGTGCTATCCCAGGAGCGAGAACACGGAGAGCAGGCAGTCGCTTTCTTCAGCCGCACTCTCAGCAGAGTCGAGAGGAATTACTGTGTTACTCGCAGAGATCTGCTGGCTGTCATCCAGGGGCTGCGTCATTTCTACCGAATGTGTACGGGGGGAAGTTCCAGCTCAGGACGGTTCATGCTTTCCTGACCTGGTTATTGAACTTTAAGGAACCGGATGGACAGTTGGCGAAATGGCTGGAGGCACTGCAGGATTATGATTTTCAGATTATGCATCGGGCAGGCCGCCTCCATGCCAATGCTGACGTGCTGTCTTGGCGTCCCTGTGCGGCAGAGGAGTGTCGTCACTGCCAGTGGGCTGAGGATCGAGACCAAGCTGTCCCACGGGCTGCTGCTCTCTGGACTGCGGCGAGCAGGAACAACGCAGCGACGCACAGCTCCTCCTCGGATGATTAGGCAGCCTCCCCCAGCGATGACGTCACAGAGGTCCTTGGCACGCAGCAGCGGCAGAGCGAGCAGGACAGGGACCCGGTCATTTCTCGGGTTCGGCAGTGGCTGGACGCAGGACAGCGGCCCGCCTGGGAGGTTGTGTCAGTGCTGGACCCAATTCAATTCAATTCAATTCAATTCAATTCAACTTTATTTATATAGCGCCATTTCACAACAACAGTCATCTCATAGCACTATCAACTGTAGGGGGGACCCCCACAGTTGCAGAAAGACCCCAGCAATCAGGCGATCCCCTGTGAGCAAGCACTTGGCGACGGTGGAGAGGAAAAACTCCCTTTTAACAGGAAGAAACCTCCAGCAGAACCAGGCTCAGGGAGGGGCAGTCATCTGCTGCGACTGGCTGGGGGGTGAGGGGATAGAGAAGAAGAAAAGAACAGACATGTAGAGAGCAAACAGCACGACGGGGACTCAATCTATGGGAGAGAACAAACAAATGTTAATGACCAGCAAAAAAAAATATTTCATAGAGAGTGAGGAAAGGAGTGAGGCCCAATGCATTACTGGAGGTCCCCCGGCTGACTAAACCTATTAGCAGCATAACTAAGGGAGGGTTCAGAAACACATGATCCCTCCCTAATTGTAGGCTAGATCAAAAAGGTAGGTTTTAGCCCTATTCTTAAAAACAGAGATCGAGTCTGACTCCCGTATCCAGATTGGCAGCTGATTCCACAGGAGAGGAGCTTGATAACTGAAGGCTCTGCCTCCCATTGTACTTTTGGAGATTCTAGGTATTACAAGTAATCCTGCATTTTGGGAGCGTAGTGCTCTGTTAGGATAATACGGTAGTATCAGATCTTTTAAATAAAAAGGAGCCTGATTGTTTAGAGCTTTGTAAGACCCAGAGACTAAGGCCCTACACTCCCAGTGGGCCAACCTCCGCTGTCACGAGGGCGTGGTGTATCGGCAGTGGCAGACTCCAGCTGAGCAGCGGCACGTCTGGCAGTTACTGGTTCCTCGTCGACTCCGGCCCAACGTACTCCAGCTGGTTCATGGGGCAGTAGGAGCGGGCCACTTCGGGGTGACAAAGACTTTGCAGTGTCTTCGAGCCCGGTTCTACTGGCCTGGATGTCATCAGGATGTGGAGCTCCACGTTCATTGCTGCGACACCTGCACAGCTCAGAAAAAGCCAACTCAGCGATCCCACGCTCCCCTGCAGCAGTACCGGGTGGAAGCACCGATGGAGCGGGTGGGAGTGGACATTCTGGGCCCTTTCCCGACCACGGACCGGGGGAACCGCTACATGCTGGTCGCAATGGATTATTTCACTAAGTGGCCAGAGGCGTACGCGGTCCCGGACCAGAGCGCCGCTACAACGGCATCAAAGCTGGTGGACGAAATGTTCTGTCGGTTTGGCGCACCGGAGGAGCTGCACAGCGATCAGGGTTGGAACTTCGAGGCAGAGGTCTTCGGAGAAGTCTGCAAGCGGCTGGGCATCCAGAAGACCCGGACCACCCCGCTGCACCCACATAGTGACGGCCTGGTCGAACGATTCAACCGGACCCTCACCACCCAGCTTGCTATCCTAGTGGACCAGCGACAGCGAGACTGGGACCTGCATCTGCCTTTTGTTTTGTGGGCATACCGGACGGCAGCTCAGGAATCCACCTGGTGCACCCCTGCAGCGCTCATGTTTGGACGCGAGCTGCGCACACCGGTGGATTTGGTACCCCCCCCCCCCCCCACAAGCCGGAGGTGGAGGGCAAACCCGGGTCGGATTATTTTTTTCTTTGAAGGAACGTCTCCACACGGTGCACGAACTGGCTCGGGAGGCCCTGGCAGCGGCGGGGGGTCGGCAGAAGCGAGCGTATGACTCTCGCTCCCAGGGGATGGACTTTGCACCGGGAGATCAAGTCTGGGTTTTCTGCCCTGAACGGAAAAGAGGACGATCACCGAAGTTGGCAAGCCTTTGGTCGGGACAATGCGTGGTTCTGCAGAGACTGTTGGATGTGGTGTACAGGGTGAGGCTTAAAAAAAGGGACCGGGTTGTGGTACTTCACTGTGACCGTCTCGCCCCGTACCAGCCATCTGCCCCGCTGGTTGTTGAACCAGAGCCTTCATCCCGACCAGATACTCTGACCGAGTCTCAGATGGACACTGGTGAGCCTGTACGTGCTGGTCGTCGGCATCGAAGGCCGCCCCGACACCTGGATGGGTTCGTGTTGGACTTTTGAGTTGGACTTTCATTTTCTGGGGACAGAAACAAGTCCAGGGGGGGCAGTGTAACATCGGGGCTTTTTCCCAGCACGCCTTGCCAGTAGAGACTTTATTTTCGTGTGTGTGTTTAATGATATTACTGTGCTATTATACTGCTGTGTCATTATCACTGCGTTATAATGACACAACAGTGTTATAGGTAGAATTAGAACAGGAGTGATTATGTGATTGTGTAACCCTGATATAAACGGAGGTCGGTGAGAATGACCTCCCCTTCTGTTTGTGATTGTGGTGTGTTTAATAAAGCCTGTTGTGTCGCAGCCATCTGCTCCCTTTCTTTGTGTGAACCTCGCCTACGTCACAATATCAAGCCTAAGAGACAACCTTCAATTTTAATTAGATGGAATAGTATGTTTTAAACTGGCAAACATCATATGTGCAACTAAAATTTGATTGGTATTGGAAAACTATTTCCTCTTTTGCCATTCACTCCAGTAATAATGCATCAGATTTATATAGCGCTGTGAAAATCTGGTGCAGCAAAACGAAGCCAGAGCTTCAATTTGCAATTAGTCCAGTTTATTTTAACTTACAAATAATTGTCTCCAGTCTCTCAGGAAATCATCTGACACAGTTCTTCACACAAAATGCACTTTGTCAATCAAGAAGCATATCAAGAGCAGTAAGCACTCTGCGATCAGCAATCAATGCCATGCAATGCCTGCAGTCCATCGCAATACATCAAATACCACATCTCACTCGATATCTCACACCTGTTATATAATAGACGAGATAATTAGAGGTGATTAGCCCCTACCATAATCCCAGGTAAAACAGTCATCATTCCTATTCTAAACACATACCCACTAACATCTAAAATACATAAATACTTTCCCCAAACATACACAATATAAATATAAATAGCATACAATAAATAACAATATAAATAATTTAATAAATAACTTTAACCCCTATTTACAAATATTAAACCACCCCTCTAACTTACCATACATATTTGCTCCCTGCTGGTGTCCTATATAAGGCCCTCAACTCCTAAAGGAGTCTTTTGCCTGGACACGCACAGGAAGCATGTTGGCAAAGGTATGTGCAATAAATCCTTTAACAATAATTTCACCAAATTCTTAATCATACTAATTATCTCCCAGGGCCTTCAAATTAACAAAGACAAATCCTAAACTACTATGTGCATCTTACCAAACAATCATACAGACATTACAACAATACAGATACAACATAATCACACAATACAACCAGACATACAGTGGTGACATCCCATCGTCACATTCCTTCCCCCCTTTCCCGAGAATACAGTACTCTTATGAGTCATGTATTCTAGAGGCTATCAGCCACAAGGTTGGTTTTCCCTGCCACATACCGAACAGTAAAATTATATGGTTGGAGGGACACATACCACCCTGTAAGACAACTGTTCACATCCTTCATTCTGTCTAACCACTGTAAAGCCCGATTATCTGTCTCTAACAAAAAATGACGCCCTAATAAATAATATTTTAGGGACCCTATTGCCCATTTTATGGCAAGACATTCTTTTTCAACCGTAGAGTATCTTGTCTCCCGGTCCAACAATTTACGGCTCAAGAACAGTACTGGGTGTCTCTCTCCCTTCTCCTCCTGGAGAAGTACTGCTCCAATGCCAACCCCTGAAGCATCAGTCTGTAAAATGAACAGGCGAGCAAAGTCTGGACTGTAGAGAACCTTCTCCCCAGAAATAGCCCTCTTCAGATCCTCAAACGCTCTGTCACACTCCTCTGTCCATTTTACCTTATTCGGTGCTGAAGCTTTAGTGAGATCAGTCAATACTGCGGCTCTTTTAGCAAAGTGGGGGATGAACTTACTATACCATCCTACCATTCCCATGAATGATCGCACTCTCTTCTTAGTGGTGGGTACAGGGTAGGTCCGAATGGCATCCACTTTACCTATTCGTGGTCTAATGACCCCCTGACCAACCACATGTCCCAGGTACTCCACCTGCTGTTGTCCGAATGCACATTTGCGTGGGTTAATTGCCAGTCCTGCCCTCTTAATTAGCTGAAGGACCTGCCTAAGGTGCATCAGATGTTCTTCCCAGGTCTGACTATAAATGACCACGTCATCCAAATAGGCAGCCGCAAAGTTCGATACTCTCCTTAGTATTTGGTCCATCAGCTGCTGAAACGTTGCAGGTGCCCCCTGAAGGCCAAATGGCATGACCCTAAATTGAAAACTGCCATACGGTGTTTTAAAGGCTGTAAGTTCCTTTATTTCTGGTGCCAATGCCACCTGCCAATACCCCTTGCATAGGTCCAAAGTAGAGATAAATCTAGCCTTGCCCACTTTCTCTAATAATTCATCAATCCAGGGCATAGGGTATGACTCAAATTTAGATACTGAGTTAAGGTATCTAAAGTCAATGCAAAATCTTAATGAGCCATCCTTTTTTGGAACCAGCACAATCGGGCTACACCACTCACTGACTGAGTCCTCAATCACTCCCAGCTGCAACATCAAGTCAATTTCTGTTTTCAATTTTGGGACCAATCGTTCCGGGATCCTATATGATTTTCTACGTGGAACAGTTTCCTCTTTCAAATAAATCTTATGGCATACCAACGTGGTGAAACCAGGTCTCTCCTGAAACAAATCTGGATCCAGTAATGTCTCTAACTCTCTCCGCTGATCCACCTGCAAATGAGACACTTGAAATAAATAAGGCTCTGACACATTTGTAGGAAAGGACTGTTCCTTCTCCTCATCCACTTTCGTCGCACAGATCAAGAGCTGCTGTGTCTCCTGAAAAGCAGGTTGCTGCTGCTGATGACCAGGCTGCTGAAACTCTTTCAATAAGTTAATATGGAAGGTCTGATACTTTACCTTCATGTCAGGCATATATAGTTCATATGTCACTGCACTTAGTTTTTTGGAAATTTCATATGGCCCCTGCCATCGAGCCAACAGCTTACTGTCACACGAGGGCAGCAATAACAAAACCCATTGTCCTGGGTGAAAAACCCTTTTCCTGGCCTTCTTATCATACCAGGTTTTTTGTTTGGCCTGCGCCGTCCTCATGTGCTCCTGAGCCAAAGCAATCATTCGATTCAGTTTCTCTCTCATTTTAATGACATAAGAGACCACATTGTCCTGATCACTCGGTGGACTCTCCCAGTGCTCCTTTAATAAATCCAGTGGGCCCCTCACCTGACGACCATACAGTAGTTCAAAAGGTGAGAACCCTGTTGAAACCTGGGGCACCTCCCGATAAGCAAACAGTAAATAAGGTACCCATTGATCCCAATCTGAGCCCGTTTCAGAAACAAATTTCCGCAGCATATTTTTAAGAGTCTGATTGAATCGCTCCACTAGTCCATCAGTCTGAGGGTAATATGGGGTGGTCTTAATACCCTTAATACCCAACAGCTTATACACTTGCTGCAACAGTCTGGACAAGAAATTTGTACCACAGTCTGTCAGAACTTCTCTAGGTATGCCTACCCTTGAAAACAACTGGATAAGGCAGTTAGCAACCTGCCTAGCCTTAATCGATTTCAGGGGAAAGGCTTCTGGGTACCGAGTCGCATAGTCACAAATTACAAGAATGTATTTATTACCCGAGGAGCTTCTCTCTAGGGGGCCAACTCTATCCATCCCTATTCTATCGAATGGTGTTCCAATAATGGGTAATGGTTGCAGTTGGACACGTGCTACTCCCCTAGATGCTGTAATCTGACATACTGAGCATGTCGTACAGAAGTCCTTTACCTGGGTATACATTCCCGGCCACACAAACCTTCTAGCAATTCTCTGTAGAATTTTTTGGAATGCTAGATGACCTGCCCAAGTGATAACATGTCCTAGTTCCATAATTTTTGGTCTGAGGTCCTGTGGTAAAGCTATGGCCATAACTCCACCGTGCTGTTGATATAGAATGCCCTTTTTTATGACATACAAGGCCTCAGCCAAACAATCAGTTTTACCCTGTTTCACACCCTCAATCTCCGAGACTTTATCAAACCAGGGCTTAAGTGTTGGGTCAGCTTTCTGCAATCTAGCTATGTCAGGAGGGATGTCAAACTCTACTGACTGGCTTAATTGTGGTGTTTCTTCACCCATATTCTTTGCTGACACTAACACCTTATCTCTTCTCTTCTGAGCCTTGGATTTGTGTTGCTTAATAGGGCCTACCTCTATCTCAGAATCATAAAAAGGTAATTCCTGAAGAGCATTGGCAACCCTCTGTGCCCTCTGTGCCCTAGTTGTCACCATATTACAATTTTTCACCACAGGTGTATTTACTCTGTTCAACAGCGCCACCTGCCTGTCTCTCCTCCGTTTGTTCCTCTCTAACCTGTTGTATGATGTCCAACAGAGTTGGAACATCATTGCCAAGAATAACAGGATACGGCAAATCAGGCACAAGAGCTACAGGAAGGAGATAAGTTTGACCCCCTACTATTAAATAAACCTCAGCGGTCGGGTACAGTTTCTTATCCCCATGGACACAACTGATGTTTATTTCTGAGTCATTCCTTAAATCCCTAGGGATCAAACTAGGTAGCACAACTGTTTGAAAACAGCCTGAATCTAACAGGGTCTCTTCACACTGACCATTAAGCAACACTTTTGTTTTATATACTCCACTATGCACTGAGGCTGAACAAGTGGGTCTAGGAACTGAACATAAAAGTGACGGTTTCTGATTCCTTATGGCAGGACATGAGTATTGGGTGTGACCGATTTTATTGCAGTGATAACAGCATATATCCTTATTTGCAACTACTCGTGACTTTTTGCTATTATCATATTTGCTGTTTATGATCTGACTGGGCCTGGAATACAACCTATTTCGAGCTGGGCCACCCCTTTCACCCTCATTAAACTCACTCTGAGTGGTGAAAAATCTGTCACGGCCAAGAGTAGGTCTCCTGCTCCCAGACCTGGCTGACAGAAAAACCTCTGCCAGACGAGCAGCATCCTCTGCAGTCTTCGGGTCCCGCTCTTGTATCCAGACTCCCAGTTCCGGGTTCACCATGCGCAAAAACTGTTCCAAAATAAGCTGTTCCATAATGTGTTTTAACGGTAGGGTCTCTGGCTTAATCCATTTATACAACAAGTCTTTCAAACGTACATAAAGTTTGCGAGGGGTTTCGTCCTGATAAATGTCCAAGGAATGAAACCTCCTCCTATAAGTGTCAGAAGTTATTTCAAATTTACTCAAGATAGCTTCTTTAACTTTTCCATAATTGTCTGTGTCAGCCACATCCATCAAAACATATGCGCTCCGCGCTTTACCTGTGAGTAAAGGGGCAAGATGGATAGCCCACTCTTCTTCCCTCCAGTGGCAGACTGTAGCGATCCTCTCGAACGTCGTCAGTTAGTGTTCTATGTCGTCCTCGGGTGAGAGAGGGTTCAGCCTGGGCTCGTGGTGCACTGATGTCCTCCTCGGTTGCACCTGCAGCGGCAAATCTTCCTCCTGCGGGCCAACCCGACTGGCTGTCACCCTGGGGTCCTCCCCTGGAGCGCCGTCGTCACCACCATGCTCTGCCCGGCTCCCGTACTCCTCTCTCAGCTCCGCAACCTGCGACTGTACCCAATGAATTTGTTCATTTACAGCCTACCACCTTTGGTCATGGAGAGCGGCTTCCTCCTCCATCTGCCAGTCTCTAACCGTCAGCGAACGTACCACCGATTTCACCAGGCTCGTTAGCTCTTCGAGCTCGCCCAGTCCGCTGACTCCCGGCTCCTCATCCGTCATTCTTGCATCCAGGTCAGACCGCTCCTCCTGCCTCACTTTCCTTCTGGCCATGGAGTCCTCCATCCACCGAATGCCGCGGCGTCCACAGCACGGACCACCGCTGCCACCAAATGTGAACGATGGTGCAAGAGAAGGCGAGGCAAGAACTTCTTTTTCAATTGGTCCAGTTTATTTTAACTTACAAGTAATTGTCTCCAGTCTCTCAGGAAATCATCTGACACAGTTCTTCACACAAAATGCACTTTGTCAATCAAGAAGCATATCAAGAGCAGTAAGCACTCTGCGATCAGCAATCAATGCCATGCAATGCCTGCAGTCCATCGCAATACATCAAATACCACATCTCACTCGATATCTCACACCTGTTATACAATGGATGAGATAATTAGAGGTGATTAGCCCCTACCATCATCCCAGGTAAAACAGTCATCATTCCTATTCTAAATACATACCCACTAACATCTAAAATACATAAATACTTTCCCCAAACATACACAATATAAATATAAATAGCATACAATAAATAACAATATAAATAATTTAATAAATAACTTTAACCCCTATTTACAAATATTAAACCACCCCTCTAACTTACCATACATATTTGCTCCCTGCTGGTGTCCTATATAAGGCCCTCAACTCCTAACGGAGTCTTTTGCCTGGACAGGCACAGGAAGCATGTTGGCAAAGGTATGTGCAATAAATCCTTTAACAATTATTTTACCAAATTCTTAATCATACTAATTATCTCCCAGGGCCTTCAAATTAACAAAGACAAATCCTGAACTACTATGTGCATCTTACCAAACAATCATACAGACATTACAACAATACAGATACAACATAATCACACAATACAACCAGACATACAGTGGTGACATCCCATCGTCACAAGCGCTTTGTCATAGACACTCAAAGACGCTTTACAAGTAGATACATTATTCATTCACTCCATACAGACAATGGTAGTGGCAAGCTACTTCTGCAGCCACAGCTGCCCTGGGGAAAGCTGACGGAAACGTGGCAGCCAATCTGCGCCAACGGCCTCTCTGGCCACCACCGAATATTTATATACATTCATACCCAGTGTTATGGACACTGGAAGCAAGGTGGGTGAAGTGTCTTGCCCAGGGACACAACGGCAGGATATCTGGGGAGAGCGGGATTCGAACCGCCACCCATCCGGTTATTAGACGACCTGTTCTACCTCCTGAGCCACTGCCACCCTTAAATGTAGATGGTTTTTCTTAAGGTGCCATATGCGGAAGTAGAGGGGGCGTTGACTGTATTTGGGGGAAGCACCATTGAAAAATCCGGTGGTCCTCATGTTTAGTATATCAGCAACAGTAACCGAAGAGCAGCTCCTAACTCGGAAACTTTATAAAACCACAGGACTCCTATTTCATGTGCAACATGGTAAGGAGCAAAAGTTTTTATGTGCAATGTTATGTCAAGTTTCCTCTGTCTGCCTGCATCTCTACATGCAGCTGGAGCCACCTGAGCAGATGGTTTTAGCTAAACTCACAAAAAAAAAAAAAAAAAAAACTGTTGGGAGCTCTATGTGCTAGAAATAAAACTCATTCGAAAAACCTTGGATATTTGATTTTGAAGCATCTTGTTATTTGATTTAAAATTGCAAACAGATAGGAAATGAGAACATTTGTATTTTCTGAAGATTTCACAGAAAGCAATAGTGTGACATGCGTCGAACCATGTCATGTGTCGACATGGGTCGAATTTAAGGTAAAAAGTGAATTTAATCCCTTTTGGAATAAGGCTGTAACATAACAAAATGTGGAATAAGTGAAGCACTGTGAATACTTCCCGGATGCACTGTAGTTCCACATAGGATGTTTTCCATAAATATTTATATTGCACTCTGACTTTGCTTGGTCACTGTCCAGTCACTACATGTTAAGACTGAAAAGCAATGGCAGAAACACCCTTGATAGACTGGAGCTCGGGAATCTTGGACTGCTTTGAGGATGCAAGTACATGTAAGAACCAAGTAGAACTTTTTAAAAATTGTTTATTTACACGTCTAGCTTTCACTCATTTGTGTTTGTCACTTAAGACTTTGTTCCACTTTGTTATTGTATCTCTCTTTTTCTCCAGGCTGCTATGGTTTCTGGTGCTGCCCTTTTCTCACCTTCACCATTTCAAGAAGATTTGGAGAGAACACCTGTCTCCCCTTATGTGACGTACTCAGCCCCGCTGTATTAACAGCCTTTGGGATACCTCTGTTTGTTCCTCCTGTAGGCTTGTCTCTAAGGGCTGCTATGAGAAACAGATACGGTATCAAGGTATTACATTAAAAACACTAACAAAAACTGAAGTGCATGCGAGAGAAAAGTGAAACAGTCTATGTTTCTCTGCAGGGTTCTATCTGTGAGGATATTGCCATTTCCTGTTGCTGTGCGTGGTGCTCCTGGTGTCAGATGCATAGGGAGTTAAAAAATCGCAGCAAAACCCCCACAATCATCAACGTCCAGTTTGAAACTGCTGTCAATATGCAACCTGCTCCCATGGTGATGATACCTCAACAGCCACCCCCAACTGGTTTCATGAATCAGCCTGGAGTTGTCATAAGGTCATTTTGAAACTAACGCAGTCCCTCGTTGTTTGTTTTGTGCTCTTATTCATCAGTGAAAGTCTTGTCTGGGCTGCTGTAAGTAACTAGATTTTAATGAGTAAGCAATAAAAAATGTGTGTTTATTCTGTTCTTAAATAAGATGTAAGTAAATATGCCTTGTACTGCATAATAGCTCTTTCCCCTAACTTTTGTACAGTAGCTTGTTCAATTAAGATTTCATTATATTATCATAATTAAAAATGAATAACACAAATGCTGTAGTTTTACTAAGTTATTTTTTTGAGCCAGAGTGTAGACCGTAGGGATGGGGGGAAATTGATGGTCTTTGGTGGCGGTACTGTACTGATGCAGAGACACCAGCATTCTAATACTTTATTTAAAATTATTAATAAATGTTGGAAATACAAACTTTCCAATTTAGATACCAGAAAAATAAAAACAACTGACTTTTCAGACCATTAGATGGCGTTAATGCTCATTGTCTGGTTAAGTCAGGGCAGCAAAGGAGAGACTCTTGAGATCCAGTAGTCGTTCAGTTGAACACGAGAAATATACCCAGAAATAAATTCCCGTTCCAGTGAAATCGGTCTAAATGATCTTCACACAGTAATGTTGTAAAAAATATATTGAAGAACAATTCACATAGTTCAACTCGAAAAATATGCACAAAAACGAAATCTAACTCGAGAAAAAATTTAACATTTACAATTTTTTCAACGCGAAGATGATCGCCACGTGATCCGTCTGGACCAATCACTGATCAGCTTTCCTCTCCAAGCAACGAGTAAACATGGCGTCCCCTGCTGCGGAAACCAGCAAGGCAGATAGTGACGGGCAAATAAAATGCTTTTTCCACCTCGATTCCGCCCTCTTGGTGGCATTGATGCGCATTGGGTCGGTCTGCCGCATACGAATCGCCGCCTCGAGTCAACTCTGTGTGTGGCATTAGCATAGATAGACTGGCTCCGTGTCCTAAGGACTCAACATAGACTGGTTGCCGCTCCCTAAAGGAATATAGGGACCAGTAGCTATCGCTGAATTCGTGCTTTCCAGTTGACTTGGTTTATGAAAACATTCCTTTCCCCTTCAATATCAACTTGTTACATGTAATGGCATTAAAATTTCTTGATTTTTATTTTTTACCCAGACACCAAAGCAACCGAATAAATAATATGAATGCCATCCATCCATCCATCTTCTACCGCTTTTCCGGAGGTCCGGGTCGCGGAGGCAGCAGTTCAAGCAGAGAAGCCCAGACTTCCCTCTCCCCAGCCACCTGCTCCAGCTCTTCAGAGGGGATACCAAGGCATTCCCAGACCAGCTGGGAGACATAGTCTCTCCACCGAGTCCTGGGTCTGCCCCGGGGTCTCCTCCCAGTGGGACGTGCCTGAAACACCTCAAGTGGGAGGCGTCCAGGAGGCATCCTAATCAGATGCCCATACCACCTCAACTGACTCCTTTCAATGTGGAGGAGCAGTGGTTCTACTCTGAGCCTCTCCCGGATGACTGAGCTCCTCACCCTATCTCTGAGGGTGAGTCCAGCAATCCTACGGAGAAAGCTCATTTCAGCCGCTTGTATCCGCGATCTCGTTCTTTCGGTCATTACCCAAAGCTCGTGACCATAGGTGAGAGTAGGAATGTAGATTGACTGGTAAATCGACAGCTTTGCCTTAGAACTCAGCTCCCTCTTCACCACAACAGACCGATACAACGTCCGCATCACTGCAGATGCTGCTAATATGAATGTTCATTTTTAAATATTTCCTCACTGTTTATCTTCATCATCACCATCGAGCTTTCCATGCTTTTTGTATTTAAGGGGCAGACACTATTAAATCAATAACTGTCTCCATGTTGTCTCCCTACAGCAAAGTGATCTCCCAAAATGATTTCAAATTACATGTACATGTGCTTGCAATGATTCATGTAGTTCATTAGAGATCAACTAAAAACAAACTACCTCCATTGAACAATTCATGATAAGCTAGTTGAAAAAAAAAATTCTAGCCATGTCATTTTGGCCCGAGGAATAAAAATGCAAATGTATATATGTACAAGGAAAATACACAATATGTAAAATATAATTTGGTCCGAATTTAGGACCTTCCAGGCACTACAATTACAGTTGCAAACTGAAAAGGAGAGATTGAAGTGTCAGACAATGCAGCCCTTAAAACTAAGAAAGATGTCATGAAGACAAAAACTAGTGCCCACTGTTTTGTTCAGGTTGAAACTTTTTCCAGGTGTATCTTGCAGAAACCTATAAAAATAGAAACTGGTTGATTTTCATTAAATAAATCAAGCATTATAACAAAATTAGTATCGTAATAGTGCACACATACATGTGGCTGGGAAATTTGTGGAAATGAACACATTAAATACAAGACTGTTGCATTGAAACAGGCACATTTAATCCTGCAGTTTGGTTGTTTGTTATTTACTGTAAGCCATTTAAAAAAAAAGAACCTGTACATGTTCATATCATCTGCACACATTAAATGAATCAAGGATTTTTGGTTGGGAAGATGGTGGGCAAATTATGCAGGTAAATCTGTATCCAAATCAAACCCTATGTCAATATCATAACTACTATTGTCATCATTGTCGTCGTCATCAGCTTTGTTGGTACAGTTTGTGCACTTGCATACCATTGACATCTTTACATTTATGCCCGTACAAGTTGCAGACAAATTCCGTAAGGATGGAGATCAGTTCTGAATTTGGAATATAGTCAGCTCCAAGTTCCTCAAATGCTTTCAAGTAGTGAATATTCTGAAGTGCAATGTCAAGTGGCTTCTTTTTCCCCTTCCCATAAAGTGCTGCCACAACCGGAGAACACATGCAGTCCAATAAGAGCCCTGCAGACATTCACAGTTACAACATTCAACAACCTTAATCCACCTCACTGCTGTCATGGGAGCAGCTTTCTCA
Organism: Pholidichthys leucotaenia; assembly: GCA_020510985.1. Taxonomy (NCBI): domain Eukaryota; kingdom Metazoa; phylum Chordata; class Actinopteri; order Cichliformes; family Pholidichthyidae; genus Pholidichthys; species Pholidichthys leucotaenia. The sequence continues at coordinate 311,749,142 of CM035839.1, read as the reverse complement.
TTTTTCACGGAATCGAGGTGGAAAAAGCATTTTATTTGCCCGTCACTATCTGCCTTGCTGGTTTCCGCAGCAGGGGACGCCATGTTTACTCGTTGCTTGGAGAGGAAAGCTGATCAGTGATTGGTCCAGACGGATCACGTGGCGATCATCTTCGCGTTGAAAAAACTGTAAATCTTAAAATTTTTTCTCGAGTTAGATTTCGTTTTTGTGCATATTTTTCGAGTTGAACTATGTGAATTGTTCTTCAATATATTTTTTACAACATTACTGTGTGAAGATCATTTAGACCGGTTTTACTGGAACGGAACTGAAAGATAGATTTTTCATCCAAGTGACTACAGTTAGGAATTGGATAAGACACAGATGGGGATGGAAAATCACAATATATGATATTGCAATATTTAGCATAACACAAGACTGTGATAATATCACATTGCAGCTCAAGTAACGTGATAATATTGTATCTTGGGGCGTCTAGTGATTCTCACTCCTAGCAGACTGTATTATTTCCCTCAGACAGTGAGTATTTTTTCATTATTAGAATGAGAAAAGCACTCAGAGAGCGTATACCTCCACCAAGGCTCCTTCCGTCCCTCATGGATCACCTCCAAAATGTAGTGGGTTTGTGTGTAGGCCTAGAGCCATTTCTAGTGAAAACTGCATCAAAGTCTGTCCATTAGTTTTGGAGTATTGTTGCTAACACACTGTGAGAAGATAAGAGCCTTGGATGAGGTATGCATTGTCAGATCATCAACAAAATGTAATGAGTTTGTCTGTAGGCCAAGAACCACCTTTGGTGAAAATTTCATCCAAACCCATCCAGAAGTTTTGGAGTATTGTCACTAACACACTGTGAGACGACTGGAGCCTTGGCAGAGGTGTGCATTCTTAGATCATAACCAAAATATAATGGGTTCTTTTCTAGCCCAAGAACCACCTCTGGTGAAAATCCAGTAGTTTTTGTGCAATCCTGCTGCACAAATACAAAAAAGCCCTTGTGGAGGTATTGTTTTAATAAATAAATAAATAGTGAAGATTAGTTCATTACATACACATATCTCTAAACTTTCCAATTTAGATACCAGAAAAATAAAAACAACTGACTTTTCAGTCCATTAGATGGCGTTAATGCTCATTGTCTAGTTAAGTCAGGCCAGCCCGCACGAGAACCAAGGCCACAAGGCAATCAATAACTGGCCTCCCAGGGGAACCAGGCGGATGAGGAGTAGAATCCACCGGGAGCACAGCGGGGCTGGCAGTAGCGATGACACTCTCCCCGGGCGAGCCTGGATTCTCTGTCTCGTCCGGTGACGTGGACACCCCTCCGACGACCCTAGAAAAGGACTCAGACACAGGGGAGGAGGGGTCAGGGTCGCCGGCAGCGGCAAAACCCGGCGAGGCGGGTGCAGGTGCAGCGTACGGCTGCAACTGGCCCTCCTCACCTGGAGCTAGGCAAAAATGCTCTAACAGGGAAAAGAGAAAGACAAACGAGAGCACTTGCCTTAGCTCGAGCTCCACCGCCGTCCAGGACTTCGACGAGCTGAGCGATGTTCTCCCAGGCTTGGCCTCCAGGGGGTGCTGCTTAAGGGCTGACTCTGCTGCGGTGGCCTCCACAGCAGGCGTGATGATGGTTGCAGTCTTGGCCCCCTCCAGTAAAGGCTCCTCCCTCATCCGGTGACTGAGCTCCAGGGCCAATGGTGCTCAGAGGTGAGAGAACGAGAGATGGAGAGGGTAGGTGAGATGACAATAGCTGCAGCAGGTGGAGAGACCTCTGGGGACTGCACACCCAGAGGCTCTCTACCAGAGACCAGGCAAGAGTCTTCAACAATTTTAGAAACAGATGGGAGGAAAACTTGCCTGTTCTCTTGGCTGACGGTGCCCCCTGCTGCAAACGGCAAGGAGTAGCTCCTCTCATCGGTCGTGGCGGAGCTGGACCCCTCCAATGACGGTTGAGAAGCCTCCTTAAACGGCGCTGGAGAGGAAATGGCGACCACCGATCTCTCCTCCTCCAGGCAGCGATCAATCTCCTCCAGCCAGGTCAACCTACATTTCTCCCACCTATCCTCGCATGAAGCAGGGCCATTCTCCGACTGCAGTCCCTGCTCCTCCTTCATTAGGCGGTCAATATCACCGAGGATAGATTGGCAGCATTCCTCCAGATCCTCCTGGAGTTGCGCGAGTCTGTACTCCGGAGACGAGGGTGGGGCTGGAGCGGGAACGCCAGGGGAGGAGAGAGGCTTCGTCCAACGTGAGTGCTTCTTCCATTTCGGGGGCCGCTCCAACGCTGGTGTCTCCCTCCCGGGTTCCCCCTCTTGCAGGGTGAGAATGAAGTGGAGGATCTCCGCAGACTCAGGAAAAAATAAGAGGTCCAGACATCCCTCTAACACCTCCGCCGCGACGTCCCGAGCTGCACGGACAGACTCCGGTGAGCAGTGTCCCTGAATCCCGGCGAAGACATCTTCCAGCCAGGCCAGTCTGAGTTGTTCCTTGTGGCTCCAGTGATCCATGACGGCTCCAATGCAGGTAAGGAAAAACACACCACGAAAATGAAACAGGCATGCTACAAACTGCTTAGGTTCATTTTTTGGTGGCAGCTTACTGTCATGTTCCGCTGCGTAAACAGCAGCGAACATATAAACTAACAACGAGCCCAACGTGCAGTTAGTAACGTGCTTTATTTACAATGGAGTGAATATACAAACAAGTTCAGTTCACAGTCTCAAATGGCGTTAGTGCGACAACCGGCTCCAGCTACGTGGCTAAGATTAAATGCCCTCTCCCAAGAAACTCCAGAAACATTTTTGACTCTTCTAGGTAAATCTTAGATGTCAACATTAGAAAAAACCAACCCACCGCTGTCTTTGAGACCCACCCGCTGCTCTGTTATTGGACTGCCTAGCTGTCTGTCATGTAGATGAAAGGAGTGGCTAAAGGTAGCCTATTGGCCCCTGAGCTAACATTGGTACCAGGAGCCTTGCACCAAGCGCAGTTTCTCTGATATTTTTCAAAGCAACCTCAGTCTGAACGGTCATATCACGTCATCCGACTTTTTGCTCGTTGAAGTGAGACAGACGCTACAATTCTGCTGTGGAAGATGCTGCAGGCATGACAGACAGCTGATTTGTGCTCTCTTTTTTAATCAATCTTTTTCCCTTTATCCCTGGATTGTAATTTTGTTGGCTCCCACGGCACAACAACTTCAAAATTTCTGCCGCGGGGGGTGGTGGTGTGGGGGGGGGAGGGGGCTGAAGCCGTCAGACACTACAGGTGCACAGTAATGGCACATTTTCTTTAAAAAAAAGTGGTCATCTGGCATGTAGAGGAATGAAGCTTGTCTAACAGTATTTTGTGCATAAACATTTCTGAATGTTTTTAACATTTATTTTGCTGCGCTGCGTCAAAGGTGAAGAAGTTCTGTCCCCCTTAATTGTTTGGGGCTCATATTTACTTCCACAAACAACGGTGTGTCTGGCGTTACATTTTCTTCTGCGCATGCGGGCCACTTCATAGCTGTAGACCGTTCATACTCCAGTCTGGTGGGGTCGCATTTAAATTATAATGTGAATGCTCACACAAAAAAATCGGATCTCAGCAAAAAATCGGAATTGAGCATTAAGACCTGCAGTGTGACCGTAGCCTTTGTCACCCTAATAACTATCCCTGTTACCATCTGTTTTGCTGGTGTGCCTCGCGTCACTCTGGCCCATCTCCCAGTGGTTTTGTCGCGATTCCATAGCAGATTGCCCGTACTGGAGGCTGCTGGCTGGCGGTGGCTGGCACTCATGGCCAGCTCTCCCACTGTCCTGCGGGGCTCCGCATGACTCTGCTCCACTGTTGCAGGCAGCGTAGGAAATCCGCCTCATGACGGGGCATCCCCCAGCTGGCTGTGGGAACAGAGCGGAGTCCCACAGAGTGAGACACTGCCCTTTGAGATTGCTTGGCTTGGTAGCTCGGCTCGGCCAGCAGCTTCAGGTCATGGGCCAGGTCTTGGTTGTGGCAATCAGGGGGGCCATGCAGCGCACGGTGCTAATGATTTGTTGTGGAATCATGGCAACATTATTGGGAGATAGGCCAGACTAATGCGAGATACACCATGAATGTGGATCAGTGAGCCAACTCTGCTCATCCCAGCTCGAAGGAAGCTGGGATGAGCTTAATATTGACGCAGTTAAAGCAGCAATTCTTCAGTTTTTCTTATTGCTCAAGCATTTTTCTTTCTTTCCTCTTTTTATATATGTAAATCACACTGAGTTTCCCTTGTGTATGAAATGTGCTATATAGAATACACTTGCTTGCTTTGTAACAATTTTTGGAATAAAGTACACAATGGCTTTCAAACTCCAGCTCTTTATTTCAAAGATGCAAAACTGTAACCATAACCATAACACAATACAAGAATATAAATTGACATGCATGATCAACATGTATCATTGTTCACACAACGTTATAGCGCATAACTGTTTCATGCTACAGCACTACTCTAATGTGCACGTCGCAGAACCACGGCTGCTGTGGGGTTGGTGCTTCAGAGTCCCACACATTATAAATGGAACCACTGAATTTCACAGTTTTGGTTATCACAGGCAACCATGTCATCCAGCTCTTCTGGCTGCCTGCAAGTCCACCACACTTCTGCTGTGTTCTGTGCCTGTCTTTTGGGATTGTGTGTGGGACCTGGCTGCAGTTAGACGTCGTCTTTTGGGCTTCTGGGTGGGTTTATCAGCTGCAGCTTTCCTCTTTTGTGTTGTGGGGTCAGAGTCAGTTAAGTGACGGGCAACAAGCTCAGGTAGGAAAACTTTATAAAAAAAGTTCTGGGCCACTGGTAAAAGAGTTTGCTCCCACAGGTCAGAATCTGGTGTGACGCGTACAACAACACAACTTTTTGTGGTCCACACAACAAAGTCACAGAAATGTGAGCCTGTCACAAAAATTTGCATTTGTACCTGCTTGTAGTACTTGTGACTGTGCTCGAGTTCTAGTCTCCCATCAGAGAGTTTCAGGTAAAAATCCTTGTCTGCACAGGCCTGCAGGATGTTGCTGCGGTGCTTATATGGGATTTTATTTCCACACAGCCTTTTTCACAACAGGTGCAGGACACAAGTGCATCAGGGGTTGCACCAACTTCAGGAAAGGAGGGGTTGATTATAAAGTATTATAAGCAGACTTTCACATGTATATTGGGTGCATAATTCAATTTATGGCATGCACTTATTTTATTTAGTAAATAAATACTTGTAAAAAAAACTCCTTTGTGAGCACAGTTGTCTTCAAGTCTACCTTGTGCATCTACAAGTCATGCACCCATCCGTCTGTGAACTGCACTTTTTCTTGCTTCAAAGACCTACAGTTACTAAAAACTTCATGTGTGTATGGACTTATGCTTAAAGTCATAATTATAAATAAAGGCATGGTCGAAGTTTGGCAGAATGTTTACATCCGAACTCCATGTGATACGCTGGTGGGGATCTAGTCCATTAACCCCTTCAAGCTTTGCCAAATAGCGTGTCTTTGCAGTCCCATTCAATTAGGCGGAGTACGGTGTGGCGATGGTGAAATAAGGCACGGCGAAACTCGCCCCTGCGCTGTGAGCGCGCGCAGGAGCGAGTCCTGTGCCTCTAGTCAGTAAGCAGGTGATGAGAGAGAGTGAACATGAATTTCAGTCAGCTTATATACCCAGTTACAGACAATACATGAAAAACACACTAGCATCACAGAACAGGAAGCATGAATACCTGCATTTGAGTCACACATATCAAAGCAGATTACTGGCAGGAAGAAGCTAGACAAAAGAGAGGCTGCCTATTGATTCCGCCAGTGTTACGTATTGTCCGTAGAATTGACCAAGTGCATTCTGGGTAGGGTAGGTTCGCCGAGTTCACGTCAACGTAGGAGACATCGTCACAAAGCAGCTGTGTTTTAAACTGTAATAGTCGTTCTCACAACCGCCGTGGAGAAAAGGTAAACCACGGAATAGGCTTTTATCGTTTTCCAGCATGGAAGAAGAACAGCACAGCTCACGTTTCGGATGTAACTAAGAGGCAACGCCTGGCCTGGTTTGCAGCAGTCAGAAGACCCAACATAACTTTCAAACACGCACCTGAATCGATGGTGGTGTGCTCAAAGAATTTTCATAAAGGTACGTTATGATTTATTGTGTATGTCTGTTGTTAAAACTTGCTTGTGTTGTGGTTAAGACTTGCCTGGTCATAGCTTTTACCCTACGTCAGCAGTGCTAAGCTAAACAGAGCTAAGCTAAAGAAAGACTCCGATATCCGAGTAGCTAGAGAAAGTTACCACTCACACACCTGTGTGAGCGGGTTTAATTTGTTCTACATCAAAGTATTTTCTTACCGTTTCCTTTGCTTTAACAGCAGACCAGCTTATGAAATGCTAGACTGTGATCCTGACTTGGAACCTTCTCTAAACCTTTGGCATGCAGAGCTTCCAGCTACCACTCCTGACAGGTTTAACCGCTTATGCAGAAGGACAAGATTATGACAAAAAGAATCAGCAGGGCATGCAAGTGACCCCCCAGCACAGACTCCCAACATCACTGACCCCGAAACTGAGATGGATAATGTAGCTCCTTCAGGTAGTCTTTTTACCTGTGTTTTTCTTTCTAAAATGTGTCTTGGGATTCCTTTTGATTACAAAATATATTAACTACAGTTGTTTATTGTTCTGATCAGCAGCAGATGACACCACACCTCTGGCTGAGATGGAGGAGATGACATCTGATGAAGCAACACAGATCTGTCAGGCTGATGATGCTCCAGTGGAAAATGCACAAGAACTACAGAAGTGCAGCATGTGTCACTGTAGACTTAAAGAAATTTTACTCTTGCTAGAGGAGAACAGAAAGTTAAAGGGAGAGCTCTCCAGAAATACTCTGGATGAGAATTTCCTCAAAGATAAGCACTCAAAGGTGAAATACTACACTGGGCTTCCATCTTTCAGTTTAATGGCTCTGCTGATGCAATTTTTTCCCAGTCTACCAAAGACAGAAAAATTTCCCAATTTCAAATTCTCCTTTTAACTAAGATGCATTTGCGGATTAATTTGCCTCTTGAACATATTGCACATCTTTTTGACATAAGCAGACAAACTGCATCCATCCTATTCTGCTCCATGCACACCTCAGCCCTTTGGTGTCCCGGCCAGAGACCTTGTTTGCAGGCTAGCATGCCACATCAGTACGTTGAAATGTTTGGCAGTAAGGTCACAGTTTTTATTGACTGCTTTTTAGTTTTAGAATGTAGGCACTGACATGTTTTTGGTGTGGTTTAGCCACTTTGACATCATGTCTTTAACTGTGTCAATATTGAAGCAGTTAAAACAGCACCTCTTCAATTTTTCTTATTGCTCAAACATTTTGCTTTCTTTCCTCTTTTTATATATGTAAATCACACTGAGTTGCCCTTGTGTATGAAATGTGCTATATAAATACACTTGCTTGCTTTTTAACAATTTTTGGAATAAAGTACACAATGGCTTTCAAACTCCAGCTCTTTATTTCAAAGATGCAAAAATGTAACCATAACCATGACACAATACAAGAATATAAATTGACATGCATGATCAACATGTATCATTGTTCACACAACGTTATAGCGCATAACTGTTTCATGCTACAGCACTACTCTAATGTGCACGTCGCAAAACCACGGCTGCTGTGGGGTTGGTGCTTCAGAGTCCCCCACATCCTAAATGGAACCACTGAATTTCACAGTTTTGGTTATCACAGGCAACCATGTCATCCAGCTCTTCTGGCTGCCTGCAAGTCCACCACACTTCTGCTGTGTTCTGTGCCTGTCTTTTGGGATTGTGTGTGGGACCTGGCTGCAGTTAGACGTCGTCTTTTGGGCTTCTGGGTGGGTTTATCAGCTGCAGCTTTCCTCTTTTGTGTTGTGGGGTCAGAGTCAGTAAAGTGACGGGCAACAAGCTCAGGTAGGAAAACTTTATAAAAAAAGTTCTGGGCCACTGGTAAAAGAGTTTGCTCCCACAGGTCAGAATCTGGTGTGACGCGTACAACAACACAACTTTTTGTGGTCCACACAACAAAGTCACAGAAATGTGAGCCTGTCACAAAAATTTGCATTTGTACCTGCTTGTAGTACTTGTGACTGTGCTCGAGTTCTAGTCTCCCATCAGAGAGTTTCAGGTAAAAATCCTTGTCTGCACAGGCCTACAGGATGTTGTTGCGGTGCTTATATGGGATTTTATTTCCACACAGCCTTTTTCACAACAGGTGCAGGACACAAGTGCATCAGGGGCTGCACCAACTTCAGGAAAGGAGGGGTTGATTATAAAATATTATAAGCACACTTTCACATGTATATTGGGTGCATAATTCAATTTATGGCATGCACTTATTTTATTTAGTAAATAAATACTTGTAATCAAGACAAGAAATAAAAAAACTCCTTTGTGAGCACAGTTGTCTTCAAGTCTATCTTGTGCATCTACAAGTCATGCACCCATCCGTCTGTGAACTGCACTTTTTCTTGCTTCAAAGACCTACAGTTACTAAAAACTTCATGCGTGTATGGACTTATGCTTAAAGTCATATGATTATAAATGAAGGCATGGTCGAAGTTTGGCAGAATGTTTACATCCGAACTCCACGTGATATGCTGGTGGGGATCTAGTCCATTAACCCCTTCAAGCTTCGCCAAATAGCGTGTCTTTGCAGTCCCATTCAATTAGGCGGAGTACAGTCCCTTTAAATTTTCCTTCACGGTCCATTTTGTGATTTTTTTTTCCCGTTCATTCGCAAGAAATGCCGAGGCGCTGTGTGCGTGCAGTCCGTTTACAATCACTCAACCTACTCATCCCAGAATGCATTGCATGTTTGTCACGTGGGCTGGCGAGGTTAATTGCTTTCTGTGAAATCTTCAGAAAATACAAATGTTCTCATTTCCTATCTGTTTGCAATTTTAAGTCAAATAACAAGATGCTTCAAAATCAAATATCCAAGGTTTTTCGAATTTGTCTTTTATTTCTAGCCCATAGAGCTCCCGACAGTTGTTTTTTTTTTTTTTTTTTTTTTTGTGAGTTTAGCTAAAACCATCTGCTCAGGTGGCTCCAGCTGCATGTAGAGATGCAGGCAGGCAGAGGAAACTTGACATCTAAAGGAACCACCTAATTTTACCCCTCACAGATGACCATATGTGTGTAGGTGTTCCACCTGAATTCGTTGATCAAGAAAGGAGAGGAGTAGTTAGGTCTTGGAAGATGTGCATTTATTTAAGCAGGTTGAATATAGCAATTACAGCGCTGGGTCTGTGGTCCCTTTCCCTGACAGCAACAGGGGTTGTCTGGGTCCAACAACAGACTTACTTGAACTTTCCTTGACCCTGTATATTTATGAGTTCATAAGCACTGCTCCACCCGATGCTCCCTCACTGCATCCTCTCATGCACTGTCACATGACTCCTCAGAACATCTGGTCCTTTGTTCTCCTGCACGTACTCAATGGTCTCGCGCTCCGTTTCCTGTCATACTGACCTGAGGTGCAGTTCCGGTTACGCACTTCTGCACAAATTTTCATGTCTCAGACTTTGCACAAAGGGCACATTCAGCTGCAACTATTTAGTTTAATTTAGTTTATTTTGAAAAGGGACAATGCAATTTCATAAAACACATGATTACACACGGTTAAAAAAGCCAGAATTAGCCAAAAGGCTAGTTTTCATCTGTAGTCCCCTGGTCAAGATGTAAAAAAGCAGTAAAATGCATCTACAAGAAAAAACATGGTTAGACATTTAAGAGGGCACTAATGTAACAAATAACATATACATAACAAACCGTACATTTAATCACAACATCAAACATCACAACAGACTTATCTTTTAGTGTTGGCAGCTGTAGGTGTTTATAAGCCACATTTTCAATTTTTTTGTGAAGGCCTTGAATGTTGTGAGCAGTTTAACCTCCTCAGGTACTGAGTTCCACTCACTCGCGCTCCTCACTGACCAGGCCGACTTACTGAAAGTGCTCCTGCGCAGAGGAATGAAACAGTCACCTCTGACAGAGCCTCGAGTGACACGCTCAGAGCTGTTTCTTTGGCTGATGAACTCTGCCAGAGGATCTGGAGCCAAATCATGCAGTACTTTATAAATCAAATTTAAATTTGCAAATGTATGAAGACTATCCCAATTTAAAGACTGTATTTTTTTAAAATTGCACAATGATGATAATGCCTAGGTTTTTTATCCATAACTTTAACTGCTTGTTTGTATAAAACTTCCAATGGTTTTTTTGCACTCAAACCCGCCTGGGACCAGCTAGTTAGGCAATAGTTGAAGTGACTGAGAATCATTGAATGCAAGTATATTTTTGCGGCTTCAGTTGACATTTCATTTCGAATTGCATGAAAATTTGCAAGATTTAACTTGATTTTTTTACACAATTTAGCAATATGGGCTTTAAAGGAAAGCTGTGAATCTATTATTAACCCAAGATATTTATATTGGCTAACAATTTGTATTTTTCCTCCATTAACATGTATGTCAGGGTCAGGTGACACTATTTATTTTCGTGAAATACATGCCTACAGTTTTAGAAACATTTAACTGTAGACAGTGTGGCTTATATTAATCATATATTCCATACCTACATATGTATAGACATATTAGAATGTTTAGTAATTACATATGTGGAATGACCTCACGCCTCAGAACAGGACAAGAGGTCTCAACTGCCAGCGAGGATCAAAGAACAGACGGAGTCGCAGCGGTGGAGACCGGATCGAACTTCCTGACCACCCAGGGTCAGGTGGAGGAGACGGAGGACAATGGAGGGGGATTATGTTAATGCGGGATGTCGGCTTTGATATGCAATGTCTTTTGTTGAGTGTGGGTATAAGTATGAAGGTCTGACTGCGCTCCACCTCTTATTCTGCTTCTGCGCCGAGATGAGACATGTTAGGGAGGTGAAGCTGATATTAAACTTTGATTTATAAAATCACATCGCTTCTTCATTTCAAGCTCCCTACATTGGTGACCAGACGTGAGGATGGAACAGAGACGTTCTCCCGCGACGAACTCATCGGAGGCGACCCAGGCAAGCGCCGGCGCCCATGCAGACAGGGGAACGGATGGAAGACGTTCCCCCACGGCAGAATCCACAGAGAGGGCTCAATCGAGCACCAGCCCCAACTCCGCCGTGAGGACAGAAGAAAGGAGTTCTCACCCGGCGGACACATCAGGGACGGCCCACACAAGCGCCGTCACCGTCAAGCTGCCAGAATTCTGGCAAAATGACCCGAGCTCGTGGTTCCAGCAAGCTGAGGCTCAGTTTGCACTGGCAGGCATAACGGCGGACGAGACGAAATTTTATCACATCGTCGCCAAACTCGACGCTGCCACGTCAAGATGCGCGCGGAGCATAATCCAACAACCGCCCGCCCACGACAAATATAGAGAACTTAAGGCGACCATCATGGAGAACTTCGTCCCCTCAGCCGAGGAGAGAGCAGAGAAGATCCTGGCGATCTACGGCCACAGAGGATGCAGACCCAAGGCCCTCATGGAGGACTTGCTGCAGCTTAAGGAAGAGGACAACGACAACTTCCTCTTCCGACATATCTTCCTCAGCAGTCTGCCGCCACACATGAGAGGAACACTGGTCAACATGCGGTGCAGCACCCAGCAGGACTTCCGCGCGCTGGCCCGAGAAGCGCAGCGGCTCATCAACGCCTACGGCGAACAGATGGCCACAGCAGCATCTGCAGATCTCAGCGCGGAAGCCCAGAGCAGCGGAGAACCACAGACAACGGAGCAGAGCCCGCCCACCATGGCAGCGACACGACCAAGGTGCAGCAAGCGGAACGACCTCTGCTATTACCACCACCGTTTCACCGAGAGGGCGTACAAATGCGTGCCCCCCTGCAAATTCAAAAATTCGGGAAACGCCAAAGCCGGGAAAACGTTAGCAGCTACGGCTCTCGGCGAGACGAGTAAGCTGCTTTATGTGACTGACGGACACACCGGGAGACAGTTCCTGATCAACACCGGAGCTCAGCTGAGCTTCATCACCCCTTCCCACGCAGACCGGGCCATGGGACCCCGGGGAAACGGAGCGATGGCAGCCAATGGCTCGATCATCGACACTTTCGGTGAAAGGAACCTGCCTCTTTGCATCCACGGCCGCAATTATAGATGGACATTTATTATAGCGGCGGTGAGTTTTAACTTGTTGGGTGCTGATTTTTTGTGTGCACATGGGTTGTTAGTCGATCTAGCAAATAGACACTTGGTTAATGCACTGTCATTTTCTTCTATCCCCTGCTCAGCTCGAGTTTCTCTACCACCCATACAGGCCAGTGTCACAACAGCAGGAGGTAAGTTTGACCAACTCCTCACCCAATTTCCAGCACTCACAGTTCCCAAATTTTCAGCAACAGTGGTGAAACACGGGGTTGAACACTTCATCCCCACAGCAGGCCCGCCCGTGTTTGCCAAAGCTCGGCGCTTAGACGCGACCAAGCTCGCCATAGCACGTGACGAGTTTACCACCCTGGAAAAATTAGGCATTATTAGGCGCTCGAAAAGCCCCTGGGCATCACCACTACACATGGTCCCAAAAACCGACGATTCTTGGAGACCTTGCGGCGATTACCGCAGATTAAACAATGCGACAGCGCATGACCGCTACCCAATTCCTCACATCCAAGATTTTTCACTACATCTGGCGGATGCACGCATTTTTTCTAAAATAGACCTGGTCCGCGGCTATCACCAAGTCCCCGTTCGAGCGGAAGACTTTCCTAAAACGACTGTAGTAACCCCTTTCGGTCTTTTTGAATTTTTGCGAATGCCGTTCGGCCTCAAAGGCGCTGCTCAAACCTTTCAGCGTATGATGGACGCGGTATTACGCGACCTCCCCTTCGTGTTCGTCTACCTCGACGATATGCTGGTAGCCAGCCCGTCAGAGGAAGAACACGAACAACACCTCACTACAGTTTTTCAGAGACTAGAAGAGCACGGGTTAATAATCAACCCAGCCAAATGCCGATTCGGCGTGTCACAAATTGATTTTTTGGGACACAGAGTTTCACCAAAGGGGGCAGTCCCATTGCCAGACAAAGTCCGCGCGGTAAAAAAATTTCCATGACCACAAACGGTCAGATCGCTGCAAGAATTTTTGGGAATGGTGAATTTTTACAAGCGTTTCCTCCCCCGCGCAGCTCAACTCATGCAACCCCTGTATGCCGCGCTCAGAAAACAAAAGCCTTCCAACGCGGTCGAATGGACCCCGGAGCGCGAGAGCGCCTTCGCGGAAGTAAAGAGTGCTCTAGCGAATGCCACATTGTTGGTTCACCCTGATCCCTCGGCCCGCATAGCGCTAACCACAGACGCTTCAGACGTGGCCATAGGGGCAGTCGTGGAACAACACGTTGGCAGAACCTGGCAACCGTTAGCATTCTTTAGCAAATCCTTAAACCAAACCGAGCGCAAATACAGCACTTTTGACAGAGAGCTGCTAGCGCTTCATTTATCCATCCGCCACTTCCAGTTCTGGCTGGAAGGGCGGTGTTTCACAGCTTTTGTAGACCACAAACCATTCACTTTTGCGATGGCTAAAATTTCAGAACCATGGTCAGGCAGGCAGCAAAGACAGCTAGCTGCAATTTCAGAGTTCATCACAGACATTCGACATGTGGCAGGCAAACTTAACGTAGTAGCAGACTGCCTCTCTCGCGCTGTGACATCGCCAGAGCACGAGGAGGCAGATTATACTACCTCAGCCGCAGAACTCTTCGCCAACGCGGACGCGTACGCGGCCCCAATTCACGTAGGGATAGATTACGCAGCCATGGCAGAGGAACAAAGCAGTGACGCGGACGTGCGCGTGCTCCTGTCTGGACCAACAGGGTTAAGACTGGAGGAAAGGGGTTTACGTGACGGTGTACCCCCCCTAATCTGTGACGTGTCAACCGGCCGACCTCGCCCAGTAGTCCCAGCTGCATGGCGCCACCGCATTTTTGACTCAATTCACTCCCTCGCGCAGCCAGGGGTGCGCGCCTCGGTTAAAATGGTCGCGGAAAAGTTTGTTTGGCAGGGCCTGCGCAAAAATGTAAAGGAATGGGCAAAGACTTGCATGTCTTGCCAATGCGCCAAAAATACACAAACACACAAAAGCTCCTCTAGAGCCTTTTCGAATCCCAGCCAGGAGGTTTGACCACGTGCATGTCGACCTTGTGGGACCACTACCTTCGTCTCAAGGGTTCACACACCTGTTAACAATGATAGACCGTACTACGCGCTGGCCGGAAGCGGTCCCTTTGGCGTCAACCACAGCCGCGGATGTCGCTCGTGTTTTTTTAACGAACTGGGTGGCACGTTTCGGCGTCCCATCGGACATCACGTCCGATAGGGGGCCTCAATTTGTCTCAGAACTGTGGTCAGCCATGGCCAGCAGCTTGGGAGCGACAATTCACCGCACCACCGCGTATCACCCTCAGGCTAATGGGTTATGCAAGCGTTTTCACAGATCCTTAAAGGCCGCCCTCAGGGCCTCACTAACGGATACAGATTGGGTGAATAAACTTCCCTGGGTTTTATTAGGATTGCATTCTGCGCCTAAAGAGGATCTAGACGCCTCCCCAGCAGAATTAGTTTTTGCACAGCCTCTCAGACTCCCAGGTGAGTTTTTACCAGAGTATCCAGAGCCTGGGCATCTTCCAGCCCTGAGGCCCTTAGGCAGCACCGGACCGGACACGCTCCCCGGACCGGCACATCACTCTTTTCCACGGGTTTTTGTCCCCCAAGCTTTAAAAAACGCCAAGTTTGTTTTTGTTAGACACGAAGCTTTAAAATCAACCCTCCGTCCACCATACGACAGACCATTCAGAGTGCTGGAACCTGGTGATAAGCATTTTGTGCTTGATTTAGGGGACAGAAAAGAAACAGTCAGCATTGACAGACTTAAACCTGCCTTCTTGTTGAGTGACGAACCTGCATGGGTGGTGAGAGCACCTCGGCGGGGGGTAGACCCCCCAAGAAAAAAAACTCAGCCCCCCTGCAGGGAACAAATAACCACTCTCCTCCCCAAGCTGCAGATTCCTTACAGGAGGATCCCACCAGGACGCCAAAGCGGACCTACAGCAGATTCAGGAGAAGATTAAAACCCAGACGGCACAGGGACTGATGCAAATTGACAAAGAGTTGTTAACTATGTTATCAGATTGTGCCGTGACAGTTTTAAGGCTGATTTGTGACATTACTATACTGTTGTTGTTACCACTGAATTTTCTACAGGATCATGACTGCTGGAAAGATTTTTTCCTTGTCTTCCCTGTCAAGATGTTTAACAGTATAATATGTCATAGAGATTATCTTAAACTGTAAACTTAATTTGATTGTCCTTTTCTTAGTCGTTTGGGGGGGCTGTGGCTTATATTAATCATATATTCCATACCTACATATGTATAGACATATTAGAATGTTTAGTAATTACATATGTGGAATGACCTCATGCCTCAGAACAGGACAAGGGGTCTCAACCGCCAGCGAGGATCAAAGAACAGACAGAGTCGCAGCGGTGGAGACCGGCTCGAACTTCCTGACCACCCAGGGTCAGGTGGAGGAGACGGAGGACAATGGAGGGGGATTATGTTAATGCGGGATGTCGGCTTTGATATGCAATGTCTTTTGTTGAGTGTGGGTATAAGTATGAAGGTCTGACTGCGCTCAACCTCTTATTCTGCTTCTGCACCGAGATGAGACATGTTAGGGAGGTGAAGCTGATATTAAACTTTGATTTATAAAATCACATCGCTTCTTCATTTCAAGCTCCCTACAGACAGCACTCCTGCAACCAAGTTGTGACACAGGACATTGTTTTACTAAGTTTAGCAACAGTGTCTTTGGAGCGACCACGGACAAAAAAAAACGTGTTGTCTGCATACATTAAGCATTCAGCTTCAGGACAAACAGTGGGCAAATCATTAATATAAAGACTAAATAAAAGGGGGTTTAATATTGATCCCTGAGGGACTCCAGAAGTTAGCCTAAGAGAATCAGATCTGCAGTTGTTAACTGATACAGATTGTGTTTGATCATGCAGATATGATTCAATCCAGCTCACAGCATTGTGAGAAAAGTTAAATTTAAAGAGCTTGGTAAGAAGAACAGAGTGATTTACTGTATCGAATGCTTTCCTGAGGTCCAAAAACACCGCCCCTACAACTCCACCCTTATCAAGAAAAGAGTTTATTTTCTCACTGAAGAGGCATGTAGCCATTTCAGTGGAATGCTTGGATCTGAAACCAAACTGCATGGCATGGAGAGAGGGGGAACTATTGTTTAAATAATGGACAATCTGCTCTGCCACCCATTTTTCTGCAATTTTGGAAATGGCCGGAAGAATGCTTATTGGTCGGTAGTTATGCAGAAAAGTTGAGTCACCGGATTTAAAAACAGGGGAAACAATAGCAGATTTCCAGGCCTTTGGAAAATGGCCAGATGAAATTGAAAGATTAATGATTGAGGCAATAGGAGTGGCGAGAGCTGAACCTAAATCTTTGAGCATGTTCGTGTCCATTCCAAAAACATCCTTTGCTTTAGATGGTTTGAGTGATTGAATTAAATCGATAACTTTGGTCTCAGTAATATTTGTAATAGTAAAAGACTGCGTTGCAGACAATGCAGGGTATTCCTTCCTTTGTTTTACTATAAAACTTATCAGATTTCTGACACAGATTCAATGAAGTAGTTGTTAAATGCATCAGCCATCACTTGAGGTTCTGTCAAGATGTTTCCATTTAATTGAATTTGCATTAGTTTTGTTTTGTTTTTTTGAATCACCCAATAGTTTTTTAATATAATTCCAGGTTATTTTAGAATTTCCCCTTGCACTATTCAAAACAGTAATGAAAAAGTCAGCTTTAGATTTTCTTATTTCTTTCACTACCCTATTTCTCAATGAAATAAATTGGTGCCTGTTGTGTCCTGATTTAACTGACAACTTCAAAAAGTGATCTCGTTCTTTCATCAATTTCAGAATAAATTTGTTTAACCAAGGAAGGCCATTCTTTCTAGATTTTAGTTTAATTATCCGTGTAAATTGTATAATAATTTGTTGTATTTTGTTGGGAAATTTAGAACAATCCTCATCTAAATTTTTGCCAATGAGTAATTCATCCCAGTTTACTTCTTGAATTGAATCTTGAAAATTTTGTTGTTCCTGTTTTGGTATCCTATAGAATTCAGTGGCGGCCATGGATCTGAAGCGCTTTTTAATTAATTTTCTTGTGACCATTATAAGATTGTGATCAGACAATCCTGTGAGCATATTGTATGACTTCAAGATACTTTCTGGCCTATTAGTAAAAGCTAGATCAATCTGAGTGCTAGTGGAGTTTGTGATTCTCGTAGGGCCATTAATTACCTGAGTCATATCCATGTCATCCATAACCTTTTTCAGATTTTTCCTAACTTTGTTGACTTCCCAATTAACATTTAGGTCACCCATTATTATTACCTCTTTTGCAAAATTAAGTTGTTTCAATAAAATTTCCAACTTTTCATAAAAATCTACGTTTGATGAAGGAGGCCTATAAATAACTACAAGAATAAAAGACATTTGCTGTGACAAAGAAACCGTTAGTCCAAGAAATTCCAGTCCATTCTCATCTGTAACATCTATCTCATTACAATTAAAAGTATCCTTGGCATAAATCATAACACCTCCTCCCTTAGAACCCTGTCTGTCTTTTCTAAACATTTTATAACCAGGTACAGATAGTATTGCTGAGGGCGAAGATTCACGGAGCCATGTCTCAGATAGGCAAAGAACTTCCCTGATCCAATATGGAAAACCAGGAGTTACCCCCAAGACTGTCCAGTAGATCTTGTATCCGTGGTAACAGATGCCTGTCAGGTATGGTTTTTCAGTTCAGCTCACGAAAATCAACACACAAGCGCAAAGTATTGTCCTTTTTATGCACACACACTACTGGCGATGAGTTGCTTGACACTGAATTTCTGATCCAGCCCCTGCTTAAAAGGTTTTGAACATACTCCTTTACCTCTTTATACAGTGGTCTTGGAATGGAGTTGTAACTTTTCTGCACGGGTGTGTTGTCAGTGGTGTTGATTTTTAGTTGTAGTCCAGGAATACATCCAATGTCTCCTTCATCATGAGCAAACACATCAGACTGTTCATAGAGCATCTGCCGAACCACCTCCCGATCACCCTCTGAGAGATGGTCTAAATTGACATTAGGGTGCCATCTCAGGTGTGAGGGAGCAGTGCTTAATGTTTCTTCACCCTCACCTTGACTGTCACATGTCACTTGAGCAGAGTAACAAAATGGCTTGTCTGTAGTTTTGGTTGCATTTTCAACACTGGAACAAACATTTACAGGTTTTATTCGGTGATCTCTGAAATAAGTCCTAAAACAGTCTTTGGATTTAGAAAAATGTTGTGCTTTGTTGAGTTTTGGATTGGGATTTTGACAGTTTTTGAAGCACCAGCGGGTACATCAATAAGAGCTGGGAATAACTCCAATCCATCCAGTGTTATGACTCGCCGCTCATCAGCGGCGCCAGCCGCGCGCACACCTGCTCCTCGTCAGCGGCGAGGTATTTAATCCACTCTGCCCTGGGCTTCGGCCTGAAGCCGTCTCTCTACTTCGGCCCCTTTGCTACTACGGATCTCAAACCGACTAGTGAAGATATCTTGGGTAAGCCCCCCTTACCTCTCTCCTCTAGCCTTCCCCTGTGCACAGGTGGACATTCCCGGCGGTGGACTTCATCACCTCGCCGTTGGCTCTACGCTGCTGCCACAGGTACCGCAGGTCGCTGTCTCCCGGGCTTCGCCCTTGTCGACGCCAGCCACCTGTCATAACCAAGTAAGCCAGCTACCATCATTATTCCCTGTATTGGTGTGGTGCCCGTTACCCTTCTCCCTCTGCTCTCTCCCACAGGGTTGTCCGGCTGTACGGCCTCCTGCCCCCGTGCCTGACGTAGACGCCACCACCAATACATTCTTATTCCACAGACACGCAGCCATACACTTCCTTGTTGCTAATAAAGCTGTTAAATCTATCCTGAGCCTGTGTGTGTGTCTCCTGGGCCGTGCATTATGTCATCCAGTAAGTTACATTTCACAGCTGACTCAAACAACATTTCTCCTCCTCCAGGAAATGCTTTGATGTGACATTTTACCGTACAGATTTGGTTACTGTGAACAGTGAGTCCTTTTTTTCCAACTCTCACCACTGGACTTTCTGGTTCATTTTCTATTGACTTGGCGTGGACAACAGAGATGAGTGATTCAACATTACCTTTCTGGACCTTTAAAGTCTCTGACAGTAAGTCCACTAAGCTAATACTGTCATTTTGTTCACTGTTTGCCATTATATATCTCTTGGATCACATTAAAGCCCAGCAGCGGAGTGCTTAAACGCTGCTGACTGACAAGCATTGGAACATGCAAGGATACAAAACCATACTGTGAACTTGTGATCTCGAGCAGGACATCTATCCACCCCTCGAACAGAACATCCGTTCCATTGGCTGCGGTGATTTCGAGTGGATGGTCTGGGAGTAGGCTCTCGAGTGGCTGTATTTTCACATTTGGTAAGGCTGCTTGTACCCATGACTTTTCAACAATGCTTACTTGTGCCCCACTGTCCAATAACATCTGTAGTTTTACTCCATTTAACTGGCAACTGATCATACACCTACCGCCAGTGAGCTGTGCCACACGCTTTGTGTTGGGTAACTTTTGGGACTTGGCAGTAGTCTGTTCGGAGTTCAGTCTTTTAGTGTTGTGGGACTCTGCTGGTGGTTCAGTCACTGGTGGCCCTCCCCAGTGACCTCCTCCAGTTTCCCGACACATTGCTTTTCTGAAGGCAACCTATAGCTCTGTGCCCCTCCTTTCCACATCGAAAACAGTGTGTGCAGTGCTCAGTCTCTTGGGCGATACATTTTTGGCACTTTCCTTTCACTGCAGGTTTCAGTGCTGGCTGTTTAGGGACAGGTGCTGTGGGACTGGTGTTTACTGTATTTACCATTGGGGTTAGGGCCTTTTCTAAACTCTTGGTTAGGGAGGAGACCTGTGCTGTCAGCTCCTGGATAGCTACACGATTAGCTTGGACTTCAGTGTGCATTTTAATAGAGCTTTGATCTGTCTCTACCTGTGCCACATTAACACTGGTGACTTTCTGTTTGTGACTTTGCCCCAACCTACTTAATCTCTCCGTCTCTTCACTAACAGAATTTGTTATGAGCTCCAGGATGGAGTCATCTGTGACACTGGTGTTTGAGATGTGAGGTTTAAGGTCTCTCCTGACAGAGTATTTTTCATTCAAACCCTGATACAGTGAATGGATAAACACACCTTGTACCAACTTGTTGTCATAATGAAACCCACTACTGTTTTTAGATGCAATCAACACACGCTGTTTTAGCCCCATTAGTCTATACATAAACTGTTGTGGTGTTTCTTTGTCATTTTGCTTAGCATTACTCAGCTCCTGAAATAATTCAGTGCTGCTTTTCTCACGTAGATGTATCCTTAAGAAACGTTTTAACTCAGCTACAGTAAGGCTATCTTTGGTTACAATCATATCTTTAAAGGTACCAGGCTTAGTTATCTTAAACACCGTTCTGATACTCTCAGCCTCTGTGAACCCTTCATTTAGCCCTTCATCAAGCTGTTTGTACAAGTTATTGTAACTCAGATCAGAATCAAAATCAGAGATTTGACCACCATAAATCTTCTACTCTCTACGTGGCAACAGTGACGTAAGTTCAGTCAGTCTGACTAACCCTGGGTCAGGAACTACAGATGGTGATGTTGGATGGTTCTTCCCTGATGGTGCTGCAGCTCCAGTGGTCACAGGAACTACTATGACCGGATCATCGTCGGGTGACAGCTCTGCATCCACTTCTCCAGTTGCTGTGGGCCGTCACGGAAAGCAAGCAGGCGAGACATCCCCTGGTCCTCAAGGCTCTTCAGTTGTGGACTTCTCAGCGAGTCAACAATGAAGTTGAAGAGTTCCACTTCGGTCGATTCTGCACCTGGCAGATCTTCTCCCGCCTCATCCTTGAACGACTCAGCCAGCTTGTAAAGAACGTTTCTGCAGCGGGCAATGGTCAGCTGGTGAAGCTCTTGCTGGATTTCCCATCTCAGGTCATGTAGAGCAGACATGGCTGTGGTTTCCTGTAGTCAGTCACTTAGGTCGATGGCTCAGGAACAGGTGATCAGCATCCCTTGGTTCTTCAATGGTTAGTGCCAGACCAGTAGGTGGCGCTAATCCCGGACGAGCCCCCAAAATTGTTGCTCCCCTGGGTAGCGGCCCAGGAGGAGGCAACATGTATGTAGAAGTCAACTCTCCTGTGATAGAAGAATAGACAGAGCACACGTTTTGTGCCGTTAATTTCACACAGAGGAGTTTATTCTTCCTTCAAATCATTCACATGACCAACATTGACTGACTAGTATTTACCATCAAAGTCCATAGTTTCTCTCTTATTAGCTGATCACATCACCATTAAACAAAACACAATCATGTCCATTTATCACAACTTTCAATGTGACATTAACTGTATACTTAACATTTTTAACAAATTATCTTAACATGAAATGAATTATTGTTTTTATATCTCCTTCACATGTATATAGCATTTAACTTGTTCAAATATTTATATTTTAAACAATAACCCATGAATTTACATTTCAATTAATCATTTTAAGCACTGTCATAAATGTACCGTATGTGGCGTTGTTCTTAACAATGCATTAACCTGGCCACTGTGTATCTAATTCACTTTTACAATAGTATTCCTGGTATTTGGTCATAAACCCGAAATATGCACACTTGGTGACAAATAAAACCAGTAAATGTCATACTGTATGAAAACCGTTTCATAAGTGTCTTTAAATAAAGTAATCAAATGGTTCCCAACATGTGGGCGGACTTCACCCTTGCTTCACGTCCCACACACTCGATCGTTAGCATTAGCAGGTTAGCTTATACAACACCACATCAACTTTAATAGAAATACCCTTACAAACCCGTTTTTCGTCTCACACTTGTCACAATATAATCTCGGACATCTTAGGACTCTTACAGTTTATATTGCACTCTTGAATTATTAGTCTTTACCAACCTGTGATAGAAGAATAGACAGAGCAGACGTTTCGTGCCGTTAATTTCACACAAAGGAGTTTATTCTTCGTCCTCCGGTGCGCGAGTCTACTCTCTATCATTGTGCGACATGTGCCATCTATTGGTCAGCGTACGGAACTGCACTCAACCCACATGAGTTATAATGGAACCAGATGAATTACAAATGCATTGTAGAAAAATAAAACAAATACAGAATAAAATAAAAATTGTAAGGGTGCCTGTTTTTTTTTTTTTTTTTTAATCCAAATGCCCTTTTAGCACCTTTTACATAACTATTAACTATTTCCAAGCCTCTACACTAGCAGAGGTGGAGGCCCAGCTAGCAAAGTTGGAAGCCCAGTTGGCAGAGATGGAGATCCAGCTAGCAGAGGTGGAGGCCCGGCTAGCAATGGTGTTAGCCCAGCCAGCAGAGGTGGAAGCCCAGCTTGCAATGATGTTAGCCCAGCTAGCAGAGGTGGAGGCACAGCTAATGATGGTGTTGCTCCAGGTAGCAATGGTAAAGGCCCAGATAGCAGAGGTGGAGACCCAGCTAGCAAAGGTGGAGGCCCAGCTGGCACTGGCCCAGGGTTTAATTCAACATCACCAGCCAAAAGAAGTATCAGCAAGAGATTAAAAACACCCAGGAGTGGTTTGCCTGTAACAGCCTGTTCCTGCTCACCTGGGGGTGGCCTGGCATGGCCATAGTCTAGTACCCTTGTGAATAGCATGTGCTGACTCCATCTGGCTGGATACAAGGTTAGAGTGTCCCTTTTTCTTGGACAGGTTGAACTTAGCAGAAGAAAGAGAATTATCCAAACAACAGAGGAGTACATTGATAATACAATCCACGGTCCAATTTGCTCTTTAGATGACTTTTTAAGCAAACACACAGGACTTGCCAAACTGTGTGTCTGCACCCCGGCAGCCATTTTGTCTGTATGATCTTTCTATTATGATTTTCCACTCATAATATCTTGTTGCCTAGGCAAAAGCACAGCACAGCATTTTGAGTCACACAATACATTGTTCATGAACATATATCTGTTTTTACCTATCAGTTTCCCCCTTTTGGCCTCATTTCCCTGAGGCCAACACCTTAGAGGTATACTCTTTCCATGGACTCCAACTACCCCATTTCCTGGGCCTCTCCTGCCATTTCACTATCATCCTCTTGCCTCTCTGGCCCTAAAAGAGGCATTTGATATGGTGGTGTGTTTTTTTTTTTTTTTTCTTCTATTGCTGTGGAGATTACCTTGAGGCACAGGGATCGGATGCATGGAATACAACAACAGCTACAAAAAGCAAAAATAGCAATAATAGCGACAATTGACGTTACAACAGAGACAATAACATTTTTCCATTTACCAAACATGCCTTCTAACCACCCATCCAGGGGATTATTTATGCCAGAGCTCATTCACCATACAATCACACAGTTATGCAACTACACAGTTCACTAATTACTGATTATGTGATGATTATGATACTTATTAGCAAGCAAATGATAACACCCTTAAACAATAAATGACTGCAAATCACTCTTATCATATAAAAAGTCACTGGTTACTGTCCTTTAAGTCCTTTCTGATGTTGTCCAGTGTTCTTCCTTGTTCCTCAGCGGGTGTGCACATGTTCCAGTGATACCATGTATCCCCTTTACCTTTCAGCCTCACTGCGTGTGAGGTTCTTTCCACCACTTGAAATGGTCCTGTCCACCTTGGTTCTGACCACTTCCTTTTGATGCACTTCAGGAGGACCCACTCTGTCGTATTTGGTTCTGTGGGAGTCAAATCACCTCCTGGCTCCTTTTTCTCCTGTACCTGTTGTGAGAAAGCTGACACAAGAGCTCTTAGTTGGTCATAGAATGGTTTGTAGCCCATCTTGGGCCCTTCTTCCTCACACAGCTGCAATCCAGCTCTCGGTCCCAGAAACTGACAACCTGTTAAAAGTTCATAGGGAGTGAAACCTGTTATGCTGTTGACAGAACTTCTAACAGTCAAGAGGGCAGTAGGCAAAGTATCTAACCAGTTCATTTCTGTCTGGCTACAGATCTTAGCGAGCTTCACCTTGATGTTTTGATTCATTCTCTCAACCTTGCCCTGAGATTGAAGATGATAAACTGTTCCAAACGAATGTCTCAGACCTAACATTTTTTTCTACTTTCTGTAGGTCCTGATTTTTAAAATGTGTTCCATTATCTGATCTGATCCTTTTGGGACACCCGTGAGTAGGGATGTGCTGATTTATCAAAAATTAAATTACTGTTTGGCTGTCTTCTCTGACTCGTTTTTCCACATTCATGCGGTTCTCCTTCTAACATTTTATCTGCCATGTTAATTCCTTCATGTGTGAATGTAATGTGTGGTGCTGATAGGATTTTCTCCATCCTTGTCTGTCTGAGTAAAGTCATAGTGAATGCTGCTGAATTCACATATTCCATTACGCTGTGTGTTGTCAGAACAGTTAATGGGTGCCCCATCACTACATGAGCTGTTTTTTGCAAAATTTTTGCCACTCCTGCAGCATGTCTTGTGCATGCTGGATGTCTTTTTTCCATTGGGTCTAACATTATACTGACATAGAGAAGTATCTTTCTCTCTCCCCCCTTTTTCTGAAACAAAACACCATTTACTGTGTGTTTTGCTTCAGAAACATCTAGATAAAAACGTCTGTTGTAATCTGCAACTGCCAGATCAGCTGCATGGGAGAGTTCATTTTTTAGCTCAATGAAAGCCTCTTCTGCTTCTTGGGTCCAGTTCAATGGAGCAGTGAGATTTCTCATGCTTTGTTCATTTACCAATGCTCTCAATGGTGTGGTACGCTCACTGTATTGAGGGATGTAATGTCTGCTGAATCCTGTGAGTCCTAGAAAGGACAGCATATCCTTCACCTTTAATGGTTTAGGATGGTGAAGAATGGAATCTCTGTGTGTTGGTGATAGGCTAGACCCTGTGGGTGTGATCACTTGCCCCAAAAAAGAAACGTAGCGTCTAACGCATTGTAGTTTTTGTCTAGACACCTTAAATCCACATTCAAACAATCTTAACAGCATGCTTTTTGTGGCGTTAAGGCAACTGTCGGGATCTGGTGCAGCTATTAAAATGTCATCAACATACTGTACCAGAACCACGCCTGGAGGGAGGGGCCAGCCCTGAAGCTGCTCCTTCAGCACCTGATTAAAGATGCCTGGTGACAAAATGAAGCCCTGTGGAAGTCTGGTATAACGCAGCTGTTCGCCCTTGTAGGTGAATGAGAACAAGTCCCTACATTCTTCTGCTAGAGGAAGACAGAAAAATGCATTAGCCAAATCAATACATGTGAACCAAGAATGTTGGGGTGTGAATGAGGACAGAGTGGTATATGGATTTGGAACAGACACTGTGGGAGTAAAAACAATCAAATTAATTTTTCTCAAATTGTGTGCCATCCGATATTTTCCTGTTTTCTGTTTTTCCACTGGAAGGATGGGGGTGTTCCAGGCAGAGTGAGAGTTTTCTAACACCCCTGCCTGAAGCAGCCCCTCAATAGTGTCCGCAATGCCCTCCTCTGCTGCAGGCTTATGGGCATACTGATGTTGCCAAATGGGTTCCCCTGTCAACACCTGAAACAAAATGGGAGAGATGTCACATTTACCAACATCTGTGGGTCCTTGTGACCATAATTCTGATGGCAGTGAGTCGTGCATATCCGCAGCTGATTCATGATCAGTGCGCTCTCTGCCATGATCTCTTTCAATTTGCTGGTGTTCCAGCAGGAGTTCATCAGTTGTGTAAATGTGATTGCGATAGGCCTGGTATTTGGCACTGTATTCCACCTTAGGTATTTGTGTTACCTGCCAATCTGTAGCTGCTGCTAAGTTTTTTACCATTGGACCGAGCTCTTTAGTTTGGTGGTTGGCATGTACCAATAGAGTGATATGAGGTGCAGATTCTTCTGACATCTCATACCACTGTAACTGTTCTGTTGTTAGTGCAGCATCCCCGGCCACACCCTCCTGTCCTACATAGAGAAATTTAGAGAGAATGGTCCAAGTGTGACCGTCAAGTTGGGAGGAAAATCTGTCATAATAGACATCATCTGAATTTCTGTCATAATACAGAATGACATGTAGGGGGTCAACAGGAGGAGTATAGGGAGCAAGAAGGGAAATCCAAGTTTTCCAAGCCACAAACACCAGTAATATGCCTGTCTTTTCGGGTGAATCAGGTGATAAAAGGCCCCAGTAAATGTCCGCCCATGTATTTGGCGCTTGAGGTGTTTTGTTTTTTTTTTTTTTAATTTGATTTTGTATACTTTATTGATCCCCAGAGGGTAAATTGAGGGCATCCACCTGGATGGATGAACAGCCACGGTACAGCGCTATCCCTTCACCATTCACACACACATTCACACCTAGGGCCACTTTAGAGTCTCCAGTTAACCTAACCTGCATGTTTTTTTGGCCTGTGGGAGGAAACCAGAGAACTCCCGGAGTAAACCCATGCAGATACGGGGAGAACATGCAAACTCCACACAGATCACTGTTGGCCAGGGGCTGGGCTGTTGCATCGGGTTTTAACAGCATTTGTCCATGCAGAGACAATCCATGCAGTGAACAGTTCATAGCAGCACCATTAGGAAATGAGAGAATGACTCCATCAGCCGAGCACAGTACCGATGCCCCCAACTTGATCAACAAGTCTCTCTCCATCAAATTTGTGGGTGCATTCTTAGAGCAGGCATAATGATGTTTCACAGTTTGACCAGCAACAGAGGTGTTCAATGCTTTTGTCACAGGCAGTCTTTCAGGTACCCCAGAGAAACCAGTCACTTCCACAGCTTTGGAAGAGAGATGTACAGAGTCAATGTCACAGTTCAGTGTTGAATAGGTTGCCCCCATGTCAACCAAAAAAGGCAGGTTACAATCCATAATCTTCATAGTAACCATGGGGTCTGCCATTCCCATGTTACTTTTTCTCTGTGGGCCCCGTCATTGTTCATCATCGTGTTGACCAATGTACACTTCTCCCTGATTGTGGGTGTACACTGGGTACTGCCTTGCTGGTGGAGTCGCAGCAGCATACGGTACCTGGTATCCACCCCTCAAGGGCTGGCCACCTCCTCTTCGCTGTAACTGAGGAGGTGGGGCATGGGCTGGTGGGTAAGGATTAGCTGGACAATTCCTCCTCCAATGTCCAGCCTGACTGCACCCGTGACACACACCGACGTTCCCAACCCAATTGCTTGGACCTCCTCTGCCCCTGCTCCTCCGTGGAGCCCCTCTGTAATAATTTGTTACTCCGGGACCACCCTGGTAATATGGGTTTGGATTTGGCCACACAACGGGTGGCGGATAAATTGAAGATGGGTCAAGTGGTGGCCCCGGGGGTGGTGGTATGTATGGAGCCTGAGGCTGGGCCTGCTGCACCATCTGTTTTCCTGTCTTAGCCTGTTTCCTATTGTCAGTTGCTCTTTTTCTGGCTTCTTCTAATTGTAACTTTGTCAACTGATTTTTATTGTCCTTCAAATCTGACCTCTCCTGATCATCTTTGTCCTGTTGTCGCCGCATGTGATGACACAAGTGACGCTCCCACACGTCCTCTTTTGCCCCTGCTTAATCTGGGTTATCTTCCATAGCCTTTCTTACCCCTGCAGAAACTCCTTTGAGCACTGCCTGTCTGAATATACCGCGTTGTACTCTGTCCCAACCGGGATGACTACCCACAGCATTCATCCATTCTGATTTACATCTATTCAAAAATACCACTGGGCTTTCTCCTGAATTTACCATAAATTTCATGGTGTGTAATTTGTTCTCATCCACCTGGTATTTTACCCGCATTGCATCTGCTATTTCCTCTTGGACTGCGGAGAAGTGTAAATCATTTGCAACATTTCAACGTTTGAGCATTTTCTTCTATCTGTAGTACATCCCAACTTGTCACTTGTCTGCCCAATAACGCTCTGAAGTCTCCTAATGCCAATCCTTTAGTCAATTGTTGAAATTTAGACATCCATTGTCCCCCACCCACACTAGGATAGGGCATTTTTTCCAAAATTCCTCCAATGTCAGTGAAACTGAATGGTCTATATACCTGTTGGCCCTGTTCTTTCCTCATCAATGGCATATTTAAAACCTGTCTTTTGCGGGAGAGGTGTATTTTTCTTCCCTCTTCTGTAAGTGCCTCCCCTGCCTCCCCTGGCCTATAAATCACTCCCCCTTCCTCCTTTAGGATCATCAGATCACAACTGTGTTCATTTGCTGCCCACATATAAAACTGCTCTCAGAAGAGGCAAAGTGGAGACCAGAGACATTGATGTGTGGACAGAAGATTCAGAGCACAGCCTCCAGGAATGCTTTGACTGTACAGACTGGAAGATGTTCATAATGGCCTGCGGGGATGATTTGGACTCTCTGGCTGAGCTCACATGCTCATACATGGCTCACTGTCAAAATAAGTTTGTTCCACGTAAACGTGTCAAAATATACCCCAACAACAAACCATGGGTTACTAAATCAGTTAAATCCTGCTTACAGAGGAAAGCTCTTGCCTTTAAACAAGGGTCTGTTTCTGCGCTACAGGTTGCCACTAAGGAGCTGAAGGCCGAAATTTTAAGAGCAAAACAGAATTATAAATCAGAGTTGGAAAGCAAGATGGCAGCAAATAAACTTGGTTCGGCCTGGGCCAGTATGAAAACTATTGCAGGCCTTCAGAGAACAGAGCGCAGTAACCGTGTGTTTTTAGATGGTTTTAGTTCAGACACAGAGCTGGCTAATGCTCTTAATTGTTTTTATGGTCGTTTTGACTCCTTTGATTTTAGCACAGAAATCCAAGATTTGAAACAGAAACTCAAAGACAATCAGCACTTTAATATTGAGATGCAGGATGTTAAAAGGGAGTTCCGCGCTGTAAAAGTGAACAAAAGTCAGGGCCCTGATAATATATGTGGACGCCTGGTAAAGTCCTGTGCACATGAACTGAGTCCTATATTTCATTATATTTTCAATAAGTCCTTACAGACACAACATGTGCCTAAGATCTGGAAAGATGCCGTGGTTGTTCCCGTTCCAAAATCCAGCTGTCCTAAAACGGTAAACGACTTTAGACCAGTTTCTTTGACTTCAATTTTAATGAAAATTTTTGAAAAACTGGTCAGACGTGAGGTCCTAAGGCAGACTGAACATGCATTGGATCCTCTGCAGTTTGCCTATAGGCCTCACAGAGGAGTGGAGGATGCCACTGTCACTCTGTTTGACATGCTTTTTAAACATCTGGATTTTAATGGGACACACGCCAGGCTTTTATTTGTGGACTTTTCTTCTGCCTTTAATACAATCCAACCTCATATTTTAGTTGAAAGGCTCCTGCAACAATTTGATTTAAGCAATAATCTGGTGGGTTGGATTCTGGATTTCTTAACCAACAGGACGCAGAGAGTAAGGGTCAATGGCACATTGTCTGACCTAAAGTGCTCTTCTACTGGCTCTCCTCAGGGGTGTGTGTTGTCACCACTACTCTTCATCCTGTACACAAACATGTGTCGGAGCAGACATGACAACAGACACATTATAAAGTATGCTGATGACTCAGTCATTGTCAGTCTCCTCCAGGATGGTGAGAGTGGCCACGGCCCAGTAGTTGATGACTTTGTTCACTGGTGTGAGGATTCCTACCTGCAGCTGAATACAACAAAAACGAAAGATATGATTATTGACTTTAGGAGGAAAACTCCCAGGCACAAAGTCACCATACTAAAAGGCCAGACCACCGAATGTGTACAATCGTACAAATATCTTGGGACAATTATTGATAGTGGATTGAACTTTGAGGTGAACTGTGAAAGGGTGTGCAAAAAGGGTCAGCAAAATTTGCATTGTTTGAGGAAACTTGCACGCTTCCAAATTGACCGAACCATAATGACTATGTTCTATCGGGCTTTTATTGAATCTGTTTTATCCTTTTCTTTAATGTCATGGTTTGGTCAGATAAAACTGAAACAGAGGAAATCCTTGGATCAGGTAGTCAGATGGTCCAGTCGTTTGCTTGGTGAGTCACAGCTGAGCATGACATCCCTGTACACCAGACAAGTACAGAGGATGGCCGACTCGATTTTAAATGATGACTCCCACCCTTTGCACTGCAACTTTCAGCTTCTTCCCTCCAGACGGAGGTTTGCTGTCCCAAAAAGTAGAACCCAGCGCTACAAAAACAGCTTTGTCCCTGCTGCTGTCAAAGAGTTGAACAAGCTATAAAAATTATATTGTACATATTTTATATTTACCTATTTTGTAAGATGTGTGCCTGTGTTTGTGTCTATGTTGAATGTAATTAGTGGCTTGTAAATATGGATGTCACCAACTGCAAAACAAATCTACCTACGGGTACAAATAAAGTAAC
Source organism: Pholidichthys leucotaenia (assembly GCA_020510985.1). Lineage (NCBI taxonomy): Eukaryota > Metazoa > Chordata > Actinopteri > Cichliformes > Pholidichthyidae > Pholidichthys > Pholidichthys leucotaenia. The sequence goes on along the minus strand of CM035839.1, from coordinate 311,718,638 downwards.
CTGAACCTGAACCTGTCATTACATCAAAATTTGGCCCCTTATCTTTCTGACCCCTTAACTGATAAGAACTATGAGGATCAGGCTCCCTTCTACCCTTTTTTCTTGTTTCACCTCTCCTCAGGGTGCCTTCAATTCTAACTTTCTCTCCTCCCTCATCTTCTTCGTCCTCCTGTTCACTCTCCTCCTCTCTCACCGCCTTCTGCCCTTTAATCTGAATTGATAATTGTTTCGACTTTTCTTCAGTGATTTGCATGGTTCTTTCCAATTCTTCTTCTAATTCTTGTTTTTCTAATTCTTCCTGTATCCTTTCTTGTTCCTGTCTTATCCTCTGTTCTCTCCTTCGCCTCTCCTCCTGTTCTGCCTGTTTTTTCTGCATCTCAGTCTGCACATCTTCTATTTTCTCTGATTCTGTGATTTCCTCTACTGCCACAAATCCTCCTTTTATTTGTACCAAGGGTATCTAGGTAATTGCTCCTATCACAGGCATCTGAGTGACTGGATATGGTGGAGGTTGTTCTCCCAAATGTGCCAAACTAGGGTACAGTGGTGCCGTAGGTCAGGGTCAATTAGACTCCTGTTCATATTGTACTTCCTCTTTGTTATTTTCACCTACGTTCTTTTCAGCCGGTGTCTGTTTGTTCATACAATTTACACAATCAACCGCTGCACAAACCGTTGCCAAATTATGAATCAATCTACGTTCCTCTTTGATTCCTTTCAACTTCTGATGTTCCAGCTTCATTAACTTCATTGCCAAATTCCCCTTAACATCAGGTTTCAATATTCTTTCTTCTGTAAGGTTCTAATTTTTCACACTCCTTTCTGACCTCTTTTTTGTCTTTCTGTTTTGTACCACTAATCATCTGGGTCACCGCCCATTCCCACTGCTCTTTCATTGTCTTCTGACCTCTGGGCAGACACCCGCCCTGCTGTTGACACTCTCTATCAAATTCTCCGTCCATTCTACCTAATAACTAATTTCCTATGTCCTCTCTTCGGGGAGACACTACTTCCCCAGGCCTTTCACCTAGAATTTATGATCAACGTCTTAATCAAGGGCCTCCAACCCGTGCAAATATTCGGAGGACACTACTCCTCCGGGCCTCTAACCCAGAATTTTCAGTTCCCGTCGGAACTGAGGGCCTCCAACCCAAGTGATTCGGAGGACACTACTCCTCCGGGCCTCTAACCCAGAATTTTCAGTTCCCGTCGGAACTGAGGGCCTCCAACCCAAGTAATTCCGTCCTCACGACTCACGTCTCAATGACTCAGGGCGTGACGCCGTAGTCGGATCAAATGACCTTTTATATTCTTTTACTAACTATCCTACTATATTCCTGTCATTCGAGCTGGGGGGCCTTCCACCCCACGGTCTTTACAATTCCTGTCCCAAGTTATCACAGCCTAATTAGTCAGATTGTGATCACTCAGTCAGGCCGAGTACAACACTTTTACCCGAGCCGGGGGCCTTTCACCCTCACGGTCTTACTCTTTCCAACCAGCAAACAATCAGCAAAAATATCTACTATATTCAACCGCTGTAATCTAGGACACACATACAAAACCGCTTGACAACACAGACTTTGGTTATAGCCAATAGCAGAACTTTGATGTAACAGGTGTCTGCTTACCTCTTTTTCAGGCCTGCCGTGCGTGCTGTCAGTCGGCGGTGTGGGTCCGGTGTGTCGTCCACTGAGGGTCAGACCATCTCCTCTCCACTTCCCGATCCCGGACGAGCCCCCACTTAAAGGAACCACCTAATTTTACCCCTCAAAGATGGCCATATGTGTGTAGGTGTTCCACCTGAATTCGTTGATCAAGAAAGGAGAGGAGTAGTTAGGTCTTGGAAGATGTGCATTTATTTAAGCAGGTTGAATATAGCAATTACAGCGCTGGGTCTGTGGTCCCTTTCCCTGACAACAACAGGGGTTGTCTGGGTCCAACACCAGACTGACTAGAACTTTCCCTGACCCAGTATATTTATGAGTTCATAAGCATTGCTCCACCCGATGCTCCCTCACTGCATCCTCTCATGCATGGTCACAACTGTCTCGCGCTCCGTTTCCTGTCATACTGACTTGAGGTGCAGTTTTGGTTACGCACTTCACCAATTTTCATGTCTCAGACTTTGCACAAAGGGCACATTCAGCTGCAACTATTTTCCACTCATAATATCTTGTTGCCTAGGCAAAAGCACAGCACAGCATTTTGAGTCACACAATACATTGTTCATGAACATACGTATATCTGTTTTTACCCATCACATAACATTGCACATAAAAACTTTTGCTCCTTACTGTGTTGGAGATGAAATAGGAGTCCTGTGGTTTTATAAAGTTTCCGAGTTAGGAGCTGCTCTTCGGTTACTGTTGCTGATATACTAAACACGAGGACCAACGGATTTTTCAATGGTGCTTCCCCCAAATACAGTCAATGCCCCCTCTACTTCCGCATATGGCACCTTAAGAAAAACCATCTACTTTGGAGTGAATGGCAAAAGAGAAAATAGTTTTCCAATACCAATCAAATTTTAGTTACACGTATGATGTTTGCCAGTTTAAAACACAATATTCCATCTAATTAAAATTGAAAGTTGTCTCTTAGGCTTGATATATAGATAGCTTATTCGAACACAGTAAAATAATAAAAAACAAACATTTTGTAACAATCATTGAATGTGTGCTAGTTGGGAGCTGTGCTGTAGTAAGATGGCGCCCATGCCATCCTGGGTGTAGTGGGAGGTGACGGCCCGTCTTTCCGGTTCCACCCTCACCAGGGGTATAAAGGGCTAGGGCGGAAGAGACTCTGTCTCTTCGACCGTCGACCATTCACTTGAACAGAGTGTTTGGCATTGTGTGGTTCTGTTTAATAAAGTGACGTTCAACTGTATTCATGGCCTCTTCCTTGTGTCATGGGCAGCGAGAGCGTGCCCCTCCCCTCCGGTCTCACCTTTACAAACTCATCACGGCACCTGAGGCACCTGAGGCAGAAGACACACCTGCGCCCGCTCATCAGCCAGCGTACATAAGGAGGCTTCCTCCACGCAGTCAACACTGGCTCATCTGGGTATACTGCCCATTCTCAGGCAAGCAAATTAAAGCTGTAACATTAACACGCCGTTAACCTTACTTTCTTCTCCTTCTTTCAGGTTGCTGCCACTGTGTAGATGTCTCCAGGACTGTGTGCGCTCTCCTGCCTCACCACACTGGTCCTCCAGGCATCAACTCCACCCGGTAAGGCACCATCAGCTCACCATTTCCCCCCTACCCTACTGGCTCGTCTATTCCCCGCTGGGTCCTGCCGGTCCTCTCTGGATTTCTCAAGTAAGTGGTAATTTGGCTCGCCCATTTCCCCTTACTCCACTTCTCAGCTCACTGCTCTCGTCTTCTCTCCACAGGTCCTTTCCTCTGGTGAGTGACTGTTTCTATAGCTGTGCGCTTTGGGTTTTGATATTAATAAAATTGTCAAACGTGCCCCTCTGTGTGGTTCCTTCCTGTGTTTGGCATCGTGCACGTGAGCTGTCAAAACCTAATACGTCATGACACCTTGAGTACCAAGATAAGGACATAACATTTGATGATGAGGTAAAAGGTGTGGAGCGAGCTTTTTCTGATTTTCAGCTTTTTTGGAGGTTCCGGGGGAGCCACTGGTCCTCTGGTCTAGGTTGTACACAGCTTTCCAGGATTTTCTGGTGGCCCTTAACCTCTGTGAGCTCAAGAAACAGCGTGCAAGAGCAATCTTGGTTCATAATCTTGGTATGGAGGGTCAAAGGATTCTGGACATGCTAGGAGTAGCTGATAGTTATGAGGATGTGGTGGAGCTAATGGCGCGCTACTTTTGCACCCCGGAAAACGTTATAGTCTGACGAATCCAGTTTCAGCAGCACCGCCAGCAGACAGGAGAGACGGTGCAGCACTACATTGCAGATTTACGTCAGCTGGCGGGGGTGTGCCAATTTGGAGTCCTTGAAGAGGAGGTGGTCCGCGACCAACTGGTGGAGCACACTCTCTGCTCAGCAGCACACTCAAGGCTGCTGACATTCGCAGGTGGGAGGGCGTGATTTGTGTGCTTGCATTTTTCTACAGGGGAGGGAAAATGTGGTGTAGTAAGATGGCGCCCATACCATCCTGGGTGTAGTAGGAGGTGACGGCCCACCTTTCTGGTTCTGCTGTCATCAGGGGAATAAAGGGCTAGGGCGGAAGAGACTCTGTCTCTTCGACTGTCGACCATCCACTTGTACAGAGTGCTTGGCATTGTGTGGTTCTGTTTAATAAAGTGAGGTTCAACTGTATTCAAGGCCTCCTCCTTGAGTACCAAGATTAGGACATAACAGGAGCATGTTCACTGTTACTGCTATGCAAAGATATAACTTTGTTTCAGACATTGGGGGGGGGGGGTTTGAGATCTCTGCCCGTATAGATAGCCTAAGTCACGCCCCCTCTACTTTTACATATTGGACCTTAAATCAAAAAAAAAAAAAAAAAAATCTCTATTGATATGAATGGCAAGAGCAACATTATCTTTTGATCCCAATCAAATTTTGAAACAAGTTACACATATGATGTTTGTCAATTTAAAAGATAACTTTCCATATAACTAAAGTTGCTGGCTGTCATATAATAATAGAGTAATATTTAGTTTTTGTGTAAATGACTAGTAGACAGCAACTTCCATCATCCCACATCACTAAACACGGATACATTTTAGTGATGTTGTCATGGATGGCCCTCGTGGGCCATCAATAAGACGCCAAAGGCCAGCCGATGAGTTTGCATATTTATTAACAAAAGATGCAAAAGACAAAATAACAGTCATGTGAGGCAAAAACACAAACATACACTTAAGCACAAGAAATCAGACTGTGAGGAAAAACACTTACGTAGATGAAGGTTTGACGAGAGATCGACGAAAGATAGACGAAAGATTGACGAGGTCGCAGTGAGGAGTAAGCCTTAGCTGCTTCCTTAAATACCAATAACACACCAGTCAATAAAGGGGAATGTAATCAGGAGAAATGGTAAACAGCTGTCACAACATGACTTGGCTTTGACAGCCGGAAGCCCCATTGCCATATGAAAAAACAACACAGAAGAACGGGGAAAATACTAGACGACCCGAGCACGGAAAGAATCAGCGCTCAGGCCATCACAGATGTGAAAAGCACTGATTTCTCATAGCGCTGACCCCTGCACTGACAGACAAGTCACTAGGATTAATTTTAGCCTGACTCTTAGCTAAATCACTATACAGTGGTAATAACAGAATGGATTTGCCTGACTGCTGCCCTCACCCTGTGTCTCTCTGTGAGGAAATCACATGAACAAAAAGAAAATGTCAATCACTTATCAGGACAGGTCTAAAATTCATTAGTTTTTCCAACAGAACATTATTTTGACAATCTAGTCAACAGTCTGTTCTCTAAGTTGCAAAGTTCATTTTTTTTGTTGTTACCTGGTCACTGGTGCCTCCTGTGCTGCCTCACTCTCCCTCTGGTCACCTGAGCCATCTCTTTCCTCCCTCTCTCCCCCGGTCTCCTCCCTCTCTCCCTCTTTGTTATCCCTGCTGCTGTCACTTTCACATTCTTGCTCCTGACATAAAATAAGCTCAGTTAATGTTCAAATGGTTTACAGTATAGTAGTATTCCTGTATATATTTGCATCCTTTTATAGAAACGTGGACAGACTGTAATTTACTGTACATACTCTGTTGTCATTGAATCCTTATTTAAATCCTCCACCTGAACAACGAGAGCAAGTTTTTAGCCAAAGTCAAATTCCTTGTATGTGTTGTGCATACTTGGCCAATAAAGCTGATTCTGATTCTGATTCTGATTCTGAGTGTATCCAGAAAGTATTCACAGCGCTTCACTTTTTTCACATTTTGTTATGTTACAGCCTTATTCCAAAATGGATTAAATTATTTCTTTTACTCAAAATTCTACACACAATACCCCATAATGACAACATGAAAAAAGTTTCTTTTTAGATTTTTGCAAATTTTTAAAAATAAAAAACTAAGAAAGAGGTGGCCAGGAACCCGATGGTCACTCTGTTAGAGCTCCAGTGTTCCTCCATGGAGAAAGGAAAACCTTCCAGAAGGACAACCATCTCTGCAGCAATCCACCAATCAGGCCTGTATGGTAGAGTGGCCAGATGTGAGCCACTCCTTCATAAAAGGCACATGGCAGCCCACCTGGAGTTTGCCAAAAGGCACCTGAAGGACTCTCAGACCATGGGAAACAAAATTCTCTGGTCTGATGAGACAAAGATTGAACTCTTTAGTGTGAATGCCAGGTGTCATGTTTGGAGGAAACCAGGCACTGCTCATAACCATGCCAATAGAGGTGGCAGCATCATGCTGTGGGGATGGTTTTCAGCGGCAGGACCTGGGAGACTAGTCAGGATAGAGGGAAAGATGAATGAGGCAATGTACAGAGACATCCTGGATTAAAACCTACTCCAGAGTGCTCTTGACCTCAGACTGGGGTGACGGTTCATCTTTCAGCAGGACGACCCTAAGCATACAGCCAAGATATCGAAGGAGTGGCTTCAGGACAACTCTACTTATGTACATGTGATTTCTTAGTTTTTTATTTTTAATAAATTTGCAAAAATCTCACAAAATCTTTTTTCACATTGATATTATGGGGTATTATGTCTAAAATTTTGAAGAAAAAAATGAATTTAATCCCTTTTGGAATAAGGCTGTAACATGACAAAATGTGGAAAAAGTGAAGTACTTAGAATACTTTCCGGATGCACTGTAAGGGAGTACTTCACTGACAGTGTTGGAAGATGTAATTCATGCAAAAATTACCCATGCGAAAAACTTGCAAAGATGTAAAATGCCCCTTCCCTCTTAATAGCATCTTAACAGTGCTATCAGCAGGTGCATTAGGTCGTCTAGTTTATTTTGATACCATGATCATCATTCTAACCACAGAAATGAGCAATGTGGATGAGGCTTATAACTGTGTAGCTATTTTTTTTTTTTTACCAAGTAAATGAATTAAGAACACTATGTGTGATTTAGTCAGCTAGACTATGACAAAAGTAACTTATCCTGCCTGCAGAGGTATTATGAACACAGCACAGCACACCTTAGGTGTGTTATGTTTCACTTACTAAATGATAATAAATCTGTGAGATTTGTGAGAAAATCATCCTGGTATTAAAAACTTATTCTGGATTCATTATCTAGACATTGAATTTTTTACGTTGGCATTCAGTTTTCAAATTTAGGATTCAGGTATTTGCCCCCCTCCCTTCATAAAAGGTAAATAACAAATTTACCTTTACCAAATTTACCAGAAAAAATGTACAAATTTATGAGAAAATAGTATAAATTCACAACAAAAAAGTAGTAACATGATGACTGTCAATAATTATTTAAAACAATCTGAAATTTAAAATATCTTGCAAATATCTAAGGAAAAATGTTTATTTTCCATGACAAATTTAAGAAAAATGCTACATTTTTGTGAGAAACTGAATATAGGGGGGAAACAACATGGGAGAAATTTTTATTCAAAAATTAGGCAAATTTACAAGAAAAAAAAATGTCTCTGATTTACAAGAAAAGCTGTAAAATTGACAAAAAAGTTGCACATATGAAAAAGTGACATTAGAAACGTCACAATGCTACATAAAACACTGATGAAGTTTACTAGGAGTGAAAAAAGATTGGAGTGAATATTTGGAGCCCCAAAAATTGGTAGTGAGGACAGCTCTAACTTTAAATGGGTTTATAATATGCTTTCTCTAGGTGCAGCACAATGTTCTGCAGAGACCTTTACTTGACAGAAAAAGCAACAGGCTGGAGGAGGTGACACATGCTGCAAAAAAAAAAAAAAAAAAAAAAAATGCTGAAAGAAGCTTTGCAACTTTTTAGTTATCAATTTATTATTTTTTTTTTATCGGTCCCTTTATTGCAAATGGACCCTGAAACACCAACAAACTCAAAAGATATAGTGTTAAGGTGATGAATCATACTAGGAGCTAATTCACTATACATTGATAATATATCGCAATGCAATATCTGTGCTTGGTCACTGCCTAATTTGTGCAATGCTGTCTCGTGATTAAATAAAATGGGAATGGAAAACTAGAAATGTGATTTTAAGCTCAGTAATTAAATAAATAAATCAGTGATGTTGTATTGTAATGCTTTTGAGCTCATTTTAACACATGTAAAAAAGTTTATAAAAAGTTTAGGAATATGAAATGCATCTATTCTTTCATTCATCTATTTGGTGTTTATTTCTTATATATTTGTGTAGTTCCTCTGTCGTGCGGTTGCGGTATTTTAACAGAGGATAGAAGATCTGAAAATGATTTGTAGGGAAAATAATCAATTTATTTTAATGTGGATATTTAAGAATAGCCCCCTCATGGATCGTCACCTTATCGTGGTGGTGGGGGGTTGCGTGCCCCAGTGATCCCAGAAGCTATGTTGTCAGGGGCAATTTGCCTCTGATAGGGTCTCCCAAGACAAACTGGTCCTGGGTGAAGGGCCAGACTAAGAACGATCCAACAGACTCTCATGATAAATTGTATATCAAGGATTCAGTGTACCCCGCCCGGTATGGGGTTACCGAGGCCCCACCCTGGAGCCAGGCCTGGGGGAGGGGCTCGAAGGCTAGCGTCTGGTGGCCGGGTTTCCACCCATGGGACCCAGCCGGGCTCAGCCCGAAGAAGTTACATGGGTCCGCCGTCCTGTGGGCTCACCACCTGCAGGAGGGATCATGGGGGTCCGGTGCTATGTGGATTAGGTGGCGGTCAAAGGCAGAGACCTTGGCGGACTGATCCCAAGCTTTCTAAACTGGCTTTTGGTATGTGGAATGTCACCTCTCTGGTGGGGAAGGAGCCTGAGCTGGTGTACGAGGTTGAGCGATACCGGCTAGGTATAGTCGGCCTCACCTCAACACACAGCTGCGGTTCTGGAACCAGTCTCCTGGAGAGGGGCTGGAGCTTGGCCTTTTCTGGAGTTGCCCCGGGTGAGAGGCGACGAGCAGGGGTGGGTATTCTTGTATCGCCCCACCTTGCTGCCTCTATATTGGAGTTTTCCCCGGTGGACGAAAGGGTTGCTTCCCTGCGCCTTCGGGTTGGGAAACGGGTCCTGACCATCATTTGTGCCAATGCACCAAATGATGTTTCAGAGTACCCACCCTTTTTGGAGTCTGTGACTGGGGTGCTGGAGGGTGCTCCTCTTGGAGACTCCATTGTCCTACTGGGGGACTTCAATGCTCACGTGGGCAACGACAGTGAAACCTGGAGGGGGGTGATTGGAAGGAATGGCCTGCCCGATCTGAACCAGAGTGGTGTTCAGTTATTGGACTTCTGTGCTAACCACAGTCTGTCCATAACGAACACCATGTTCAAGCATAAGGGTGTCCATATGTGCACCTGGCACCAGGACACATATGTCCCAAGACCATATGTCTTGGACACCCGAGTAAAGAGAGGTGCAGAGCTGTCAACTGATCACCACCTGGTGGTGAGTTGGATCCGATGGCAGGGGAGGAAGCCATTCAGACCTGGTAGACCCAAACATATAGTGAGGGTGTGCTGGGAACGTCTGGCTGAGGATCCTGTCCAGGAGGTCTTCAACTCCCACCTCCGGAAGAACTTCAACCACATTCCGAGGGAGTCTGGAGACATGGAGTCTGAATGGGCCATGTTATCCACCTCTGTTGTTGAAGCGGCGGCTCAGAGCTGTGGCCGCAAGGTGGTCGGTGCATCTCGTGGTGGCAACCCCCGAACCAAGCGGTGGACACCAGTGGTGAGGGGGGCCATTAAGCTGAAGAAGGAGTCCTATCAGGCTTGGTTGGCTTGTGGGACTCCCGAAGCAACTGAGGTGTACCGGCAGGCCAAGCGGAGTGCAGCTCGGGTGGTTGCTGAAGCAAAAACCCGGGTATGAGAGGAGTTCGGTGAGGCCATGGAACAAGACTTTCGGTCGGCCTCAAAGAGATTCTGGCAAACTGTTCAGCGGCTCAGGAGGGGAAAGCAGCTCCCCGTCCACACTGTGTATGGTGCGGATGGGACACTGTTGACTTCGACTGGGGATATCGTCGGGCGGTGGAAGGAATACTTCAAGGATCTCCTCAATCCCACTGATACGCCTTCCACAGAGGAAGCAGGGTTTGGGGACGAGGGGGATGACTTGCCTATCACAGGGGCTGAGGTCGCCAAGGTGGTTAAAAATCTCCTTGGTGGCCGGGCCCCGGGGGTGGACGAGATTCGCCCTGAGTACCTCAAGGCCCTGGATGTTGTTGGGTTGTTATGGTTGACACGCCTCTGCAACATTGCGTGGAGGTCGGGGGCAGTGCCTTTGGCATGGCAAACCGGGGTGGTGGTTCCTCTCTTCAAAAAAGGGGACCGCAGGGTGTGCTCCAACTTTAGAGGGATCACACTCCTCAGCCTCCCTGGGAAGGTCTATGCCAAGGTACTGGAGAGGAGAGTCCGGCCGTTGGTCGAACCTCGGATTCAGGAGGAGCAATGTGGTTTTCGTCCTGGCCGTGGCACATCGGACCAGCTCTTTACCCTCTCGAGAATTCTTGAGGGTTCGTGGGAGTTTGCCCAACCAGTTTACATGTGTTTTGTGGACTTGGAGAAGGCATGTGACCGCGTCCCTCGTGGATTTTTGTGGGGGGTGCTTCGGGAGTATGGGGTATCGGGCTTGTTGTTACGAGCTATTCGGTCTCTGTACGACCGTTGTGAGAGTTTGGTTCGTATTGCCAACACTCGGTCGGAGTCATTCCCAGTGAGAGTTGGACTCCGCCAGGGCTGCCCTTTGTCACCGATCCTGTTCATAATTTTTATGGACAGGATTTCTATTCGCAGCCAGGGAATGGAGGGTGTCATGCTTGGTGACCACAGGATCTCATCTCTGTTGTTTGCAGATGATGTTGTCCTGTTGGCTTCATCCAGCAATGACCTACAGCTCTTGCTGGGACGGTTTGCTGCTGAGTGTGAAGCGGCTGGGATGAGAATCAGCACCTCCAAGTCCGAGTCCATGGTCCTCAGCCGGAAAAAGGTGGATTGTCCTCTCCGGGTTGGGGACAGGCTCCTGCCCCAAGTGGAGGAGTTTAAGTATCTTGGGGTCTTGTTCACGAGTGAGGGGAAAATGGAGCGAGAAATCGACAGACGGATTGGAGCAGCATCTGCAGTGATGCGGATGTTGTACCGGTCTGTTGTGGTGAAGAGGGAGCTTAGTTCTAAGGCAAAGCTGTCGATTTACCAGTCAATCTACGTTCCTACTCTCACCTATGGTCACGAGCTTTGGGTAATGACCGAAAGAACGAGATCGCGGATACAAGCAGCTGAAATGAGCTTTCTCCGTAGGATTGCTGGACTCACCCTCAGAGATAGGGTGAGGAGCTCAGTCATCCGGGAGAGGCTCAGAGTAGAACCGCTGCTCCTCCACATTGAAAGGGGTCAGTTGAGGTGGTATGGGCATCTGATTAGGATGCCTCCTGGACACCTCCCACTTGAGGTGTTTCAGACACGTCCCACTGGGAGGAGACCCCGGGGCAGACCCAGGACTCGGTGGAGAGACTATGTCTCCCAGCTGGTCTGGGAACGCCTTGGTATCCCCTCTGAAGAGCTGCAGCAGGTGGCTGGGGAGAGGGAAGTCTGGGCTTCTCTGCTTGAACTGCTGCCTCCGTGACCCGGACCTCCGGAAAAGCGGTAGAAGATGGATGGATGGATGGATGGATGGATGGATGGATATTTAAGAATAGCCTTCAGAGTGACGTAGTGTATAATCAGAAGTGGTAAAACTTGCTTTTTAATTGAATTTTACAATTATCAAAATCATGACACTTGAAAAATACAGAACAGTTTAAGGTTCACTTAAATTCCGTGGGGATGACAAGCAATATTTAAACCATTTAAACCACGCATTTATATTTAAGGACCAGTAGTCGGAGTAGATTTTTTTTGTACTTGATAAATGTTCAGAGCTGCTAACATTTTGATGAGTACTGAAACACATCAATTTCACTCTAATGGCCCTTTTCCACTAGTACCAGTTTGGCCTTGTTCGACTTGACTCGACTCGCTTTCTAGCCTTTTCCACTGTACCCAGCACCAGTTAACAGGCACTAACAGGCGCTATTTTCATGCCTGTTCGAGGCCAGGGTACAGCTGCACTGAGTCAAACCAAGATGTGACATCAACAGACTGCGAGCGTAACTGGTCAGGGCGTAACGTCACGAAAGTGTCCGTCTTCTGTGAAATCTACACAACCGCCATTTACAATATTTCATGGACTAACTCGGTCACCAAGTAAATACGATATTAATATAGATAGCGTTGTAGGTTCTGCAGAAATCTACACCGTGGTTCAACGAAGAGGTGCAGAGTTTTCTGTGCTTGGTGGCAGATCCACAGTGAGAGGAGCAACCCGCCCCGTTACAGATGCAGCCCAGCAGAGAACCGGACTACGGACAAGCTGAAGAGAAACATGAGAGAACCATCGATGGTGAGTGATATGTAATATTGTGCATCTGTTCGCTTATTTATCCTCTTGGTGGTAAGCTCACTTTTTTTGAGCAATACAGCGCCGTCCAGTGCTGGCTAACGAGTGTTAGCTAGTAGCTACCTAGTTAGTAGCCACCTGCTGATTCGCGCTTGTTTTGTCCTAAGTATTCGCTTGTGAGAGCAAAACGATGAAATATGTTAATCCTGGTTTGTGTACGTGTTGCACTTTGGTGCTGTGCAATAAGCTGTATATGTAATTTCTTCCAAGAATCTGTTTCCACATGTCAGGGTTTAGCCTCCCTCAGTGTTTATATTGTGGATATGGTCAAGTGGACCCCAGGAGCCGAAATCTCAGCATTTTCAAACCAGTGATTTATGAAGTGATTCATATAATTTTCTAAAGCGTCAGAATAGACCCAAACACCTATTCTGTGGATTTTCAAAAAAAAAAAAAGAAGCGTTGGAACAGTGTTGTTGTGCTGTTTCTGTTCCACCATAAATCCCTGGATTGATAATGTACTTGTACATGCACAGAGTTGATCCTGGGGTTCTCACTGGCCAGGGAAACGAAGCATTTTTGTCACATCCCACCACTGACCTTCACAAATCTGTTTCCCTTACACAGGTACATCTCCAAAAATTAGAATATCATGAAAAAGTTCAATATTTTTTGTCACTCATTTCAAAAAGTGAAATCCGTATATTATATAAATTTATTACACAGACAGTGATATATTTCAAGCATTTATTTATTTTAATTTTGATGATTATGGCTTACAGCCCCTGAAAACCCCAAATTCAATTTGGCAAAAAATTAGAATATTACATAAAATTAATTTAAAAAAATACTTTTTAAATAGAAATGTTGGTCGCTGAAGTGTTGGTTAATATGGGCTGTAGCCATAATCATCTAAATTAAAATAAACACTTGCAATATATCACTGTCTGTGTAATGAATCTATATATGGGTTTCACTTTCTGAAATGAGTGACAAAAATATTGGACTTTTTCATGATATTCTAATTTTTTGAGGTGTGCCTGTATAAGTGTTGAACTTGCTTGAACTAACCACCATCCATTTCTGTAGTTTGTCTAGGCAAGAGGAAAGGAGCCGCCCCACAACAGACCTCGCCACTGTGGAACGTACTGAAATCCTTTGCTTTGCGGAGAGAGAGCTTAGACTTTCTGCTGCACATTCACCAACCATAATGCTCCGCACTGTGTGTCTATATATATATTTATAGTAATATGTACATATGTTTACTAGCTGTTCTTGTTTTTTCTTGCCTTCTGATTGTTGCTTTGAGTGTTGCTATCCCTGTGCTGTTGCAATCCTGGAATTTCCCCATTGTGGGACTAATAAAGGCTTATCTTATCTTATCTTATCTTATAGGTAAAGTGTCAAAACCAAAGTAGCACAATTTCCACTTAATATAAAAGGGACTGAACTGAGATTTATTTGATTGTGTGAATATTAATTACAGAATGATTGAAAATGACTGGCACATCAACCGTAAAATAAACCGCTTGTTAATGTATTTATTTTTTTGTCAGATCACTTGTGTGATCCTTTGTGAGTTATGTTCATAACTGTATCTTTTGGGGAATGGCAGTTGTTCAGTCATCAATATAATTTAGTTTGTATGTGTAGTTTATAGTCTATCATCAATAAACTCATGCAGTAACAGGACACATTACAAATATTTGAGACCCATTGTAGTGCTTCCTTTTATATTTTAGCAATAAAAGTACAAAACACCGCCCACGCTTGAAGCCAGGGCAAGAAGAGATAAAGCGGTGGCTAAACTTTTATTGGTAAAAATTCCATATTTTGACTGAGCGACTCCATACTCGGTGATGCACACCCTCAGTTAAAGTATTAGATTCCATTCAAGTGAATGTATTAATTCATCCTGATTGCTGAGGCCACAGTAAAAACAGATGATTTTAAATATAACCCAGCCCTTGTAAAATCTACTTTACTGAAGCACAGCTACATGAAAATTGTGGTTAAATACAACAACGAAGTACTTTATTGTCACATTCAAATTGTAATCGCTCCTGTTTTGTTTTTCTTTTGAATTCTTGGATGGAATACGGGTGGGCAATATAAGCTGCAGCTTCAGCCATCACCCATTTCAGATAACCTATGCTGAACTGTATAATCAGAGGAGTTATTGTTTAATTTGACCTTGTTAGATTTTTTCCCCCTTTGTTGTATTATTCTATTTTCTTTTAATCTTTACTTTTAATCTATCCAAAATAAAGATTTGACTTTTAGCAACAAGTGTATTTTCCAAATAGGTTTTAAACTTGCTTTAATTAACCACCACCCATTTCTGTCTTTTGTCTAGGCAGGAGGGAAACAATCTACCCCAAACCCGACCTTGCCTCACTATTTATAGAGATGCAGGCTGAAGAACTGCTGAGCCGGGTCCACCTTGAGCTGCACATCCCAGCTGTTTTTCAGTGAGGCATCGTGGCCGGCGTGTGTAACCCATCCTAATTTTTTTTTTTACAGTTTGAATTTTGCACATTCTGAATAATCTGGAATTTGCTGCTGATTGTAATAAACAATTTAGTGACCTATGTGTTTGCATCATGATTTTCTATTTTGTCTGTTAAGACACTGGTGGGAAAAGAGTAAAAAGTACAAACCATATATCGGTGACTTTGAAAATAATGGCTTGTAGAATGTATGAATAATGAGGCAAGTTGGTCTCAGACAGTTTATTACACATTCTCACATAAGAGCATGGCAGAAGAGAGAGCGTCTCAGAAAAAAACTCGTCCTTTATATCTCCAGGACTCTCACAGCTCACATATCACATTCCATTCAAATCACAAGTAACAATGCCTTTTCTCTTTAATCCCTAGGCATCTCCCCCACAGTCCTTGGCCTACAAAGAATCCCCCCAAGGCCATCTCTTGCATAACAAGGATTACACTTTCACAGCTTCCTGTTATCTCCAAGGAAACTGTGCCTTTTGTTCTTATCTAAGATGTGAGGCAAAAAGTAAGTCACATGTGTGGCCACAGGCTCATTTTAAAGGAAAAAGTAACCAAAACAATTATTTTATTAACTGAAGACTGTATTGTTGGATGTGCCACCGCAGAAGACCCTGCACACTTTAGTGATAGTACCAGTATATGGAGGAATACCGGGCCATATTAGCATCTGTTCTTCATCATAATGGGTTTGGACGGGGGTGTCCAATCATGTGCCATGGAGGGCCAAGACCCTGCAGGCTTTACCTCCAAACAGTGTCTTCAACAGCAGATTCCACTGAACTTCTCCCACTGACTGCAGATCAGTGAAAACACCTGCTGAAGAGACTGGGTAGAAGAGAGAACCTGCAGGGTCTTGGCCCCCCATGACACATGATTGGAAACCCCCGGATTAGGGTTTAATGGGATTTAACATTTTAACACAAACTGCTTTATGTTTCATAATTCTGTTGACAGACTTACACCAAACCAAAAGTGATTTCTCAAACTGCTGGATTGTTCTTAGACAGCTTTTCCAATCTTTTTTTTTTTTTTTTTATTTAAGTTTTTGTAAAGGGTATGTATTGATATGTGAAGTTCATATGGAGTCACCACTAGAGGGCAGTATGACCCCGGCCATGACCTGACTATAAAAGGAGATGTACTGTACATGTGCCACTGTGTGGTTAGTTGTTAGTTGCAGTTGAAGTGACAAGTAAAAAGTCCTAACTGACACCCGGTGTGTGCGCCTCGTCATTACATGTTCCAGGAGAACATTACATGGTACCAGGAGTAAATTACATGGTACCAGGATATAAAACTACGAACCGACGACGAAGATGAACGCTCTTCGACAGCCGGACGAGTTAAAGTTGACCGGTAACGTCAACGAGAACTGGAAAGTATTCAAACAGAGTTTTGAACTTTATTCGCTTGCTATCGGTCTCTGTGACGAGGAGAGGAAAATAGCATTACTGCTAACAGTAGCAGGGCGAGCGGTGCTAAATGTGTTTAACACATTCATCTTCACGGAAGAAGAAAAAGGCAACTTCGACGCCGTGATGAAGAAATTTGACGATTATTGCACACCGAGAAAGAATGAAACGTACGAGAGGTATGTGTTCAGAAAAAGACTTCAGAAAGAGTCAGAGTCCATTGAGCTGTATGTCACAGACCTACGGTTGAAATGTCAGTCATGCAACTTTGGAACATTGAGTGAGTCAATGATACGGGACCAAATTGTAATTGGGGTCCAAGACAACAAATTGCGGATGCAATTACTGAAAGAGACTAACTTAACGCTGGAGAAAGCGATACAGATTTGCCAAGCGTCTGAGAGTACAAAGGCACAATTAAAGACTTTTAGCAGCAAGGAAAAAGAGACTGCTGAGGTCGATGCAGTGCGGCGCGCGAAGCCGAAAGGAACGTTGCATGCAAGAAAAAGGGAGGCAAACCCAGAGCGCGCGCGCGGGAACTGTGAGCGGTGTGGAAGGCAACATGCGCTGAAACAGTGTCCAGCATTCGGGAAGGAATGTCGCAAGTGTGGCGGAAAAAATCACTTCGCAAAGACCTGCTTCTCGAAGAAGAGGGTGCAACTCGTGGAGAAAAAGAGCGACAGCGAGGAGGATCAGTTTTACGTGGACGCCATCGAGGGAGAGACGAGCGCTGACGAATGGATAGTGTGCCTGGAGATGAATGGCACGGACATGTCACTGAAGCTCGACACAGGTGCGCAGGTAAACATCCTGCCAATGAAAGATTTTAAAAGACTGAAAAACAAGCCGAAAATAAGAAATAAAAAGATTAATCTGAGAACATATGACGATAAGCCAATACCCACTAAGGGAATGTGCAGGGTTACACTGTCAAACAAAGGTAAAACAGTGAATGCATTGTTTGTACTTGTTGATGGAAATAGACAAGCAATTTTGGGTTTAAAAACATGCGATCAGCTAGGTCTGATCAAAAGGGTGAATGTCATTGATACAGACAAAGTGACAACACGAGAAAATACAGAGGCTACAACAAGTAAGCACAAACACACTGACTGGGTGAAAGAATACAAAGAGGTGTTCAAAGGAATAGGCCGCCTACCAGGCAAACAAAAAATTAGGCTCAAAGAGAATGCAGAGCCAGTCATACATGCAGCAAGAAAAGTGTCAATAGCTCTTAAAAAGAGGCTGAGAGAAACACTAGACTCACTGATAGCAGACGGAGTGGTCAGAAAAATAGAAGAACCAACTGAATGGGTTAACTCATTAGTTATAGTGGAGAAGCCAAATGGAGATTTGAGATTCTGCATAGATCCAAAAGATCTAAATAAAGTAATACAGCGGGAGCATTACAGGCTACCAACAAAATCTGACATAACCAGCACAATGAGTGGAGCAAGTTACTTCACAAAATTAGATGCCAAATCTGGGTTTTACCAAATAGTGCTCGACGAAGAAAGCGCTAAATTGTGCACATTTAATACGCCATTCGGAAGGCATTGCTTTCTACGAATGCCGTTCGGGATTAGCTCAGCCCCTGAAATTTTCCATAGAACTGTGCAGCAATTGTTTGACGGAATAGAAGGGGTGGGAGTTTTTCTTGATGACGTGGTAGTCTGGGGAAAAACAAAAGAGGAGCACGACGAAAGGTTGGCAAGAGTTCTCACACAGGCGCAAAAGTCAGGTATGAAACTGAATAAGAGTAAGTGCCAATTCGGGGTACGGGAGATTACATACCTGGGAGAGAAATTATCTGGGGCAGGCGTGCAACCAGATCCGGAAAAAGTGCGGGCCATAGCAGAGCTGCCAGTACCGCAGGACAAAAATGACTTGCAAAGAGCCCTAGGGCTAGTCAATTACATGGGGAAATTTATTCCAAATTTATCAGCTAACACAATAGCTCTTAGAAGCTTGTTAGAGACCAATACAATGTGGAAGTGGATGGCAGAGCATGCCAGAGAATGGGAGTGGCTCAAAAGCAGTCTAATAAAGGAGCCAGTGTTAAAATTCTATGATCAGGACAAACTGCTAAAAGTGTCCACAGATGCGTCCAAAGCCGGCCTAGGAGCTGTGCTATTGCAAAAACATGACACAGAGTGGTATCCAGTCGCATACGCATCGCGCACCATGACAAGCGCAGAAAAAAATAACGCGCAAATAGAGAAAGAGACTCTAGGTGCAGTGTTTGGATGTGAGAAGTTTCATGAATATGTGTATGGAAGGTCAGTAATACTAGAAACAGACCACAAACCACTGATTGCGATCTCACAGAAGCCACTGGGTGACGCACCACTGCGCATCCAGCGTCTAATGTTAAGATTACAGAAATATGATTTGAAATTTGAGTTTACACCAGGCAAGCAACTAATTGTAGCCGATGCGCTGAGTAGGGCTAGCTTGAGCAACACCAGCAGCACAACAGAGGAAGCTGTGCAAATACATGTAGACTCTATTAAGGCACACATGCCAGTGTCAGATGCAAAATGGACGAAAATAGTGAAAGAAACACAAAAAGATGAGAAACTAAAAAGAGTAATGGAACAGATACATCAGCCAGGACAGGTTATGATTGACAAGCCTTACCAACACTTTAAAGGTGAACTGTCTGTGTTAGATGGGGTTCTGTTAAAAGGTACAAGGATAGTCATACCTACCTCCATGAGATCAGAAATGGTTAAATTAGTGCATGAGGGGCATTTGGGTATTGAAAAGTGCAAAAGACGTGCACGTGATGTTTTGTATTGGCCCAGCATGCACAAGGACATTGAGGCATATGTGCAGCGCTGTGAGACTTGCCAGCGCCACAGGTATCAACAACCAAAGGAGCCTATGAGGCCCCATGAGAAGCCTCAAGGGCCATGGAGAAAAGTGGGCATGGATCTATTTCAGCTTAAGGGCAAGGACTATCTGTTAGTCATGGACTATCATTCCACCTACCCAGAGTTTGCAGGGTTGAGTGACACAACAGCAGAAAAGGTGATTGCACATACAAAGACAATGTTCGCACGCCATGGAATTCCAATGACTGTTGTGAGTGATAACGGACCACAATTCATGAGTCAGTGCTTCAAAGACTTTGCAGAAACATATGGGTTCAAGCACGTGACCTCAAGCCCTCTGTACCCACAGTCGAATGGGTTAGCAGAGAAAGGGGTGCAAATTGTGAAGCGCATACTGAAAAAGGCTGCAGACAATGCAGAAGACCCACATCTGGCGATCCTGAATTACCGAGCATCACCACTGGAGAATGGACTGTCCCCAGCAGAAATGCTCATGAACAGAAAACTCAGAACGCGACTTCCATCAGCATCTCAGGTGATGGAAAAGAGAGATGTGAGGCGTGATGAGAGGCAAACTGAACTGTACAACAGAACAGCACGACCTCTGAGACCACTTGCACATGAGGACATAGTGCGAGTGAGATGTGATGGAGAATGGGGACCGCGGCAAAAGTGGTTAAAGAAACAACTCCCAGATCATATGAAGTCATCACAGAGCATGGGAAAACAATGAGGCGAAACCGACGTCACTTACTGAAAGTGCCTCAGACAAAAATGAGAGTCACAGACAGTGAAATAAGCGACATGCTAATTTCCAGCCAAACCGAACAACCAGAAATGGCTGAGAACCAAAACTTAGAGACAGACAATAACGAACAGACTGAGGTGACACAAATCAGAAGATCACAAAGGCAAATTGTGAAACCGAAAAGATTGATTGAGGAAATGTAAGGAGTACTGAAAAAAAAAAAAAAAAATGTGTTGATGTTGAATTGTAAACAGAGAAAAAAATGTGTTGTTGAATTGTAAACAGAAAAAAAAAAATTGAACTTGTGATTCAGTGTACAAGGTGAAAGAAATGTAAATAGAAATGGAGTTTATTTTGTATATAGAAATTTGAGAAAAAGTTTATAGTTGGACATGACCTTACTTGAAAAAAAAAGGGAGATGTATTGATATGTGAAGTTCATATGGAGTCACCACTAGAGGGCAGTATGACCCCGGCCATGACCTGACTATAAAAGGAGATGTACTGTACATGTGCCACTGTGTGGTTAGTTGTTAGTTGCAGTTGAAGTGACAAGTAAAAAGTCCTAACTGACACCCGGTGTGTGCGCCTCGTCATTACATGTTCCAGGAGAACATTACAGGGTATACAGGTCATTACAGCATTGCATTGTTTACATTTTCATCACGTGTTGGGCTGCACGGTGGCGCAGTGGTTTAGCACTGTGGCAGCACAGTTTTACCCTCGGCCGGGGGATCGCGGGGATCATGAGATCGTGGGTTCGATCCCAGTCCCCGACCAACAGTGAGCTGTGTGGAGTTTGCATGTTCTCCCCGTGTTGCGTGGGTTTACTCCGGGATTTCTCCGGTTTCCTCCCACATACCAAAAAAAACATGTAGGTTTAGGGCGCTCGCGCACGCAGCGACCAGCAGCCGGTGGCTTGCCACCAGACTGCAAACCGAATCTACCTACGGGTACAAATAAGTAACAAAAAAAATAAATAAAAAATGTTCCCTTATTTTTTGCTATTTGACAACATTGGTAGGATAATTATTACAACACCCCTTTTTTTTAAAGTGAAAGAAAAAGTGAAATTAAAGAGAATAAAAAAACCCCGAACAAACAAACAAACAGAACAGCAAAAAACAAACAAACATAAAATTAAGTAATTAAAAGTAAAAGAGCATCTGAGTAGCCTTGGAACAAAGAGCGGGACCATTATTGAAATGGTATTTGTCAACGATTAGATCTAATGGAAGACACATATGCGATCCAGGGTTGCCAAAAGTTCATGAACCCATCCATGTCCTGTCTCAGTGCGAATGTCAACTTTTCCATCGAGTAAATGTCTTGAATCACGTTAATCCAATCTTCAGGTGTAGGACAGTCCTTCAGCATCCATTTTTTAGTTAGGGCTTTTTTACTTGCCAATATTAAAACATTGAATAAGTATTTATCTCCTCGTCTTTCCAGTGAGTCCGGTAGTAAACCCAAATATAAAGTTACAAAAGAAAAGGGAACTGTTATTTTGAATATTTTCTGTAAATAACCCTATGTACATTTCTTCATTTGCTTATATTTTATTTTGGAGCTTATTACTTTTATGTACTATCAGTTACGGTTAGCTTCCTGTTTGATATTCGGTGCTTTTATTTTGAAGGAACTTCCGGTTATAACCGTTAGCATGAGCAAACTAACGGCGGCAAAAGACGGGGAAGAAAAGGTTGTGACAAAAATAAAACGTATTTGTTATTAGCAGCTCCCTTGATAGAGGCACAAGGTATGTTTAATATGTAAATATGACAATTTGAATTTTCGTGTTAACATGTATGTATATTTTGTAGTATTTAGTGTCAAGAGTTAAGGTTATTTTTAGCTAACAGTTGTAAGAGTGTGGACTTTAGCTTATACAATGTTTTTCTGTGTGGTTCCCAGCTCTTACGGTGAATTTGAGGGTTTACTGCCATTAAACCTAAAAATCATCAGTAAAGTGTCATCCTTCATTCGGGGGGGTATGCTACAGTAAGAGCTTACCTCCGGGAGAGGTGAAGGCCTGTCGCCTGGTCGAGGCCAAGAGGAGACGCTTCACCCAACGCGCTACAACGAGCTGCCCGCGATTTCAAGGAACGGCACGGAAACGATGCGGAGCAGCGAGCTGCAGCAACGGTCTAAGGATACGGTGACAAGCAATCACTCTCAAAATGGAAGATAATAAATCAGTACAGATAAATGAAAAGGAACAGCGAGAGGAAACAGTTAATGAAACGTTACCAAGGCGGTCAGAAAGGCCTAGTGTGCCTACAGAGAAAATGCTGTTATATCAGAAGGATGAACAGACTAAAAGAGAGAAAAGGCTGTTAACTATCTATGAACATTGGAAAGGTCAGGTCAGAATTTACAGAGCAGACCTCAAAAGTGAGCTGTCAGATTCACAGTTATCAGAAATGGCTGATGATATTGAAAGAACAGTAAATGACATGACAAAAGCATACAGTGAACTAAGAGAGCATAATGCACCATCCCATGTCATAAGGCGTAAAATGGACTCCTGTGAATCTGTGACAAAAGACATTATGGAAATCATTTCAGAGCGTTTGGCAGCCATAGATGAATATGATACAGATAGAGAAAAGCAGCGCCTCCATCAACTCTTAACTTATGACCATGCTAAGTCCATTTTTGGCACTTCATCACAGTCCAGTTATCACTCTGAAGCGAGCATCACTGCCAAAAGCATTGATGCAGCTGCAGAATTAGCTGCTAAAGAAGCTCAGTATAAAATCACACAAGAGGAAATCAAACAAAGGGAAAAATTAAGAGAAATGGAAGAGAAACACAGAAGAGAATTGGATGCACAAAAGTTTGAACTAGAGCGCTTACAAGCAGAAAAGGAAAGGCAAGCTGCACGTGCAAAATTAGAGATTTATGACAAGGAATTGAAAGTTGATACGGACAGTCAATGTATGTTACAGAACAATGGGACTTCTCCTGTCAACCAAAGCTTTGCACAACCAGTCCCATTGCTCTCCACAGGTTCATACCACCCGCTCATGCAACAATATGCATCCTTTCCTGTCAACTATTCTGTGCAACAACCACACTCTCAAGTTGTTTCTCCATCGCCTCCCACAGACATTTCCCAGCTGGCTAAAGCTATCCAAGACAGCATAGCTGTAAACAAAATCCCAGTGCCAGTGCCTATCGTGTTCTGCACGGTGGCGCAGTGGTTAGCACTGCGGCAGCACAGTTTACCCTTGGCCGGGGGATTGTGGGGATCGTGGGATCGTGGGTTCGATCCCAGCCCCCGACCAACAGTGATCTGTGTGGAGTTTGCATGTTCTCCCCGTGTTGCGTGGGTTTACTCCGGGATTTCTCCGGTTTCCTCCCACATGCCAAAAACATGCATGTTAGGTTAATTGGCTGTTCTAAATTGTCCCTAGATATCTGTTTCCTATAGGCCCTTAGAATAGAGGGTTAGTATTAATGAAAGCGCTTTGAGTGGTCTTTGTGACTAGAAAAGCGCTATATAAGTGCAGGTTAGTTAGTTAGTTAGTTAGTTAGTGTTCAGCGGAGATCCCATCACCTATATCAAATGGAAGGCTTCCTTCAGCTCACTGATAGACTGCAAAGGTATATCTCCTGCTGATAAACTGCACTTGTTAAAAAGGTATATTACTGGCCCAGCACTTAAATGCCTTGAGGGCACATTTTATCATAGCGACAAAGAGGCATACAAAGATGCCTGGAAAAGGTTTGACCAACGTTATGGTCAGCCTTTTGTTGTTCAAAAGGCATTCAGAGACAAACTGTCAAAGTGGCCTAAAATCCACTCAAAGGATGCAGAAGGTTTACGGACATTTTCTGATTTTCTCACAACCTGTCTTCAAGCAACACCACATGTAAAGGGCTTAGAAATACTGAGTGACTGTGAGGAAAACCAAAAGTTATTGCAAAAGGTTCCAGAATGGCTCGCAACACGTTGGAATCGTCAGGTCACAGTTGCTCTCATGGAAGGTAAAGATTTCCCCTCTTTCAAGGATTTTGCAGAGTTTGTAGCACTCGAGGCGGAAATTGCATGTAATCCTGTGACTTCTTCCTATGCACTCCATTCATGCAGTTCATCTCTGGAAAAAGGACATGCAAAAGAGATTAAACCAAACAGATTTGCAGCCCAAGTCTTTACAACACAAGCTACAGCACATGCAGATAAAGCAAAGTTAAATGACACAAAGTTAAAGGTACCCTGCATGTTCTGCAAAGATGAAAGGCATCAGTTGTCAAAGTGCCCAAGCTTCTCAGAAAAGTCACTAGACGACAAACGGACATTTGTAAAGGACAATAAACTGTGCTACGGGTGCTTAAAGGTGGGCCACAATGCCAAAGACTGTCGTCATCGCCACACATGTGACACTTGCAAAAGACGACACCCCACTTGTTTGCACAATGAGAATCACAAGGCAAATGAAAGACCTCGGAGCTCCACAAACATTACACCAACCACAGAAAATGATACTATGGCAGTCACAGCTCTGAACGTCACAAAGGTGGGTCAATCAGGTAGTACCTCCATGATTGTTCCTGTGTGGGTTTCCACTACCCAGAGACCTTCTAAAGAGCAGTTAGTGTATGCTTTATTAGACACACAAAGTGACAATACATTTGTTAGTGAAGAGGTAACTAACCAGTTACAAGCAGACTCTCATCCAGTTAATCTAAAACTAACCACAATGCTGGGAGTTCACATGACAGTCAAAAGTCAGAGAGTACCAGGGTTACGTGTGAGAGGTTACAACTCAGATGTTTGTATTGACCTTCCGCCCTCTTACACAAAGGACTATATTCCGTTTAATTATGACAACATACCCACGAACGAAACTGCAAAGCAATGGCCCCATCTGTCAGAGATTGTTGATAAGATACCTCCTCTTCTGAGCTGTGATGTTGGACTACTCATTGGGTTTAACTGTTCCAGAACTCTAGCTCCAAAACAGGTTCTGCTTGGAAAGGACAATGAGCCATTTGCAATCCAGACAGAGCTAGGGTGGAGCATTGTTGGTGGCTCCACATCAGAGTCAAATGAAACTGAAACAAGTCTGTGCCACAGAGTCATGGTAAAAGAACTACCTCCTGTAACACCTATGGATGTTATCAAAGTTCTTGAGTCTGATTTTAAAGATGCAAAGGCAAGCGACAAAATAGTCTCACAAGAGGATCTCATTTTTCTAGACAAACTCAAGGAAGGAATAAAGAAAAATGAACTGCCCACACCACAAACTGTTGAGCCGGATCTATCCATAGGAGATCCAGAAGTCAGAAAAGTACAGACAATGTTAACTAAAGTCACAAACACTGCGAGTCTTGCTGAACGTCTAAGTAAGTTCTCGTCATGGTCCAGAGCAATCAAAGCTGTAGCACATCTTATAAGAAGGGCTAAACATATCAAGTCAAATGCACCAGCTACAGTGAGTGAACAGGAAAATGCTGAACTTGTGATCATTTGTGATGTGCAGCATCAAGCATACGAACAAGAAATAAAACTGTTGAACAAAGGAAAACAGCTCCCACGTCACAACAAACTGTTTAAACTGGACATTTTCATGGACACAGATGGTCTCCTCAAGGTGGGAGGGAGACTTCGACATTCACCAACGAGTGACACCTTCAAACATCCAATCGTGATCCCAAAGGATCACTGTGCAGCTAAGCTCATAATATCTCACTGTCATAACAAGGTAAAACACCAAGGAAAGGGATTTACCATAAATGAAATCAGATCTAGTGGCTACTGGATTCCAGGAATGAGTAAAACAGTTGCTTCATACATCGGTCAGTGTGTGACCTGCCGCAGACTCCGCAAAGCTCCAGAGGGTCAGAGGATGAGTGACCTACCTCCACAGCGCTTAGAGCCCTCTCCTCCCTTCACACACTGCGGCATGGACTGTTTTGGTCCGTTTGTGACAACAGAAGGAAGGAAACAACACAAATGGCATGGACTCTTATTTACTTGCTTTTGCTCTCGTGCCATCCACATCGAGCTATTAGAGGACTTGTCTACTGATGCATTCATTAACGCATTAAGGTGTTTCATTTCAATCAGAGGTGCAGTTAGACGAATCCAATGTGACCAGGGAACAAACTTTGTTGGCGCTCAAAATGAGTTTAAAGCAGCCCTAAATGAACTAGACACTCAGAAGCTAAGTACTTACTTATCCGAAAGACAATGTGACTTTGTGATGAATGCACCCCACTCCAGTCATGCAGGGGGAGTGTGGGAGCGTCAGATAAAGACTGTCAGAAGTGTACTGAATACCACTCTGTCACTTGCTCATGGTAGACTCAATGATGCTTCATTAAGGACTCTATTCTATGAAGCCATGACTATAGTCAACAGCAGACCCCTAACTATAGATAACTTGAACAACCCTGACAGCTTAGAACCACTTACGCCCAATCACCTGCTCCACATGAAATCCAACGCACCGTTGCCCCCACCTGGCACGTTTCCAAAGGAGGACCTATATGGCAAAAAGAGATGGCGCCGCGTGCAGTTCCTTGCAGAGCAGTTCTGGAGCCGCTGGAGACGGGAATATGTTCACAACATCATTTCAAGGCAAAAATGGCATTCACCAAAAAGGAATTTAAAAGTAGGTGATGTTGTGTTAGACATGGATGAACTAGCGCCCAGAGGTGAATGGAGACTTGCAAGAGTTTTAGAGACTGTTAGTGGAAAAGATGGACTTGTGCGAAGAGCAAAGATTTCGCTTGGAGAAAAGAGACTAAATAACAAAGGTCAACGCTCTAGTAAGCTATCAGTTGTAGAGCGTCCAGTACAAAAACTGGTCTTGTTGTTAAAAGGTTCTTAAGACGACCTCTTTATATGAGTTCTTTTGCTTGAGAAAATTATTTGTTGATGTTCTTGTGGAACCCAAATACTCATAATTTTGGTGGGAGTGTAAATAACCCTATGTACATTTCTTCATTTGCTTATATTTTATTTTGGAGCTTATTACTTTTATGTACTATCAGTTACGGTTAGCTTCCTGTTTGATATTCGGTGCTTTTATTTTGAAGGAACTTCCGGTTATAACCGTTAGCATGAGCAAACTAACGGCGGCAAAAGACGGGGAAGAAAAGGTTGTGACAAAAATAAAACGTATTTGTTATTAGCAGCTCCCTTGATAGAGGCACAAGGTATGTTTAATATGTAAATATGACAATTTGAATTTTCGTGTTAACATGTATGTATATTTTGTAGTATTTAGTGTCAAGAGTTAAGGTTATTTTTAGCTAACAGTTGTAAGAGTGTGGACTTTAGCTTATACAATGTTTTTCTGTGTGGTTCCCAGCTCTTAGGGTGAATTTGAGGGTTTACTGCCATTAAACCTAAAAAATCATCAGTAAAGTGTCATCCTTCATTCGGGGGGGTATGCTACATTTTCCCCAATATTGTCTGTACATTGGTCCAATATTGGTGGATAACTGGGCATGACCAAAACACATGAAAATGATTTGCAGTCTCTTCACCACACAAGCGCCAACAGTTCAACCCCTTATGGGTAAATTTGTTTTGTGCAGGTGTTCTGAAAAATCTTACCAAATTTTTCCATCCAAATTCTCTCCACTGCAGGGATGAGGTACTTTTCCATTGCTGTTTATTTAGCTTTTCCCATATTTCCAATTGTAAAGTGAAATTCCCCTCTTTTTCCCATCTCTCTTTTATATATGATGTGTTGTCTCCTTTTAGGTCTTGAAGACCTTGGTATATTTTAGAAATGTATCTGATCCCTGGGATCCCTTTATATGCCATTAAGAAGACCTTCAGAACACCTGACTGGGCCCTTTCCAAATCCTCCTTTTTAAGTAGTAGTAGTAGATTAGTTTATTTGACAGGGACAGTGCAATAAACATAGACAATTAATCAAAGACAATCAATCTGATGTGTTGCACATAGAGTGTATAGCTATTAGCTAATTTGCAACTCTTGTCCCTGGATGGGCTTTAGAAAAGAGAATCAAGTAAAGATGAAAAAAAAAAAATACACAATAACCACATACATCAATGCAGAAAGATTATAAATACACAATTATAAATATTATAAATACACAAATATAACAGCCTGACTCACATTTAACATAAATATTATAAATACACAAATATAACAACCTGACTCACATTTGCCTATTTCAGGCCTCCCTCCCTTCGTCACTCACTATAAACAAACACATTTATTCCTTCCCTTCATTCACTCTCACTTTGCAGACAATTAATTCATACATGAGTACATTCTTGTTTATTTTTCAGCCAGTTTTTAACCTTTTTAGTGAATGTTTTAAAGTCCGTTATTATTTTAATTACATTTGGCATTTTGTTCCAGATGTGACTGCCCTTTATAGAGAAAGCTGTTTGTCCAAATGTGGTTCTGCGGTGGAATATTTTACAGTTATTGTTAACAGAACTCCTGGTGGCTCTGCTGCTGTCCTGTCTTTGGACGAAACCAGCAAGTGGCTCGGGTGCTGATTTATGGAAACATTTGAACGTTAATTTCAGAAAACAGAGGTCAATGAAGCTCTCAAAACTCAATAGGTTGTATTTTTTTAAAACATTACAGTGATGCCACCTAATGGGTTTTTTGTCCAAGATTTTTAGGGTTTGATTATATAATGAACCTATATGTCTTATTGTGGAAGGGGCTGCTTGAGCCCAGACTGTCAAACAGTATGATATATGAGAAAAAAACATAGAATGCATATACAGTGCAGCTGCTTCATAAGGTATGTAATATCTAATTAATTTAAAGCAGTTCAGATTTTTTTTTACTGTTTTTGAAATTTTCTTTATATGAAGATTAAATTTGAGTTGAGGATCTAGTACAATGCCAAGGTATTTGAATTCTGTAGCTAAACTGATGTCATGATCATGTATATTAACTTTAAAACGTTGCAGGTTACATTTTTTGATTGAAAAGCACATTGAGACTGTTTTCTGAAGGTTCAGCAATAGATGGTTCTTGAGGAGCCACTCTTGGACATCAACCATACTTGTAGACAGTACATCTGCAGCCTGTGCTGGAGTCTTGGCAGCTGTGTAAATAACTGCATCATCTGCATAAAGTTGGCATGTTGCAGCTGAGCAGTGTAACGGCAAGTCATTAATAAAAATGCTGAAAAGTAAAGGACCAAGAATGGACCCTTGTGGGATACCCATGCGGTTGTTTAAAAATGAGGATTTATCCTGGTGAACTTTTACACACTGTTCTCTGTTCTGGAGATAAGATGCAAACCATTCTAATGTATTTGGGGAGAAGTTAAAAGATACCATTTTGGATAAAAGCAAACTGTGGTTTACAGTATCGAAAGCCTTTTTGAGATCTAGAAAAACAGCTCCTACCACATTACCCCTGTCCAAGGACTGTTTGACGTTTTCAATAAGACAACAATTTGCTGTTTCTGTTGAGTATCCTGGTCTAAAACCAAATTGATGTGGATGAAGAAGTTGACTGTCTTGTAAGTAGTCTATCAGCTGTGTAGCTACAACTTTTTCAAGAACCTTAGATAGGACTGGTAAAATAGAGATTGGGCGGTAATTGCATATATCGTCTTTACTGCCTGATTTATGAACTGGTATGACGACAGCTTTTTTCCAGCCAGATGGAAATGTACTAGACCTAATGGAGAGATTAATGAGATGAGTCAGTGGTTTGATTAATATTTTGCTGTATATTTTGAGAAAGGAGGTGCTCATATTGTAGATATCATTAGTTTTTGAGTTTGACAGTGTTTTAACAATACCAGCAATTAACTCCTCATTTACCTCATCGATGTGAAAAGTATCTGTTGGAAGTATGGAATTTGTGTTGTTGAGCACATTTGGCAGCACAAAAATTTTTGTTAAGTCTTCCACAGAGCCCACAAAGTATGAATTAAATTCATTTGCCAAAGTAGCCTTGTCACTGACGGTCTTGCCATTGATTCTAAGTTCCTTTACCCCCTTCTGATCGTTTTTTTTATTAGTTAAGTTATTTAAATGCCTCCATAGGGAACTGTTGTTACCCTTTGCATGATCTATCAGTTTATTGTAATAAGATATTTTTGATTTTCGCAGCTCATGTACCACTTTATTTCTTAAACTTTTGTACACAAGGTGATCATTTTGTAGTTTAGAGGTTAGTGATGTTTTCAATGCATAGTCTCGCCTCTTCATAAGTTTTCTTATTTCATTATTTAACCATGGTAGGCTAATCTTCTGTTGTCTACTTTTAATTTGCTTTGAAAATTTTTCTATAGACTTTGTGATTGTTGCAGTTATAAAATTACAACAATCATCTACTTCACATGTTGACATGAGCTGCTCCCAATTTTGATTCTCTAAGTAATGTTCAAACTCCTCATTTTTTGATTTGGGAATAATAAAATTTGATTTGTCAATATCGACTCCCCCAAAATACTGTAGTCGCTTTTTAGTAAGTTTTCTGACAGCAAGAACCATGCTATGATCTGAGAGACCAGTTACAAGATTATAGGTTCTGGTTATTCGTTCTGGTTTATTAGTAAATACCATGTCAATAAGTGTTCTGGATTGTTTGGTTATCCTGGTGGGTCCTTTGATCATTTGTTGGTAATTAAATTTAGTCATGAGGCTTTTCAGTTTCTGTTTGTCTTTTTTATCAGACCAGTTGATATTAAAGTTACCATGAATTATTGTTTCTCTGTTCTTCTCAAGTTGTTTAATCAGATCACTTAATTCATTATAAAAGGAAGAGTTGTGTGACAGTGGGTTGTACACTACTGCAATGTTGAAATTCATTACCGGAGAGAGACATACATTAACAGCTAAACATTCAAGTGAAGTATTCAAATCAACCAGTTGACATTTATATTTCTCTTTGAGTATATTGAGTATATATATATATAAGTATGTATGTATATATATATATATATATATATATATATATATATATATATATATAGTGTATATATATATATATATATATATATATATATATATATATATATTGAGTATATACTGTATATATATATATATATATATATATATATATATATATAAACAAGTATATTGTTTATGTGGTGTCTAAGCTGAAAGAACCTGTAAAGATCTTGATTTATTAGACCTTGTTTTTTCAAATCTTCAAAACTTCTTAAAGTTTGCCCCTTAAAAAAATCGTAATATTTTATCAGCCCTTTCTCTTTCCACTCTTTAAATCTAGTGTCTGTTTTATTGGGGGTAAAGTCTTGATCATAGGCAATCCATTGCAGAAGTCGATAGGGCTCTTTAGCTTGATTCTCTCTGACTATCTTAAACCAAATTTTTAGCGGGGTCTCTATCCATGGGTTAGTGTTATTCAAGAGTTTAGGTAAGGCATTGTTCCCTATTATTGCCTGTAGGGGGATGTCACTTGTTATTTGGCATTCCATCTCCTTCCATTGTGCAGTGTAGACTGGGTTACATATCTCTATTAAAGTTTTAATTTGTGCGGCTTTAAAATAGTCCCTGATATTTGGCAGCGCGAGCCCACCTTTGTCTTTGTTTAGCTGTAAGGTTCTATATCTGATTCTAGGTCTCTTGCCCTGCCATATGAATCTTGAGATCCTTCTGTCCAGCTCCTGCCATGTTTTTTTGGGAGGTTCTACCGGTATTGTTTGGAAAAGGTATAGAAGATGTGGAAGTATATTCATCTGGACTGCTTCAATTCTTTGTGCAGTACCTAAGAATGGTATCATGTTCCATCTTGCTAGGTCAGATTTTATTTTTGTCACCAGTGGATCATAGTTTAGTGTTATAATTTTGTTGAGTTGTTTCGGGATATTGACCCCCAGATATTTCATAGATTCCAACTCCCAGTTAGTTTTGAGTTCACTTAGTGAATAATGATTTGGGTCATAGTTGAATGTTAAAACTTGGGTTTTATGCATGTTTAATTTGTACCCCGATAAATCTCCATAGTCTGAAAAAACTGAGATTAGTTCTGGTAAAGAAGTGTCCGGCTGCCCTAGGTATATTAAAATGTCATCAGCAAAGAGTGCTATTTTATGTTCCTTCTGACCAAGCGTAATACCTTGAATTTCTTGATTTTGTCTTATCCATTGGCTCAGAGGTTCTATGAAGATTGCAAAGAGCAGTGGAGACGGGGCAGCCCTGACAACATCCTCTTTCCAGCTCAAAAGATGATGATAAATTACCGTTAATCCTTATTTTAGTTGTTGGTTTTTTATATAATGCCTGTA
Organism: Pholidichthys leucotaenia; assembly: GCA_020510985.1. Taxonomy (NCBI): domain Eukaryota; kingdom Metazoa; phylum Chordata; class Actinopteri; order Cichliformes; family Pholidichthyidae; genus Pholidichthys; species Pholidichthys leucotaenia. The sequence continues at coordinate 311,686,427 of CM035839.1, read as the reverse complement.
TAGTTCTAATGAAGTTGTTATGAAAATTGAAACTGGATAAGATTCTATATAGGAAAGACCAGTCAACCGAACCGAATGCTTTTTCAGTATCGAATCCCAATATGACTGCATTTAAGTTATATTTTTTTATATGATGAATTATGTGTAAAGTGCGTCTAATGTTGTCTTGCGTCTGTCTTTGTCTTATAAAACCTGTTTGGTCTAAGTGAATTAAGTCTGTCAGTATGTTTTCTAACCTTTTGGCAAGGATAATGGTAAAAATCTTATAGTCCTGATTTAATACACTGATTGGTCTGTAGTTGGAGCATTCTAGTTTATCCTTTTCAGGTTTAGGTATAACTGCAATGACCCCTTCTCTCCAGGAGGGGGGGATTTCCCCTGTGTGGAGGACATAGTTAAATGTTTTCAGGAGGAGAGGAGATAGTTGCTGTTTAAAGGTTTTGTACCATTCTGCTGTATAGCCATCTGCTCCTGGGGATTTGTTAGCTTTAAGTTTCATAATTGCTTTTTCCAATTCTTTAGGTTGTATTTCTGACAGTAGTGTTTTATTTTGTGATTCCGTAAGTTGGGGAAGGTTTAATGTGTTTAGGAATGTCTCGGATGCGTTTTTATGTTTTTTTGTGGGAGTATAAGTTCTTATAGTAATTCTCGAAGCTTTTAAGAATATCCTGAATTCTGAATTTTATTTCCTTTGATACTGGGTCTCTGATTTTGTAGATTGCTCTTTCTGTTTGTTGTTTCCTCAATTTATAGGCTAGTAATTTTGCCGATTTGCTGCCTGCTTCATAGTGTTTTTGTTTCAGAAATGTAAGTTTCTTCTGGATTTCTATTGTGTAGATCTCATTTATTTGATTTTTAATTTCTTTAATCTTGAGCGAGCCATTAGAATGAGTGTTGCCTTTGTGTTCTTTTTCTAGGTTCTTGAGTTCTGACTCTAATGTGATTAGTTTTTCTTGTCTCAGTTTCTTTTGGGTTGCCAGTTTTGCAATAATTTTTCCCCTTATTACAGCTTTGCACGCATCCCACAGTATTAAAGGGGATACTTCTCCATTATCGTTTTCTTCCAAATATCTGAGAATATCTGATTCCAATTCATCTTTCAGTGGTCCTTTCAGGACATTTGAATTCAACCTCCAGGAAAATGTATTATTTGTGTATTTTTTGGATATTTAAGTCCATATAGATCGGACTGTGGTCAGAGAGATCCATCAGTCCTATTTGACATGTTTTTACTCTTCCAATGTCTCTATTAAACATAAAAAAGTAATCAATCCTTGAGTAAGATGAATGTGGCGTTGAATAAAAAGTATAATCTTTTACATTGGGGTTGAATTCCCTCCATACGTCACAGATTCCCATTTCTTTTAATAGCATCCGAGTTTTCCTACTTTGAGTGTTATTTTGATGTGAAGAATTACCTGTTGCATCCCAGTATGGATTCAGTCTTAGATTGAAGTCTCCACCACATATCACTAAACCTTGGGCTTTAGTTATCATTAGGTCGAATACATTTTTATAAAATTTCCATTTAGCCCCTGGTGGTGCATATACATTCAGCAGGGTGATATCTTCTCCCTCTAGCCGCCCAATTACCAAACTGTACCTCCCTTCTTTATCTTTGTGTTCTGATTTTTTTTCAAATATAATTTTGGTTGATATCAATGTCGCTACTCCCCTCCTCCTCCCTGACTTATATGAAGATGAAGAGATCATTTTAAACCCTTGTCTATTGAGTTTAGTGTATTCCACGTCTGTTAGGTGGGTTTCTTGTAAAAATATTATTTCTGCTTTGTCTTTTTTCATTTTGCGTAGAATCTTGGATCTTTTAACTGGATTCAGGATCCCTTTTACATTTTATGAGGCTATTTTGGTTACACCCTGTTTCTCCATTGTATTTTCTTATTTAGTATAACAGTGTGGTGGCCCTCTTTTTTGCTACTCAGAAACTGAAAGAACATTAAGAACATAAAAAACATTAAGAACATAGTGTACGAAACTTTAAAACAAAAAACTGTCAAAAAAACTTCCTGAGCTGGGGTCTCTTTAAAGACCCTGTAAGAGCCCTGATGGAGTGTAGGCTCTGAGGGAAATTCCTCAAACTCTGTTACGTGTTGAGGGCCCTCTCTTACCCCTGTAAGTTGTCCCATGTTTTTAATGTGAATTTCAGATCCCAATCCCGAATTTGTAATGATTTTTTTTTTTTTTTTTTATGCCTATACCCTATGAGATTGTGTGCACCCTCCCACCCCCATCACAGCAAACATTCACTCTAATACAGTATTTGTTAGTGTGGGGAGAACATGTGGGTCAGTCACATTTCTATTTTAACAAGATTTTTTTTTTCCTTTAAATTAAGAAGACATTTGTTTCTAATGCTATAACTGCTCCATGAAAGGTTTTACCACATGCTGATTCTGCATCGCCTTTAATGTTTGTTACCTTGTAGGAGGGGGGATGGAAGTGCAGAATGACTGAAAAGAAAAAAACAAAAAGGTCGCTATTCCTTCCTGGAACTGGAAAGCTTATCTTTGTAGCTCTGGGGCTGGGTTTCCCACTGCTGGCCCGTGGATTTTGAAGGTCTCTGAGTGGACCACGTTTGAGCCCTGATCCTCTCGCTCGGGTCTGCTGCGGGTTTAAACACCGATACCGGGAGCCCTCTTCTCGCCATGTCAATTGTTGCTTCTTCCGCCGAATTATAGAGACATGACTCTTCACCATAAAAGACCCTTAACTTCGCAGGAAATGGCATCTGAAAGCGTAGATTCTGTTCCCGTAGAACCTTTTTGGCGTCGTTATATTCCCGTCACTTTTTAAGAACCTCTGGGGCGTAATCATGCTCCACGAAGACTTTTCTCTCTTGATGCATAAATCCTTTTTTCTGCCAAGCCCGTCTTACAACCTCTTGTTTTATTTTGAAATTGGAGAATCTTACCACCACCGAACGTGGGGGCGCTTCTGCCGCTGGCTTTGCGGCTAATGTACGATGGGCCTTTTCTATCTTCAAATCGGTGGTTTGTGGAATATCCAACTTCTCTCTCAGTAAGGATTCCACGCATTCCGCCATTGTGTTGAAACTATCTTCAGCTCCTTCTTTCAAACCGTGAATTCTAATGTTGTCTCGTCTCTGTCTTCCTTCTTGGTCGGTTAGCTTAGCCTCCAGCCTTGACTGTTTTTTGTGTAAATCCAGCATAGAATCTTCAAGCACTTTTATTCTTTCTTCAGCTTCCAAGATTCGGTTCTCGGCCTGGTCCACTCTGCTGTTCGTCCTTTTTTAATTCCTCTCTGAATTCATGAAATTCGGCCCGAAATCGTCGTAATTCATCAAATAGCGATTTCAAGCTAACCTTCTTGTTAGCTACGTTCAGCTCCTCGTCTTCTGAACGGAGGTCCTCCGGTTCAGATTCTGCGGCCGCTGCGCGTCCTGGCCTGGGGAATGTCATTTTCTTCTGTTTTTGGTTAGGCATGGTGTTTTTGTCTTTTGATTTTTATTCTTCCAAAAATCCGTTAAGTCTGATTTTGAAGATGTTTTCCTGGATTGGGTCTGGGAGCTTCAGCGTTAAGTTACTATCACCATGGCGTCCAGACCGGAAGTCAGCTTTTCCAATCTTTTAGTATTTAATTTGTGCCACATGGTGGTAACCTTCACATATAAAAAAGAGACATCTGCAAAAACTTCAGATGTTTATTGTCAGTGCAATTCCCAGTGCAATATTACATGAATGCATGTATAGTACATTGTTGATGCAGAGAATATATATTTCTACAGTACATGTATCTAGTAAATCAAGTATTTTCCATGTAACCTTGTGACTGCATTATTTTAATTGCTTTTAATCCTAGATCAAGTTTGTTTTGGCCCAAAATGCATCATAACTGTCAAATATATCTTATTATACCTAACTCAGTACTGTTTACTTTTTGAATATATATTTTGTGTCTAATATAGTTATTAACCTGGCGATCAAGTTGTGTCAGCTGATCATTTTTTGCCATGACAACACCTCAGACTCAATGCTGCTGGAGCAGCTACATCCATGACGTCTAAACAGTCTCTCCACGATTTTCACACAGATCAGAGCAGTTTGTTGCACAGGAAATAAACGTTTCTACAGACATTCTTAAGCTCTATAACCACTGATCGTTTGTGAAGCTGGGATGACATCAGTGACAGGCTGTGTTGAACACCAGACCAACCGTTTGAAGTGGTAATTTTCCCACAACAGAGCCATCTGAAACACACACACACAGCATACATATTTCAGTACCTAACAGTGATAACTTGCAGATGTTACAGTGTAGTACGACGTACTTATAGCAAACTAGCATTAGCAACCATTAGCTTACCGTCATTTATGACCTAGTTTGTATCCTCACGTCTTTGGCTCTCCCAGAAGCTGCAGTACTATTCCAGAGTGTTTCGTCTCGCTGCCTGTATCCTTGTCTGGCGGTCCTTTTTGGCATTTACGGTGACAAAAAGCCACAGACCGAGGAGTCGCCTTGTACAGCCGCCATGTTATGTTTTGCTTGGGTCGCGAGTTTTACGTCACGGGAGAGTGGCGCCGCCTTGCTGTAAAAAAAATCCCGTCCACCCCAGCTTAACCCAGCTTTACCCGGCTGCAATGGAAAGACAACCGAGGCCGAAGCAAGAAATGGCGAGTAATGGCGAGTCGAGTCGAGTTAGGCTGACTCGGGCTAGTGGAAAAGGGCCATAACAGTGGACAAACAAATTCAATTCAATTCAATTCAACTTTATTTATATAGTGCCATTTCACAACAACAGTCATCTCATAGCACTATCAACTGTAGGGGGGACCCCCACAGTTGCAGAAAGACCCCAGCAATCAGGCGATCCCCTGTGAGCAAGCACTTGGCGACGGTGGAGAGGAAAAACTCCCTTTTAACAGGAAGAAACCTCCAGCAGAACCAGGCTCAGGGAGGGGCAGTCATCTGCTGCGACTGGCTGGGGGGTGAAGGGATAGAGAAGAAGAAAAGAACAGACATGTAGAGAGCAAACAGCACGATGGGGACTCAATCTATGGGAGAGAACAAACAAATGTTAATGACCAGCAAAAAAAAAAATATTTCATAGAGAGTGAGGAAAGGAGTGAGGCCCAGTGCATTACTGGAGGTCCCCCGGCTGACTAAACCTATTAGCAGCATAACTAAGGGAGGGTTCAGAAACACACGATCCCTCCCTAATTGTAGGCTATATCAAAAAGGTAGGTTTTAGCCCTATTCTTAAAAACAGAGATCGAGTCTGACTCCCAAATCCAGATTGGCAGCTGATTCCACAGGAGAGGAGCTTGATAACTGAAGGCTCTGCCTCCCATTGTACTTTTGGAGATTCTAGGTATTACAAGTAATCCTGCATTTTGGGAGCGTAGTGCTCTGTTAGGATGATACGGTAGTATCAGATCTTTTAAATAAAAAGGAGCCTGATTGTTTAAAGCTTTGTAAGTAAGAAGAAGGATTTTAAACTTAATTCTAAACTCTATGGGAAGCCAATGAAGGGAGGCCAGAACCGGAGAGATATGATCTCTCTTTCTAGTACCTGTTAAAACTCTTGCTGCAGCATTTTGGATCAGCTGAAGACTTTTTAAAGATGTTTTAGGACAGCCTGATAATAAAGAATTACAATAATCTAATCTTGAGCTAACAAAAGCGTGGATCAGCTTCTCAGCATCACTCTGAGACAAGATGCTCCTAATCTTGGCAATATTACGCAAATGATAGAAGGCAGTCTTAGAAACAAATTTAATATGTGAATTGAAGGACAAATCCTGATCAAAAATAACTCCAAGGTTCCTCACAGAGCTATTAAGAGAAAGAGTAACTGCATCCAAACTGAAAGTTTGATTTGGAAAGGAATTTCTAAGGTTTTTTGGACCAACAAGAATGACTTCAGTCTTATCTGAATTTAATAGCAGGAAATCACAAGTCATCCAAGCTTTAATTTCCTTAAGACAGGCTTCTAACTTGGCTAATTGATTAGTATCATCTGGCTTCATTGACAGGTATAATTGTGTGTCATCTGCATAACAATGAAAATGTATACAGTGCTTTCTAATAATGTTGCCTAACGGAAGCATATATAAACTAAAAAGAGTAGGGCCTAGCACAGATCCCTGTGGAACTCCATGACTAAGCTTTGAGCTAAAAGAAAACTCATCATTTACATGAACAAACTGGAACCTATCAGATAAATAAGATCTAAACCACTGCAACGAAGTTCCATTAAGTCCAACATAGTGTTCTAATCTATCAAGTAGAATATTATGATCAATAGTATCAAAAGCTGCACTAAGATCTAAAAGGACAATTACAGAAACTAGTCCATTATCAGATGCAATGAGGAGGTCGTTAGTGACCTTCGCTAAGGCTGTTTCAGTACTATGATGGATTCTAAACCCAGATTGAAACTCTTCAAGTAAACCATTTCCCTGCAGGTGGTCAAATAATTGCGTAGCAACAACTCTTTCTAAGATTTTTGAAATGAAAGGGAGATTAGAGATTGGTCTATAGTTAGCTAAAGCTCCTGGATCTAGCGTTGGCTTTTTGAGTAAGGGTTTAATTACAGCCGTTTTAAAAGCCTGCGGTACATGGCCTAAAGTTAATGAAGAATTGATTATATGAAGAATAAAGCTACCAATAAGTGGGAAGACTTCGTTAAATAACCTGGTAGGAATAGGGTCTAAAAGACAAGTTGAAGGTTTGGATGAGGAAACTATTTTGTCTAACTCACAAAGGTCGATTGGAGTAAACTCATCAAGACAGACATCAATAGAAGGAGTTGTAATAGTTACAGTATTTAAGTTAACTGTGGGAAGAATCTGATTGATTTTATCTCTGATGGATGAAATTTTATTATTGAAAAAGTTCATAAAGTCCTGACTAGTAAGCTCTAAGGGGATGCTAGGATTGATAGAGTCCTGACTCTTTGTCAACCTGGCTACAGTACTGAAAAGAAACCTGGGATTATTCTTGTTCTCTTCTATTAATGCAGAGTAATAACTCGTTCTAGCTTTTCTAAGAGATTTTTTATAAATTAAAAGATGATTTCTCCAAGCTAAATAGATTTCATCTAAATTAGTAGAGCGCCATTTTCTTTCTAATTGACGAGTCTTCTGTTTTAAGCTACGAGTTTCTGTGTTGAACCAAGGAGTTAAAAATCTCTGATTAGACTTTTTCTTTTTTAAGGGGGCCACCAAGTCTAGAGCCTGATGCAGAGAAGCTGAAACACTATCCACCATGTTATCAATTACAGAAGGAGCAAGCTGTCTATAGCTTATTTCCGTTGTGTTGACATATGGCATAGAGGAAACAATCTGCATAAATTTGGAAACAGCATCATCTGAGAGGCATCTACTGTGATAATATTTTTCTTTAGGAGCCAAATAGTCAGAAATAGTAAAATCAAAGGTTAACAGACAGTGGTCTGACAGTACAGGGTTATGAGGAGACACTACAAGATTTTCTATTTCTATGCCATATGTCAGAACAAGGTCCAATGTATGGTGGAGGTAATGAGTAGAATTTCCTACTTTCTGAGAAAACCCAATCGAGTCTAATATTGAATTAAAAGCCACATTAAGGCAGTCACTATCTACATCCACATGTATATTAAAGTCCCCTACTATAATTATTCTATCAGATTTCAGCACTAAATCAGCTAAGAAATCAGCAAATTCGGATAAAAATTCTGAATAGGTTGATGGGGGACGATAAACTATGGCAAATAAAATTGGGTTTAACCTGAAATTGCTAAAGTGCCCAACACTGAGGACCAGGCCCTCAAAGGAATTATAACATGTTTTTTGCTTTACATTAACTAGTAATTTGGAATGGTAAATTGTTGCTACTCCTCCTCCACGACCAGAACTTCTGGGATTTTGACAGTTTAAATAACCAGAGGGAGTTGATTCATTTAAACCAACATAATCCTCTTGCCCTAACCAAGTCTCTGTAAGGGAAATTAAATCAATCTGATGATCAATTAACAGATCATGGACTAACAGAGACTTGGGAGTTAGAGACCTAATATTTAATAAACCACATTTAATTTTTAAATTATGAGGAGGAACAGAGGCCAAATCATTCAATTTAGAGGCTTTATGTTTAATTTGAGTTTTACCAATATTTTGCTTTATCACTTTGGGATGCTTATACATTATATTTTTATTTACTTTGGAGGGAGCAGACAACGATTCTCTGATGGGGAAGACAGGGGCTAAGCTGAGGGGTGGCGGATGAAGAGGAGCTGCAGAGAGGCGTGTAAGACTGCGACTCTGCTTCCTGGTCCCAACTCTGAGTAGTCAGGGTTTTGGAAATTTGGATAAAAAAGATGCCAGATTGTTAGATAAATGAGAAGCACCATCCAAAGTGGGATGAATGCTGTCTCGTCTCATAAGACCAGGTTTTCCCCAAAAAGAGCTCCAATTGTCAATGTAGCCCACGTCATTTTTAGGACACCACACAGACAGCCAGCGGTTCAAGGATGACGAGCGACTAAACATGTCATCACTGGTCAGATAGGGGAGGGGCCCAGAGAATACTACAGTGGCAGACATCGTTTTTGCAAACTCACACACCGATTCTATATTAAGTTTCGTGACTTCCGACTGCCGGAGACGGATGTCATTAATGCCGGCGTGAATAACAATTGTGGAGTATTTACAGTTACTTTTAGCCAGCATTTTCAAATTTGACTCGATGTCGCCTGCTCTGGCCCCAGGAATACATTGGACTATGGCCGCTGGAGTCTCTAGGTTCACGTTTCTGACTACAGAGTCGCCAATGATCAGAGTTTTTTCCTCAGCGGGTGTGTCGCTGAGCGGGGAAAAACGATTAGAAACGTGAACAGGTTGGTGGTGAACCGGGGCTTTGCGACTAGGCTTCCTTCTCACCGTCACCCACCCAGTCTCCTCGCTGCTGAGGAGAGCCGGGGAACCGCTGACAGTGGGACCTAAGCTAGCTAGCTCCGCTGCAGCTAATGGGCGTCCGTCGAGATTAACTGGCGCAGACGGTGTTTCAATGCAGCGGAGCCGGGATTCCAAATCAGACAACCTCGCCTCGAGCGCCTCAAAAAGACAACATTTATTACATTTACCGTTATCACTAAAAGAGGCAGAGGTGTAGCTAAACATCTGACAGAGAGAGCACACCAGAGGAGGAGAGGAAAGAGAGGTAGTAGCCATAGCTAGTGGAGAGCTAGTGGCTGGAGAGCTGGAGAGCAAACCACACAGGCAGACAGCAAAACAGGAAGTGACGATACGTTACCACAAGGAAGTGACGGTCAGTCACTGAAAAAAAAAAAATCCAGTTTGAGTCTTGCCATAATGATGTCTAACCAAAAGGAGGGAAGACATCATGGCAAGACTCAGACTGGATTTTTTTTTTTTTTTTTTGTTTTTTCATTTGAAATTTGTAGAATAAAACATTTTATGTCCAAAATAAATCCTATTAAGTATCATTGCTCCTGACCATGTAGTCACTCTGATATGGACATCTCAAATGATGCCAGTTTTTTTTGGGACACCCTGTATTAGCCACAAAATATATATTCAAAAGGTAAACAGGAATGAGTTTGGTATAATAAGATATATTTGACAATTATGATGCATTTTAGGCCAAAGCAGACTTGATCTAGGATTAAAAGCAATTAAAATATTGCAGTCACAAGGTTACATGGAAAATACTTGATTTACTGGATACATGTAGATACTGTAGAAATATATATTCTCTGCATCAACAATGTACTATACATGTATTCATGTAGTATTGCACTGGGAATTTTGACAATAAACCTTTGGAATCTCTGCAGAACATTGTGCTGCACCTAGAGAAAGCATATTATAAACCCATTTAAAGTTAGAGCTGTCCTCACTACCAATTTTTGGGGCTCCAAATATTCACTCCAATCTTTTTTCACTCCTAGTAAACTTCATCAGTGTTTTATGTAGCATTGTGACGTTTCTAATGTCACTTTTTCATGTGTGCAACTTTTTTGTCAATTTTACAGCTTTTCTTGTAAATCAGAGACATTTTTTTTTCTTGTAAATTTGCCTACTTTTTGTATAAAAATTTCCCCCATGTTGTTTCCCCCCTAAATTCAGTTTCTCACAAAAATGTAGCATTTTTCTTAAATTTGTCATGGAAAATAAGCATTTTTCTTTAGATATTTGCAAGATATTTTAAATTTCAGAGTGTTTTAAATAATTTTTTGACTATCATCATGTTACTACTTTTTTCTTGTGAATTTTTACTATTTTCTCATAAATTTGTACATTTTTTTTCTGGTAAATTTGGTAAAGGTAAATTTGTTATTTACCTTTTATGAGGGGAGGGGGGCAAATACCTGAATCCTAAATTTGAAAACTGAATGCCAATGTAAAAAAATTAAATGTCTAGATAATGAATCCAGAATAAGTTTTTTTTTTTTTTTTTGGTCCTGTCAGGCAGCTAGGCAAAGAGAACAGGGATCTGTCACCCTACTGTGTCAAAACAGATTTACTTTGCCAAGAGGAGCCTATACAGTGCCTAACTTTGCACTGTATATTGTTGTAAACTCCTCCTGTAATAACTTGACTTTTTTTTTCTTGTAAATTTGCCTAATTTTTGTATAAAAATTTCCCCCATGTTGTTTCCCCCCTAAATTCAGTTTCTCACAAAAATGTAGCATTTTTCTTAAATTTGTCATGGAAAATAAGCATTTTTCCTTAGATATTTGCAAGATATTTTAAATTTCAGATTGTTTTAAATAATTATTGACAGTCATCATGTTACTGCTTTTTTCTTGTGAATTTATACTATTTTCTCATAAATTTGTACATTTTTTCTGGTAAATTTGGTAAAGGTAAATTTGTTATTTACCTTTTATGAGGGGAGGGGGGCAAATACCTGAATCCTAAATTTGAAAACTGAATGCCAACGTAAAAAATTAAATGTCTAGATAATGAATCCAGAATAAGTTTATAATACCAGGATGATTTTGTCACAAATCTCACAGATTTATTATCATTTAACAAGTGAAACATAACACACCTAAGGTGTGGTGTGCTGTGTTCATAATACCTCTGCAGGCAGGATAAGTTACTTTTGTCATAGTCTAGCTGACTAAATCACACATAGTGTTCTTAATTCATTTACTTGGTAAAAAAAAAAAGCTACACAGTTATAAGCCTCATCCACATTGCTCAGTTCTGTGGTTAGAATGATGATCATGGTATCAAAATAAACTAGACGACCTAATGCACCTGCTGATAGCACTGTTAAGATGCTATTAAGAGGGGAGGGGCATTTTACATCTTTCCAAGTTTTTCGCATGGGTAATTTTTGCATGAATTACATCTTCCAACACTGTCAGTGAAGTACTCCCTTACAGTGCATCCGGAAAGTATTCTAAGTACTTCACTTTTTCCACATTTTGTCATGTTACAGCCTTATTCCAAAAGGGATTAAATTCATTTTTTTCTTCAAAATTTTAGACATAATACCCCATAATATCAATGTGAAAAAAGATTTTGTGAGATTTTTGCAAATTTATTAAAAATAAAAAACTAAGAAATCACATGTACATAAATATTCACAGCCTTTGCTCAATACTTTGTTGATGCACCGTTCGCAGTAATTAGAACCTCAAGTCTTTTTGAACATGAAGCCACAAGCTTGGCACACCTATCTTTGGGCAGTTTGGCCCATTCCTCTTTGCAGCACCTCTCAAGCTCCATCAGGTTGGATGGGAAGCATCGGTGTGCAGTCATTTTCAGATCTCTCCAGAGATGTTCAGTTGGATTCAAGTCTGGGCTCTAGCTGGGCCACTCAAAGACATTCAAAGAGTTGACCTGAATCCACTCCTTCGATATCTTGGCTGTATGCTTAGGGTCGTCCTGCTGAAAGATGAACCGTCACCCCAGTCTGAGGTCAAGAGCACTCTTGAGCAGGTTTTCATCCAGGATGTCTCTGTACATTGCCTCATTCATCTTCCCCTCTATCCTGAATAGTCTCCCAGTTCCTGTCGCTGAAAAACATCCCCACAGCATGACGCTGCCACCTCTATTGGCATGGTTATGAGCAGTGCCTGGTTTTCTCCAAACATGACGTTTGGCATTCACACCAAAGAGTTCAATCTTTGTCTCATCAGACCAGAGAATTTTGTTTCCCATGGTCTGAGAGTCCTTCAGGTGCCTTTTGGCAAACTCCAGGTGGGCTGCCATGTGCCTTTTATGAAGGCGTGGCTCCTATCTGGCCACTGTACCATACAGACCTGATTGGTGGATTGCTGCAGAGATGGTTGTCCTTCTGGAAGGGTTTCCTTTCTCCATGGAGGAACACTGGAGCTCTAACAGAGTGACCATCGGGTTCTTGGCCACCTCTTTCTTAGTTTTTTGTTTTTAATAAATTTGCAAAAATCTAAAAAGAAAAAAACTTTTTTCATGTTGTCATTATGGGGTATTGTGTGTAGAATTTTGAGGAAAAGAAATAATTTAATCCGTTTTGGAATAAGTCTGTAACATAACAAAATGTGGAAAAAGTGAAACGCTGTGAATACTTTCCGGATGCACTGTAAACCATTTGAACATTAACTGAGTTTATTTTATTTTATGTCAGGAGCAAGAATGTGAAAGTGACAGCAGCAGGGATAACAAAGAGGGAGAGAGGGAGGAGACCAGGGGGAGAGATGGAGGAGAGAGATGGCCCAGGTGACCAAAGGGAGAGTGAGGCAGCACAGGAGGCACTAGTGAACAGGTAACAACAACAACAAAAAAAATGAACTTTGCAACTTAGAGAACAGACTGCTGACTAGATTGTCAAAATAATGTTCTGCTGGAAAAACTAATGAATTTTAGACTTGTCCTGATAAGTGATTGACATTTTCTTTTTGTTCATTTGATTTCCTCACAGAGAGACACAGGGTGAGGGCAGTAGTCAGGCAAATCCATTCTGTTATTACCATTTTATAGTGATTGAGCTAAGAGTCGGGCTAAAATTAATCCTAGTGACTTGTCTGTCAGTGTAGGGGTCAGTGCTATGAGAAATCAGTGCTTTTCACATCTGTGATGGCCTGAGCGCTGATTCTGTCCGTGCTCGAGTCGTCTAGTATTTTCCCCGTTCTTCTGTGTTGTTTTTTCATATGGCAATTCAGGGCTTTTATTTTGACAGCGTTACAATGGGGCTTCCGGCTGTCAAAGCTGAGTCACGTTGTGACAGCTGTTTACCATTTCTCCTGATTACATTCCCCTTTATTGACTGGTGTGTTATTGGTATTTAAGGAAGCAGCTGAGGCTTACTCCTTGCTGCGACCTCGTCAATCTTTCGTCGATCTCTCATCAAACCTTCGTCTACGTAAGTGTGTTTCCTCACAGTCCGTTTTCTAGTGCTTAAGTGTATGTTCGTGTTTTTGCCCCACGTGGCTGTTACTTTGTCTTTTGCGTCTTTTGTTAATAAATATGCAAACTCATCGGCTGGCCTTTGGTTCTTCCTCCCATCCAACTCAAATTATGAAGCATGTGGTGGTGGCAGTCAGACTGGTGGAGGTCAGTCCTGAACTCCATGATTACCCCGAGTACGCTGATCTGCTAGCCTCTGTCTCCGCGCAGCAGCGGTGTTTCCCTGACCTGACCTTTTCCTCGCCCTCTACCAGTAAACGTCGTCACCCTGCCCATATCAAGCCTCAGCGAGATCCCCATCCGGCTCTAGCTCCAGGCCTCCGTGAAAACTCTGCCTCCCAGCCAGCTGTTGCCCTTGTGTCACGACGAAAGGGAAAGACAGCAGCCTCAGCCTCCGGGTTTTCTGTTCCTGCTGTTCCGTCAGCTCCTCGTCTCCGGACTGCCTTGGCTGCTCCTTCCTTCTCCTCGACGCTCTCTCCAGCTGCTGTGAGCTCCACGAGTCCTGCTCCGGCTGCGCCCATTTCTGATCCTGTGCGAGCGGCTCCACTTCGTCTTCCCGGGGGGCCCTCCGTCACCATGCAAAGGGGAAAGTGGAGAACCAAGCCCACTGCAGCAGTTTCCATCAGCCCTCAGCTGAGCAGGCAAGTGCTATTTCATTCTCTTCCTTCATATTATGGATTGCCTTGTCTGACTCCTGAGGGTGGAGTTCGGGGCTCACAGTCCCCCGATCTTCATCCATCTGCTGCAGCTATTAATTGTAAACCTGTGTAACGGGTCCCCCTTTTTGGGCACCCTTAAACGGCTGTGATCGGGGACACTAGTGTATATGTGTAGGTGGCATATGGATCACGATGACACCAGGATGATGTTTCCCACAATTTATTTGCTCCTGTTGGAGAAATAAAACAATACACCTCACTCTTCGTCTGTACCTCGATCCCACACAGGCTCCCCCAGCAAAGCAAAGCGGTACTGTGGGGGAATGGAGGAGTTACCGGAGCCTCGGAGATACGGGAAGAGCGGATGTGGGCAGTGTACCGCCAAAATAAAAGCACTCAAGTAAATAAAATTCACAATAATATAAAGGAAAACATGACTGAGAAAAGGAATGTTTAAGGTGCATTTTCGACTCCATTACACCTGCATCTTCTGTGTCTCCTTACCCTGAGCGTCCCCCCGTGCCAGGAATACACCGCCGGACGAGGAAGGAGCCTGTGGCCCTGGAAAGCCTGGTACCAGTCCCGCAGCTGCATCACGGACAGAGGAGGAGGGTGGACTGCCGACTGGAGCCTGCGCCGACGATCAAGCGTCCCCAGGTCTCTGTGGAGGAGTGGTTCGACCCACCAGGCCACGGAGCCCCTGCTAAAACGCCATGCGGGCCTTCGGCGTGGACTTCAGTGCTGGGGAGTCCCCAGAGTGTGAAGGCCATCAGGCCGGCTGTGGAGCCCACCGCAGTCGAGAGGGAACCAAGAGTGGACCTCCAGATAATTGAGCCTTGATTGTCGGAGTCCTGGACAGTGGTGGAGCCTGAGATCAGACAAGTGCTCTATTTTGTCTTTCTCTTCTTTGTTCTGGAGCATTATTGCCTGTCTCTCGGTGAAACGAGCCGGGTGCAGCTGATCGCTGCATCCGAGCTTGTCTCGCCGGGCTCTTCCGCTGCCAGTGATCCTGATTCCGGTTCTTTTTCTTCCTCTGAGCCTTCTCCCAGGGTCATCGGTGACGAGCCTGTTCTGGTCATCATCTTGGAGGATCCAGGTTCGTGCTCGGAGGTCATCCTTGGTGCTGCGCTTGCCCAGTCAGAGTCTGTTGTGGGTGCTGTTCTGGCCCAGTCGGAGTCCATCGTGGGTGCTGTTCTGGCCCAATCGGGGTCCATCGTGGGTGCAGCTCCGACCCAGTCGGGGTCCATTGTGGGTGCAGCTCTGACCCAGTTGGGGTCTGTCGTGGGTGCAGCGCTGGCCTGGTCGGTGTCCAGCAAGGGCGCAGCGCCGGTTCGGCTTAAGTTCGGAGAAGGAGCTGCAGATCCTCCACCGTCTGACGCTGGACTGGTCCCTCATCTTTCCCCCATCCTTCTCCATCGGGTGCCGCTGGGGTTCCCCGTATTCGACTCGGCTTTCCCTCGCTATCCCTCTTGGTAGGGAGGCCGCCACAGAGTTCTCCCCTCCGGTGCTGGTGGCCTAAGGACGCGGGTCGGCCACCCGGGAGACTGCTTCGCTGGTTCGGCGTTCTGGGTCGGCCACCCGACGGACTGCCCTGTTTGTTCGGCGACCTGGTCCAGCCAGCAGAGGTACTGTTTCTCCGGGCCTGGGACTGGGGTAGGCCACCCGAACTGTTTCTTTTCTCCCTGCCAGCGATCTGGAAGCTGGCAGGCATCTGGAGGCATTTTATGTCGTGTTCCTGGTGTTTTTGTGTACTATGTGTTTTTGTAATGTACCTGTATTTTAGTTTTCGTGTTCCCTTGCCGAGCGGAAGGTTATGTATTTTCTTGTTGTATTTCACCTGTGCTTGGGGTTATTTGTAGCATGTTCTGCCATTTTTTTTTCTATGTTTTAGCCTTGTCATTTTGTTGTCTTTGTTGCCCCATTGTGTGTTTTTCTTTCTTGTTATAGTGTTTTTTCCTTTTTGGGGGGTTCTCGCCCTCCTGGCCTGTTTTCCCCTCCACCCTCCCTGGGTTCGCCCTGGTTGCCTTCTGGTTGGGGCGGGGGGAAGGGGTGTTTGGATGTTACGTTGGCGCCTGGAATTCGCCTTGTGAACAGGGGGTACTGTGATGGCCTGAGCGCTGATTCTGTCCACACTCAGGTCGTCTAGTATTTTCCTCGTTCTTCTGTGTTGTTTTTTCATATGGCAATTCAGGGCTTTTATTTTGACAGTGTTACAACGGGGCTTCCGGCTGTCAAAGCCGAGTCACGTTGTGACAGCTGTTTACCATTTCTCCTAATTACATCCCCCTTTATTGATTGGTGTGTTATTGGTATTTAAGGAAGCAGCTGAGGCTTACTCCTTGCTGCGACCTCGTCAATCTTTTGTCTATCTTTCATCGATCTCTCGTCAAACCTTTGTCTACGTAAGTGTGTTTCCTCACAGTCCTTTTTCTAGTGCTTTAGTGTATGTTCGTGTTTTTGCCCCACATGGCTGTTATTTTGTCTTTTGCATGTTTTGTTAATAAATATGCAAACTCATCGGCTGGCCTTTGGCGTCTTATTGATGGCCCACGAGGGCCATCCATGACAACATCACTGAAATGTAACCTTGTTTATGTTACGTGTGGCCCTCGCGAGACACACAATGAGAGCCGAGGGCGAGCCAGTGAGTTTACAATGTTTTATTGTAACAGGGAACAGGGGATAAAGAACACGGCCTCGTGGGGCCAAAAGCACGAATACTCATACAGTGGTACACTTACAAATAATGTAGAACGACGAGCAGAGGACTGGCGCCGGGCGTAGGGGTTCCAGCCTTCGATGTGCTAAGTCACAGCCCCGAATGATCGGAGCTGCTCCTTTTTATGCTCATTAGCAGCGCCTCAACTAATGAGGGTTAACGGGGCTCCAGCCGTCCCGTAACTGACAGCTGGGAGCCCGCTGAGACGCTGTCACAGAAAGAACAAGGCTGAGGGGAATATGGTCTGAGCGCCGGATGACACGGCGTCTCATCCCACGTGACACAGCCCCCCCCTCACGGTCGGACTACGCGAACGACCCGTAACATCCAAGACCCCCCCCCCCCCCACCTAGGGTGGGCGGATGGGGCGTGGGTCAGGAGGGAGAGAATCAGAGAAAGGGGAGAAAAAACCCCCCCCAACAATAAACCAATACAGAGTACAAAGGGAAAAACCCAAACACAATACTACTCCATACAACATGAGGAAAAAAAAAAACCCAGAGAAAGGAAAAAAAAAAACAGACAATAAACCAATATAGAGTACAAGGGAAAAACCCAAATACAATACTCCATAAAATACAACATGAGAGAGAAAACCCAGAGGAAGGGAAGAAAACAGACAACAAACCAATATAGAGTACAAGGGAAAAAACCCAACACAATACTCCATAAAATATAACATGAGAGAGAAGACCCATTCAGGCAGAGGAAAATTGTGGAGATAACAGCCCAACACACAGGGAAAACCCCCCCACAATACCCCATAAACCATGTACAGGTCAAACAACGAAAATCAACCCCGGGGCCCCCCAAAATGAAAGGAGAACTCCCACACTGTAAAAACGATAACTAGCAGTTGTTGATCTGAGTACAATTTAAAAACTAATGTGACTCAAAAGTGAACGTCTGCTGTATGTAACCATGAAAAACTTGTTGTCTCAGCATGTCTGTCTCTAACTGCCTCTACACTCGTATTTTCTTGTCAGCTCAACAAAGACATGAGAGTTGGCATTAGAGCGTATCTCTGATGCACCTCTCTCACCTGACATACGTTAGTTGCGCATGCGTATTACACAAAACCTTTCAGTCTGCTGAGCGGGAAAGATGCCCACGACGCAGTGGCGACAGTACCTCAAACGAGTTTATTACGAGCATTTTTTTTTATTGGACGAGTTTTGTCTCATCCGTCGTGTGGACGATTCCTCGACATCGACTCCTGTCGTGGCCTTGGCTGCATGTAAAGCAAGAACATTAACAGTCCACAAACTTGGTAAGTGTGTTTTTGTGACTACATTGACATAATTTTTCACGGTCGTATTATTTCGCAATAAAGAACGAGTTGTTAGTTTAAAACACTGTAAATGTGGACATAAAGAAAGCTTAGCAGGCTAGCAGTGTTGCTGTGTGTGGGCAGTCTGTTTAGTTTTTTTTTTTTTTTTTTTTACTGAAGTACCGCCTGTAATAGGGTTTTTCAGGGTTCCAGAATGCATTGCGCGCTGCGGCGTAGTTCCGGTCCAGCAGCTGTTTGACAACAATCACCGCCACTGACCCGAATCGGGGTCAGTGGCGGCGACAATAATGCACTCAGTAATGCATTATTGTCATGTAATCATGTGCCTGAAAAACTCTATACTGCCGTGACACTAAAGCCCCTCGTTTTTCCAAGGTTCCAAGTTTGAATCCTTAATGGGTTCTTAATACCAGTTATTTTGGTACCATTTTTTTGCCTCCTGGAATATGGGATATCTGAAGAACAAAAAATAAAGGAGTCACTAAGTAATGAGTACACTCAATTATTTATTTCAATAAAGAACAAGGTGCATCAGACACCAAATTTGAATTTGAATACAAAATACAATACAAAATACAATACAAAATACAAAATATGACATTTGAATGTCATATTTTGTACATGACAATGACAGACTGTTTAACATTTGAAATCAAATAAAATGTGCATTTATTTTAGTAGCCCCTGTCACACTGAGCATGCAGGGAATAAATTAGGACTTTGAAAATTGCATCACAGTTTGTGCGATGCAAATCATAAATTGAGCAGTAGATGTTGCAACATCTGTCAATCCAAGCCCTGACTCCTAATGATGCCAGGGATTGGGTTGACAGAGACCACAAAATCTCCTGCTCATAGTAGAGTGGAGATACCACACACACTTTTTTCACAAAATCTGCTGAAGAATTACTATTTGATTACATGACAATAATGCATTACTGAGTGCCATATGTTGCTTGTGGGGTTCAACGAGTTAAAATTTGGATATATTTCAATAGCCCCTGTCAGACTAAGCATGGTTTCATAAATGGCATATTTTGTACATTACAATGACAGATTTTGTGACATTTGAATTGTGAAGTTGCTTAAAATGTGGATTTATTTAACAAGCCCTTGTCACACTGAGCTTGATTAGAGAAGTGGAATATTTGGTACATAATAACTATTTCATGTTGCCCTTGACACTGAGCGTGATATTTCACATATTTTTTGATAACAATGAATGGCATATTTTTCATATGACATAAGCCAATAAATGTTTTTTAAAAGTGTTCAGTTTGCATGTTCATTTATTTTCTTAATATGCACAGGTACATAATTGTTGCAAAGAAATATAGAAATCAAGAATAGAATCTGGGGAGGGGTGGGGTGGGGGATAAATAAGGCGAAAGGCGCTTGGAAAATAAAGACATCATTGCTAGTACAGAAACATTAACCTGTGTAGTTGTATTACCACAGCAATTTGCTGTGGTAATACAAAAGTTTCCACGCCCTTTCTTGCCCCTAAATGCTCTGGGTGACCGATTTTCACGCTCTAGTACATGCAGTTCCGTGAGTATTTGCCCCCGATTCGGGTCAGTGGCGGCGATTGTTGTCAAACAGCTGCTGGACCGGAACTACGCCGCGGCGCGCAATGCATTATGGAACCCTGAAAAACCCTATAACATTAATGGTCACATTTGTGTGCCGAAAATGCACGCTCAATTTATCGGTCAATATATGAGTTTTAAAGATGAGGACAATTTCGTTGTAGTTTGTTAGTAGGCAGAAGAGGCTAGCCTTGTTTTAGCCTAGCTTACATGTCTTGACTAGCCTTGCCTTGACCCTCACCTCGGATTTACACCGGACGGCAGCGCTACGGTTTTGTTCCGTCATACACGCAACGTCAATTTACACCAGCAGTGTCTCAGAAGCGGAGCGTCTCGAAGCTGAGCATAAACAGTGAATGGCTGGGTCCACTAACTGCAAGCGTAACACCGTAACTTGTACTTAGTGGAAATAGCCATTCATTGTTTATGCTGACGGAACAAAACCGTGGCGCTGCCGTAACACAGCGCGGCCACGTCCGGTGTAAATCCGGGGTCAGAAGAGAGGGAAGGGACGCTCCACATCGTCCTGTCCTGTATGTACATTTTTCGTCAGAAGATGGCAGCATAGGATAAGGAATGAATAAGGGATAAATAAAATCTGTAATTTGTTGAGCCAAATTACAAAATTAGTCAGTTTTCTTCTGATGCGTTCCTTTCTGGGCGGTCTGGTGGTCAGAATGTATTTCTGTAACACACAAAACTATGTTTTATTTCTTTTGCTATCATTTGCTAAATTAAAATTACTGCATATTTATTTCACTTTGTGATTAAGCCAGGACTTCCCCCTGTATCATACCTTATCATGTACAGGAGCATGGTGTTGTCAATGCCTCAGGATATCATATCATATTCTATAAATATCATATATCATATTGCTAACACTGTGAAATTGTAATATCAATTGTCTTTTGTTATTTCGCAAATGAATGGGTCTGCAACAAAACTGAATGTTACATGACCTTTGTGTTTCAGGAGTTTATCATATGCAGTGCAAATTTTGCAAGTTCACAAGCTCCAGTCAAGAAGTTCTCCAGAAACATTGCCGTCTTCATCACGGAAAAGGTGCTTCCTGGCCTTGTGTTCATGTAGACTGTGTTTGTGTATTCAAAACACCTGGTGCACTGAGGTCACACCTCTCTAGGTGTCACAAGACTGTGAGAATTCATGAGAATTCAACCTTTCAGTGTGAATTGTGTGATTACAAAGAAGTTTGCAGTTCTCAAACTTTTCTTAACCATCTTGGACAGCATTTAAAAAATCGTGAAACTGTAAAATGTCCCTTTCTTAATTGTACTTTTGAAACAAATATACGCTCATCCCTTAGTTCTCATCGAAGTCGAAACCATAAAAATTGTACACTCAAAGATTTTCGAACTACAGTGAGAGCTGATATTGAATATGGATTAAATTCTGAAGCACTATCCGATGGTGAAGCAGGGACATCATCATCATCTCATCTTCAGAGCTCCAGACCAGATGACCTTGAAGAGATTTCAGAAGTTGTAGATCCTGAGACACTGCAGCACAAACTGGCCTGTCTCTTTCTGTCTATGCAGACAGTGTTACATGTTTCTAGAGATTCAACACAAAAGATTGTAGAAGATCTGCATAACTTGCTGTCTTTTTCTAGCATTCAGACTCTTAACAGTGTCAAAGATATCCTTGCAAAGCATAACATTGAGACAAGTGATTCTGTTTTGGAAGAAATTCATAGAGCAATAGCTGAGACTAACCCTCTTGTTTCAACAACATCAGCTAAAGGTTCCTTGTCAACAGATCATAGAAGAAACTTATATTTCAAGAACCACTTTAATATTATTGAACCCACCGAATATCTTTATAGCACAGCCCATAAAGAAGCTTATGTTTATGTACCCATCACTAAGGTACTTGAGTCTTTGTTAAGGTGTGCTGATTTTGTCGACCAAATTGTCTTTGATCAGCAAACTTTACCTGGACATTTTCAGTCTCATCAAGACGGAAAATATTACAAAGAAAATAGGCTATTTGGACAGCAAGACCTTTCTTTCAGTTTGGCATTGTATATTGATGAGTTTGAGATATGTAACCCGCTGGGCACCTCCAGAAAAATTCATAAGATAACTGCAGTATATTGGGTTCTTCTGAATTTGCCAGCCAAACTCAGATCAAGTCTCACTTCAATTCAACTTGCTGTCTTAGGAAAAAGTGAGGATGTCAAACGATATGGCTATGAAAAGTTTCTTGAACCACTGATTAATGACATAAGGTTCCTAGAAGAACACGGAATTTTTGTTGAAGTTGTGGGTCAGTTTGTCAAGGGGGCTATATTTTGTGTGTGCGCAGATAACCTTGCGGCCCACAGCCTTGCAGGCTTTCAAGAAAGCTTTAATGTTGAAAAATTTTGTTGTTTTTGTTTGATAAGCCGGGACCAAATTGCAGCTGCTGAATTAAGCGATTTTCCATTGAGGGATATTGGTCACCATAACACTGTTGTGGAAGAGCTTATGCAGAATGATCATCTTCAAAGTATTTGTGGGGTAAAAAATGACTGTGTGCCAAGGAAAAATATACTTTTCTTTCATCCAATCACTGCATTTCCTCCAGATGTTTTGCATGACCTTTTTGAGGGGGTTGTCCCTGTGGAACTGTCCTTGTGTTTGAAACATCT
Organism: Pholidichthys leucotaenia; assembly: GCA_020510985.1. Lineage (NCBI taxonomy): Eukaryota > Metazoa > Chordata > Actinopteri > Cichliformes > Pholidichthyidae > Pholidichthys > Pholidichthys leucotaenia. Next base: position 311,664,134 of record CM035839.1, on the reverse strand, counting down.
CACCTCCAAAGGTTACATTACATTTGATGTATTGAATGACATAAAATCATTCCCTTACAAGTTTTCAGACAAAACAAACAAACCACAAAAAATCCCAAAAGCAAGCTTTGAAAAAGGAACAATTGGTGGTAATGGACATGAAAACTGGACACTACTGCGCTTACTTCCTTTCATAATTGGAAATAAGATACCTGAGCAGGAGCCTGCATGGGAGATTTTAATGGACCTTAAGGAAATTGTTGACATCGCGGTGTCAAACAAGCTCTCGGAGGAAGCACTGTTTTACTTTTCATCTAAACTATGTGATCATCGCAAGTTGCTTGTCCACACCTTTCCAGAGTTCAAATTAAAGCCAAAACACCATTTCATTGACCACTACCCGGACCTCATCCGCTGTTATGGGCCATTGGTGGAATTATGGACAATGAGATTCGAAGCTAAGCATCGTCGTCGGCCTCCGTCGGTCTATGATGACCATGGAAGAGAATCCTAAACGTCTACTCTGCTGGAACAGCACCGCCTGTGGTTGAACAGGCCGATGCACGAATGACAGTCCCTGTCACACAGGTCACACTTGTGGGTGGTCTCCGTGCTGCTGGGTCTGTGGCGGTTCTTCCTGCGGGTCCTTTTTTCATCTGCTGCAGCAGTCAGTCTCTCTTCACCCGCCTTGAGCTGTCTGGTCAGGGTGCCTCTCCATTTGGAGCGGTCCGTTGCAAGGTCCTCCCAGCGCTCTGTGTTGATATCCAGGGCCTTCATGTCTCTCTTGCAGACGTCTCTAAAGCGCAGCTGTGGGCGGCCAACGTCTCTCCTGCCAGTTGCCAGTTCTCCATAGAGGACGTCTTTGGGGATTCTGCCATCCTCCATACGGTGAACGTGGCCTAGCCAGCGGAGCCTGCGCTGCCTGAGTAGAGTGAACATGGAGGGAAGGCCGGCGCGGGACAGAACTTCTGTGTTGGGCACTTTGTCCTGCCAGGATATGTCCAGGATGTGGTGAATGCAGCGCAAGTGGAAGGAGTTCAGTCTCTTTTCCTGCCGGGCGTATGTTGTCCCCGTCTCACTCCCATAGAGCAGTGTGCTGATGACGCAGGCGTTGTACACTGCCATCTTCGTCTTGACAGAGAGTTTGGGATTCTCCCACACTCGTGTGGTGAGGCGAGCGAGTGTGAAGGCTGATTTTCCAATCCTCTTGTTGATCTCTGTATCAAGGGAGAGGTTGTTGCTGATCGTGGACCCCAGGTACGTGAACTGATTCACGACCTCCAGCTTGTAGTCATCAATGGTGATGGTTGGTGGTGCTTCCGTGCCTTGCGCCAAGACGTTAGTCTTCTTCAGGCTGATGGTAAGCCCGAAGTCCTTGCATGCCTGGGAGAAGCGGTCCATCAGGGTCTGAAGCTCCTGCTGTGTGTGGGTTACGACTGCAGCGTCGTCTGCGAACAGCATGTCTCTGATTAGAGCCTCGCGTACTTTGGTTCTGGCTTTCAGGCGGGCGAGGTTGAAAAGCCTGCCGTCAGATCTTGTGTGCAGGTAGATTCCCTCTGTTGCTGTGCTGAAGGCATGCCTCAGGAGCATAGCAAAGAAAATCCCAAAGAGGGTTGGCGGAAGTACACAGCCCTGTTTCACTCCGCTGCGTATGTTGAATGGCTCTGAGACGTTGCCATCGTGCTGCACTATCCCCTGCATGTTGGTGTGAAATGATTCGACGAGGCTTTGCAACTTTGGTGGGCATCCTATCTTTGGCAGGATCTTGAAAAGGCCCTCTCTGCTGATCAGATCAAACGCTTTGGTGAGGTCGATGAAGGCGACGTACAGAGGCATGTTCTGTTCTCTGCATTTCTCCTGGAGTTGGCGGATGGAGAATATCATGTCTACCGTCGATCGCTCAGCGCGGAAGCCACACTGAGACTCGGGGTAGACACGTTCGGCAAGCTTCTGTAGACGAACGAGAACAACTCGTGCGTAGACTTTGCCAACAACGCTGAGGAGGGAAATGCCCCTGTAGTTGTTGCAGTCGCTTCTCTCCCCTTTGTTTTTGTAGAGGGTGATGATCTTGGCGTCCCTCATGTCCTGTGGTACGGCACCTTCCTTCCAGCACTGGCAGAGGACGTCATGCAATGGCAGCAGTAGGGCGGTCTTGCAGTGCTTGATCAGGTCAGGGGGTATGCCGTCGTTGCCGGGTGCCTTGCCAGCGGCCAAGCTATCAATGGCCTTACTGAGTTCGTCGATGGTTGGCTCGGCGTCAAGTTCGTCCATGGATGGCAGGCAGTCGATGGCATCAAGGGCTGATGGTGTCACGGTGTTCTGTCTAGAGTAGAGGTCGGAGTAGTGTTCCACCCATCTCTCCATCTGCTTGTTCTTCTCTGTGATCATCTCCCCAGTGGAAGATTTGAGGGGGGGCCGTCTTGCTCTGAGCCGGACCAAGTGCTTTCTTGATGCCATCGTACATACCACAGATGTTCCCTGTTATGGCAGCGGTTTGAATGTCTTGGCTGAGCTGAGTCCAGTACTCGTTGGCACAGCGCCGAGCAGTCTGCTGAACTTTCCTTCTCGCAGCCCTGAGAATCTGGAGATTCTTCTCGTTTGGGTACTTCTTGTACTCAGCAAGTGCTGAGCGCTTGGCTTCAATGACGGGGGTCATCTCGGTCAACTTGGCATCAAACCAGTCCTGTGACTTCGAGGTCTTCCTCCCAAAGGTAGCCAAGGCTGTGCGGTAGATGGTGTTTCGCAGCTCTTCCCACTTCTGCTTTGCAGATTCTCCTCCTTGTGGTACACCAAGTTCCTTCTCAAAGGTGGAGGCAAACTGCTCAACAAGTTCTGGTTGGGCCATCTTGCTGGTGTCAATCCGTGCCTTTCCAGGTTGTCTAGCATGATGGAATTTCTTCAGCTGCAGCTTGACCTTGCAACACACCAATGAATGGTCTGTGTCGCAATCTGCACTCTGGAACGAACGGGTGATTAGCACGTTCTTCAGTGAGGTGCGCCTGGTCAGGATCAAGTCTAGCTGGTGCCAGTGCTTTGAGCGCGGATGTTGCCAGGAAACCTTGTGTTGGGGCTTGGTCTTGAAGAACGAGTTTGTGATGCACAGATCGTGATATGTGCAGAACTCGAGCAGCCGCTGTCCGTTGTCGTTCATTCTGCCCACGCCAGAAGGTCCAAGACAGGAGGGCCAGGAGTCGTGGTCAGCACCCACTCTGGCATTGAAGTCTCCAAGGAGAATGAGTTGTTCAGAGTTGGGGATGATCCTGACAGTTGTTGCGAGATTCTCGTAGAACTCGTCTTTTGCCTCTGGTGTGGCTGTCTGTGTTGGGGCATACACACTGACGAGGGTGACTGGGCCTTCAGTGGTGTTCAGGCGGAGGGTGAGGAGTCGTGCAGAGCCAGTGCTGCCCGGTTCCACCATCTTCAGCAAAGTGTTCTTCACTGCGAAGCCCACTCCGTGTTCCCTGTGTTCGTCACTGCCCTTTCCCTGCCAGTAGAACGTGTAGTCCTTCTCTCTCAGTGTGCCTGCATCAGCTAACCGTGTTTCCTGGAGAGTGGCGATATCCACTCCGAGTCTCTTCAGCTCATTATTGATGATGGCAGTCTTCCTGGTGTCATTGATGTCCTTGAGGTTAGCAGCGAGTCCTGTCATCATAGTGCGGACGTTCCAAGTTCCCAGTTTTAGAGTTGGTCTCTTTTGTTTTATTGTCTTGCCTGGTGCGAAGGTTCTCAGCCTGCTGTTTGGATTTCTCCTTATCCCCATGCACCCAATGAGGAAAGCAAGCTGTGGCGGGACAACACCTTATTGGCTGGGGGCTGCCCAGCTTGAGGCGGGCGGTAGCTGTCCAGTGAGATCTGATGATCCCTCCCACCGTCGGGAACAACCCCTGGCGCCACGCTCTACGCCAATTGAGCAGTGGCTTATAACCGGTAACTGTCATTCCCCGTGTTTTGTCTACGCCAAAGGCGAAGCTGGAGTGTCCTCTCCAGTGATCCGGTGTTCTACCTTCCAGCGTTGGGCGTTGGTAGGATTCAAGCCTGGGCAGGAAGATATGGAGGACAAGATGTTGCCCATGCAGCATGTCCCCCCTCTCCACGTCACTGATGAATCCAAAGGAACAGCATGGCTGCTACAGTTTGGCACCAGCGCCGTTGCAGGAGCTGCCAGAACGATGTTGAGCACAACATAGAACTGCCTTAGGGGCTCCGACTCCGGATTTTTCCTCAGGGTTGACTCCCGAAGCCTTTCCCGTGACCGGGTATGCCGCAAGGCAGCAGAGGTTTGAAATCAGGGTTTACCTTCCCCTAGATGGGCTACCTTCCCAGGTTGACGAGCCACCATCTACCCGAAAGCTAAGCATAGCTTCTTTAAAAAAGTGATTCATGACGCCCATAATTGGAAAAACGTTCTGCTCACTCTTTCCTCAAAACATCAGCAAATGATGGCATTGCATTTGGACAGCCAGAAAGTTTTCACACCACAACTGTATGTTAAGTCTGTAAAAGTGGTCAGGGTTTCAGAACTGGAAATTTCACTTCATCTTGACAGTGTTTCTTTGTCTAAATCAGTTCACCTGCATGGAACTCGGTATGCTGAGGGCATGATTGTATCTGCTGGGCAGTGCAGTGGCCTCCCAGAATTCCACCAGATTGTGACCCTTCTTGTTGATACTGAGCAAGTGACACTCATATGTAAAAGACTTACCTCTTGGTACATCGATCATTTCAGATCATACGAGCTTGTTGAAGGCCACTGTGTTGAACTCATACTGCTGAAACAAGAGTTGCTGGCAGATTATCACCCTCTTGCAGCCTACACAGTTGCCGGAAAGCTGATGGTAACCACAAGGATGTTCATTCTTCAGTGAAGCATCTCAGGATATGGTATGTAGTGTGACAAAATGTTTTCCTTTTGTTCATGTCATATTTATATCTGTGGCTCTTCATCCTTACAGTAAAGTTTGATTACACAACCCTGGACTGACACTTCTAATATTTTGAGATGAAATGATAAGATAATCAGTTATAAGTAAATCTGGGAAAACATCTGTGATGTATCAGATTATCAGACACTTTCAACTTGGGTTTCACTAGTTTCTCTCGTCACTTTTCAGGCCTTGTTACTTCGTGTGGTTATCTCTCCAAAAGAAGCCCGGCAACTCAAGCTTTCTAAAGTACCAGAATTTGTGGAACAGCTCGTTGATGTCATTAAAAAAAGGCTTGAACTTCAAGGTGATTTTTTAGTGCAGTTTGAAGATCCAGACTTTGGAAATGCACTATGCAATTTGACAACAATGTCTGAACTACCAGCTGAGCATGCAGTTCTGCATATTATTTGGGACAGTGATTCTTCTTCTCTTAACCAGTGCATTGGTTCAGTGTCCTCCCTCGATACAGCCAGTGTCCACTCTGGTGATATTAGGTCCAGCTGGACTGATTCAATCCAGACCAATTTAAGGCATGTCACACAGTGGCCCTCTCCGTTCCCTGTCCCTAAGTTATCATATGATGTGGAACTACAGTTGCGAAAGGGCAACGAGACTTACGAGAAGTCAAAGAAGGGCCTTGATGTCACCAGAGAAATTAAAATGGAAATTCTGGATAAAATTGCACAAGCTATTTTTGAAATGAGATGATGAGATGAGATTCAACTTTATTGTCATTATACATGTATGAATACAAGGTAACGAAACGTGACTTGGCATTTGGGCACGCTCTGCAGAGCGCATCCAAGGATGGGGCAGCCGCTAGGCGCCAGTCATAAAGAAGAAAGGGAAAAAAGAAAAAGAGAATGGATATGACACAGTAGGCGAGAGAAAAAAACATGTTTTATCAGAATGACGCTCGGCAAGTGAGCGAAATTTTGATTGCAGGCAAAAAACCCTCAATGCACATTTAGCAGACATTTAGCAGGAGATCACACACAAAAGTTGAGAGGCAGTGTATTGTATGCATGTAATGTTGTATGCATTGTGTAGTGTAAATGTAACAGTTGTTAGTGAGCAGCAGAGGGCGCCTCCTGGCAGTGGATAGATGTTATAATCATGTGACTTATAAACAAGTCCAGAGTCTATCTCTCTTGCTTGCAGAAGGCACATGGGCATTGTCCTTGAGGGTCCACTCCGCTGATACGACAACAACTGATTGTCGATTGTTTAGGTAGACATAAGAGCCGGTCCTTCCGCTTATCTCAATCAGGAGGAATGTAAACATGGGGCACCAAACAAGGTCAAATCAAATCAGCACAGTGCACTCAGAGAGTAGAATTTGTCCTCACCCGTGTAATTCTGTGCTTCCATTATATGTGCAGGCTTAAACTGTTTTTCCATGGAGAGCACAGGGCTCCAGATGTATTCCTCCACTGAATCACTGTCATTCAGTTCACCGTTTGCCGCTACTCGTGCCCTCCCCAACTGGTCGAATTTGATGAAGGAGCTTGCTGGGTCCGCTTTGATCAGCTCTCTCACCTTCCTTCAATTTCTGATGCATCAGGGAACTCCACAGCCAAAAATAGAAGTCCTGAGATCATAACCAATAATGTTTCCACAGACGCATGAATTCCAATGTCCATGAGTCTCCTCGCAGGTTCCAATTCTTGGGCTCCCCCTTGGCCCAATTCTTGTTGAAAAATAGTGACAATAGCACATTTAAGCTGCTTCCAAATCCATAATTTCCGTTTAGATTAAGATTCAGCAGAAGAAGAGCGACTAAACACAGACAAAAACGCAACATTGCAAAGCTGGGAATAGATCAGGAAGGCAGGAGAGGAGGGAAGAAAAATGCGACTGCTCTCTCTCAAGGCAAGAAGGAAATCAAAAGCTACCCTGAGAAAGATGAACTGGAATCTGTTGCCTCTTCACTGGTTCTCAAGTACCCATGCTTAAAGGAACCAGGTAGCATCACAGGCTATGAGGGATGGAAAACAAGCATCAAGTACAAGCTCGGAAACTTCAGATCTAAGCTACGCCGTGCAGGCTGCAATGAGGTGGATGTAAACAGTAAAAGAAAAGGGGGCACTGAGGACAATAGTCCATTCACCCTGAAAAGGCCCAGACGTGGGGAGGTTAATCATGTCCCAGATTATCCTCAACACCACAGTGATTTTACTCTTGAAGAGGAAAGGCTTCACCTAGTTGAAGAAATGAAGAAGAAAAAAGGGACCAAACACTGATACAGCACAAGATGGAGCTGACATTTTCCCTTAGACGCAAAGAGATCGTTGAGGGACAGCCCATGGTATCAGAGGTCCAGGAGAGGTGGCCAGCGCTGTTTTCATGTGAGCAGGTAAGGCTGAGATTGTTGTTATGTGTTTCACATGCTAATTTTATTGACTACAAATAAGTAGGAGTGATTTATTCTTATCAGCTGTATATTATATCACTGGAAATGGCACACAAAATATAGATGCATAAGAACACGCAGGAAAACATTGAAATGTGGATGTGCTTGATGATGTGGTTTGGTAGATCGGTTCTATAGATTTTTCTGTTTGTTTTATTATAGGCAAATAATATGGCATAGATTTTGAACAAGACTGCTACATTTCAATTGTCTTTACTTTTAACGTTGTGGCTACAAAAAAATACATCATTTCAGATTTCTCAAGAATTCTGTCGGATCACAAACAAAGATCTCCTGGAGTCTTTCAGAGGAACCCTTGACATTTATGTGCCTCGCCTGCTGAGACTGTACCGGGCGAGGAAGGGGGCTTTTGGCCAGAAAATGGAGGATGTCCTTGATGCACTTGATGAAAAGGTAATTTACTGTAAATGTCTGTAGCTAACGTATGCATAAATAAATAATAAAGAATCATTTCATTTACATGTAGACCATCAAACTGCTGAGTTTGAGGACAGCGCGCTGCGCCTCGACGGCTTCCAGCTCTTCCGTGCTGATCGTGACACAGAGCTTTCCGGCAAGACCACAGGAGGCGGAGTCTGCTTCTACATCAACTGCAGCTGGTGCTCTGATGTAACGGTAATTTCCAAACACTGTTCTCCTGCCTTGGAATTTCTTGTTATCAATTGCAAGCCTTTCTATTCCCCGCGGGAGTTTGCTTCTTTTATAATGATCGCTGTGTACGCCCCTCCCGACGCAGACACGCGCGAAGCTCAGCGCGTGCTCGCGGATCACATTCAACACACAGAGCGGATTTTTCCAGACTCGCTGATTATTGTGGCTGGCGACTTTAATCAGTGCAATCTGAGCCACGATCTCCCCCGCTACAAACAGTTTATTAAATGCCCCACCAGAGGATTAAACACACTGGATCACTGTTACACCACAGTGAAAGACGCATATCGCGCTGTCCCTCGAGCTGCGCTGGGATTATCTGATCACGTGATGGTTCACCTCATTCCCACATACAGACAGAGATTGAAGCTCACTAAACCTGTTGTGAGCACTACGAAGATACGGACCAGTGATGCTGAGGAGAAGCTGGAAACGTGCATGGAAATATCTGACTGGGGCATGTTTAAAGGAGCCACGCATGATCTGGATGAATACACGGACACTGTGAACTCATATATCCACTTTTGTGAAGAGAACATTCTTCCATCACGCACCAGGGTGAGGTACTCTAATGACAAACCCTGGTTCACAGCTAAGCTCAGACAGATCAGGAAGGAGAAGGAAGCAGCGCTGAAAAGTGGAGACAGGGACTGCTACAGGGAGGTTAAATACCGGTTTAACAGAGAGCTGAAGAGGGCTAAATCTCTATACTCAGAGAGACTCCAGCAGCAGTTCACTGCTAATGATTCGGCTTCCGTGTAGAGAGGACTGAGGCAAATCACCAACTATCGACCTAAGGCTCCTAAAGGTCAGGATGACAAAGCCCTTTGTCAAAGACTCTCCCAACACTATGCCCGTTTTGACACCTCGTCATCTGTGTCCAACTCCACCCCTCCCTCCAGCTCCACAGCCTCCACATTCCCTACTTCATTTAAGGCACCCCCCCTCCTCCCCCCCTCCCCTTATCATCAGTGAGCAGGATGTGCTCAAACAGTTCTCCAGACTGAACCCGCGCAAGGCCCCCGGCCCAGACGGCGTGTCTCCCTCCACCCTGAGACTCTGTGCGAAAGAGCTGGCTCCTGTCTTCACAGACATTTTTAACACCTCCCTTAAGTTATGCCATGTGCCGTCCTGCCTCAAATCCTCCACCATCATCCCTGTCCCCAAGAAGCCACGGATCACTGGACTTAATGACTACAGACCTGTAGCGCTCACCTCTGTAGTCATGAAGTCCTTTGAGCGCCTGGTCCTGTCCCACCTCAAGTCCATCACCACCCCTCTCCTGGACCCGCTGCAGTTTGCCTACCGAGCCAACAGGTCTGTAGACGACGCAGTCAACCTGGCCCTCCACTCCATCCTGCAGCACCTGGACTCCCCGGGAACCTACGCCAGGATCCTGTTTGTGGACTTCAGCTCCGCATTCAACACCATCCGCCCCGCTCTGCTCCGGGACAAGCTGTCCCTGCTCAACGTGCCTGACTCCCTCTGCAGGTGGATCATCGACTTCCTAACGGACCGGAGGCAGCATGTGCGGCTGGGAAAGACCGTCTCAGACTATACTAGCATCAGCACCGGATCACCCCAGGGCTGTGTACTTTCCCCCCTACTCTTCTCCCTTTACACCAACTCCTGCACCTCCAGCCACCAGTCTGTCAAGTTGATCAAGTTTGCGGACGACACCACCCTCATCGGGCTCATCTCCAACGGCGACGAGTCCGCCTACAGGAGAGAGGTGGCCCAGCTGGCGTCCTGGTGCAGCAATAACAACCTGCAGCTGAACGCTCTGAAGACAGTGGAGATGATTGTAGACTTCAGGAAAGTCACTACTCCTCTGCCCCCCCTCACCCTCTCAGGCTCTCCCATCACCACTGCTGATTCCTTCCGCTTCCTAGGCACTACCATCACCAGGGACCTCAAATGGGAGCCGACCATCAGCTCACTCATCAAAAAAGCCCAGCAGAGGATGTTCTTCCTGCGGCAGCTGAGGAAGCTCAAGCTACCCACCAAGATGTTAGTGCAGTTCTACACAGCCATCATCGAGTCCATCCTCACCACCTCCATAACCGTGTGGTACGCAGGAGCCACTGCCAGGGACAGACTAAGGCTGCAGCGCGTCGTGCGCACTGCTGAGAAGGTGATCGGCTGCAAGCTCCCATCTCTCCTGGATCTGTACATCTCCAGGACCCGGAGGCGTGCTGGCCGGATCATAGCCGATCCCTCACACCCTGGTCACATACTGTTTGCCCCCCTCCCCTCTGGTAGAAGACTTCGGTCCATCCAGACTAAAACCTCCCGTCACATGAACAGCTTCTTCCCCTCTGCCATCAGACTGCTGAACACTAAGTGACTTATTGACTCTCGTGCACTATGTACAGCAGCTCAACCAGACTCATGTCAATCATCACTGTTTTCTTCCTGCATTACCGACTGCACTATATAGTTCTCCACAGTATCTGCTGCTGGCTAATATATTTTAACTGTTGACCAGTATCACTTAATCTTATCCTACACTTTATTACATGTATAGTTTATTTCTTTTATCTTATCATGTTTAATGTTGCAGCATTGCACCGAGACAAATTCCTAGTTTGTGTACTACATGAACAATGGCAATAAACCTGATTCTGATTCTGATTCTGAGTTTTTCAGGAAAACAGTGGAGTCATCAGAATGTCAGCAAATGCAAAGGGTTCATTGTCAATATTTAATAACTGAATTTGAAAATGTCTTTCTCAATGCTGATTTGCTTAGATGTAAGCAGTAAATGAATGAAAGGTGTTTGTCTAACATGATCTGACCTGAAGTGTTTGATTTTTTGTAAAAATAAAGATAGCACTGTACTAATTGATTGATGCTTGTGTTTTTCTCGAGACCTCAGACATTCTGACTCATAGAAAAACAGCGGCTCTGTGAGGACTCCCCATCTTTGTCCGAGATGACACTTCCAAGTTTTTCCTGCAGTGTTCAGTAAGTATTCTTAAGTTAGTTCAAAATTGACTGAATGATTTCATAGCCATTGCTTTTCATTATGAGCATATTTATTATTACATTACCTTTTTCTAATCAATTAGGCTAAAGATTCATTTGGTTTTTTTTACTCTATACAAAGAGCAACCCTGACCTATTAGACACTGACATAATGCACGGCTCAGGAGACACACACGCAGGCTCAGAGTAAATTTAACAGCTTTATTCAACAACAAGAGTGTGTGGCTGCGTGTCTGTGAGGTGTAGATGTATTGGTGGTGGACGTCTGCGTCAGGCGCGGAGGCAGGTAGCCGTGCAGCTGGACAACCCTATGGGAGAGAGCACAGGGAGAAGGGTAACGGGCACCACACCAATACAGGGAATTAACAGGATGTGCTGGCTTACTTGGTTTGGGCAGGTGGCTGGCGTTGACAAGGGCGTAGCCCGGGAGACAGCGACCTGGAGCGCCTGTGACAGCAGCGAGGATGCGGCGGTGAGGAGACGTGGTCCGCCGCCGGGAGATCTACCTGTGCACAGGGGAGAAGACTGGAGAAGAAGGTAAGAGATGTTTACGTGGGTAATCTTGCTTGAAGAAGGGGGGTCCTTTCAGCAAGGGAGGCCGACGAGATCAGACGGCTTCAGGCCGAAGCCCAGGGCGGAGTGGTTTAAATCCCTCGCCGCTGACGAGGCGCAGGTGTGCACGCAGCTGGTGCCGCTGATGAGCGGCGAGTCGTGACAGTACTCCCCCCTCTAGCAGCGCCTCCTGGCGATGGTTTCTCCGGGTGCGCTCTGTGGAACTCAGTGATGAGAGAGGGATCCAACACAAACGAGGGACGCACCCATTGTCTCCATTCGGGTCCATAGCCCTCCCAGTCCACCAAGTACTGTAGCCCGCGACCCCGGCGCCAGGAGTCCAGGATGGCAGAGACTGTCCAGGCTGGGTGGCCACCTATCATCCGGGGCGCGGGCAGCGCTGCAGATGGAGGGCAGAGGGGATCAGACACCACCGGTTTCACCTTGGACACGTGGAAGGTGGGATGGATGCGGAGGGAGGGGGGAATAGCCACACGCACAGCCACCGGGTTGACAATTTTGGTGATGGGGTATGGGCCAATGAAACGTTGGGCCAGCTTTCTCCTCTCACCCTTTAAAATGACGTCCTGTGTGGATACCCAGACTCGTTGGCCCACCTGGTAGGCAGGAGCAGGTCTCCTGTGCCGGTCCGCCGTGGACTTGTTGCTCTCTGCCGTGCGTAAAAGCGCATTGCGCGCCGTGGACCAGAAGGAGCGGCACCGCCTAAGGTGTGCCTGGACCGAGGGGACAGCTAACTCGCTCTCCTGTGTGGGGAACAGAGGTGGATCATAGCCCAGCGATGCCTTAAAGGGGGACATCCCAGTAGCAGAAGAGCGAGATGTGTTGTGGGCATACTCCACCCAGGCGAGATGTGTGCTCCAGGACGCGGGCTTCGACGCGGTGACGCAGCGGAGAGCAGCCTCCAGCTCCTGGTTGGTCCAGGAGCAGGAGCAACCAGGAGCAACCAGTTCACACTGCCCGTTGGATTGGGGGTGATGGCCCGAGGAGAGGCTTACTTTGGCTCCTAGGGCATTGCAGAAGCATTTCCAGACGTCCGAGGCAAATTGAGGGCCCCGATCAAAGACCACGTCAACCGGTATCCCATGCAGCCTGACCACGTGCTGGATGAGGAGATCAGCCATCTCCAAGGCAGAGGGGAGCCCCCGTAATGGCACAAAGTGGGCGGCCTTGGAGAAGCGGTCAACGATGGTCAGAACTGTGTCGAAATTGTTGGAGATGGGGAGACCGGTGACGAAGTCGAGGGAGATGTGCGACCAGGGCCTACCAGGGACGGGCAGGGGCTGGAGCAGGCCCGCGGGGGGAGCGTTACCTGACTTGCTGGTGGCACAAACGGGGCAGGTCCGGGTGTAGCGGGCGGCGTCCTTCCGCAGCCCCGGCCACCAGAAGGAGCGTTGGAGCAGGTCGATCATCCGGGAGGACCCAGGGTGGCAGGTGAGTTTGGATGTGTGGAGCCAGTGAATAACCTCCCCCTGGACAGCAGATGGAATGAAGAGCCTCCCCTCCAGTCCGCCGCCAGGGTCCGGTTCCGACTCCTGCGCCCTCCGGATCTTGCTCTCGATGTCCCAGGAGATGGCCCCCACGACGCACGACCTGGGCAGGATGGTGTGGACTGCGTCCTCTGACGCCTCAGGGGCGAATTGCCTGGAGAGGGCGTCGGGTAGGCCGTTCTTGGAGCCCGGCCGGAACGTGATGGTAAAGCGGAACCTCGCAAAGCACAAGGACCAGCACGCCTGGCGGGCATTCAGATGCTTGGCAGTTCTTAAATATTCCAAGTTCTTGTGATCAGTGAGGACCACGAAAGGCAAGGCGGCCCCCTCCAGCCAGTGGCGCCACTCCTGAAGCGCGAGCTTGATGGCGAGCAGCTCTCTGTCCCCCACGTCATAATTTCGTTCCGCCGGGGACGAGCGCCGAGAGAAGGCGGCGCAGGGCCGTTTGGCCCCATTAGCAGGTGACCGCTGGGACAACACCGCCCCCACCCCTGTATCCGAAGCGTCTACCTCGACGATGCACTGCAGCGCGGGGTCGACCTGGCTGAGGACCCGGGAGGAGGAGAATTCCGCCTTCAGCGCCTGGAAGTCCGCTGCAGCCTCTTCAGTCCACCGGAACGGGGTCTTCGGGGAGGTGAGGCGGGTCAGAGGGCCGACGATGGCTCCAAAGTTTGGGACGAAGCGGCGGTAGAAATTGGCAAACCCGATGAATTGCTGCACCTGTTTCCTCGAGGTAGGTGTGGGCCAATCTAACACCGCTTTAACCTTCGCTGGGTCTGGGAGCACCTGATCATGGGAGATGACGAAACCCAGGAAGGACGTTGTCTTGGCATAAAATTCACATTTTTCAGCCTTCACATATAACTGGTTCTCCAGCAGCCTCTGAAGGACCCGCCTCACGTGAACCCGGTGCTCGTCCCTGGATCTGGAGAAGATGAGGATATCATCCAGGTAGATGAACACGAAAAGGCCGATGAAGTCCCGGAGGACATCATTGATGAGGCGCTGAAAGACGGCTGGGGCGTTGGTCAACCCGAACGACATAACCAGGTACTCAAAGTGGCCGTTCGGGGTACGGAAAGCTGTCTTCCACTCGTCTCCCTCCTGGATCCGGACGAGGTGGTAAGCGCTGCGGAGGTCCAGCTTGGTGAACCAGATCGCCCCCTGGAGGGAGTGGAAGGCGGTGTCCATTAGGGGCAGGGTGTAGCGGTCCTTCTCCGTGATGTCATTGAGGGCGCGGTAATCTATGCAGGGGCGAAGAGAACCGTCCTTTTTGGAGACGAAGAAGAACCCTGCGCCTAATGGAGATGACGAAGGGCAGATTATCCCAGCACTGAGTGACTCCTTGAGATAGGTGTTCATTGCCTCCCTCTCCGGTGCTGACAGGCTGTAGAGACGTCCCGAGAGTAATGGAGCCCCCTGGCGGATGTTTATGGCACAGTCGTAGGGCCGGTGTGGAGGAAGGGACATCGCCTTGGACTTGTTGAAGACTGCGCCCAGGTCGTGAAACTCTGAGGGCACCAAGGTGAGATCCGGGGGCGCGGCATCCTTGGCAGAGGGAGGAGAGGATGGGGCGCAGGCGGCGGATTGGAGGCAGGTGCCCATGCAGAAGGGACTCCAGGCTGCCACTCTTCCGGTCTTCCAGTCCAGGACAGGGTTGTGGAGGCGGAGCCATGGGTATCCGAGTATTACCGGTGAGACAGAGGGTGACAGGAAATAGAAGGTGATGTCCTCCCGGTGGTTTCCGGAGATGATGACCGGAACGGGAATCGTCCGGTGAGTCACTTTCCCCAGGGAGACACGGGAGAGGTTGACTTGGGCGAGAGGAGTAGCAAGAGGGTGGCAACGGATGCCCAATCAGGTTGCCAGGCTCTGTGAAATAAAGTTCTCCTCCGCGCTTGAGTCCACCAGTGCGTGCGTGAGATGCCCTGTGGGGTTGTGACAGAAACGGATGGGCAGCGTCAAATGAGTGAGGGGAGTTAACCGATTAGAGTCCGTGAGGCCCCCTACAGTGACTCGCGGACCTCCCCGTTTGGCTTTTCCGGACAATGCTCCACGGTGTGCTGGCTGCCCCTGCAATACATGCAGAGGCCCAACTCACGGCGGCGTTGTTTCTCCGCTGGAGGGAGCTTTGACCGGCCCATCACCATCGGCTCCGACTCCTCAGAGGACTCTGGTGGTGGTAACGCCAGGGGGCGAGCTTGGGACAGGCGCACCGAGGCTCCCCGCGAGCGAGAAGTGGACTTCCGCTCCGAGGTGCGCTCGCGCAGCCTGTTGTCCAAGCTGATGGCAAGGGAAGTCAGCTCCGCTAGCGTCTCCGGGATATCCCGGCCGGCCAGCTCATCCCTCAGACCGGAGTTAAGGCTGTAAAGGAAGATGCCGCAGAGCAAACGCTCTTCCCAGCCAACTTCCTCCGCTGTGACCCGGAAGTCGATCGTGTAATCGGCGGCTGATCAGCTCCCCTGTTGGAGACTGAGGAGGCGATCGACCTGGACACTCTCCATACGCGAGTGATCGAACACTTCCAGAAACTGATGCACGAACTGGCCATAGGTGAGGGTGGCGTAGCTGGGCTTTGCCATTACGGCGTAAGCCCAGGTAAGCGCCTGACCCTCCAGGAGGTTCCCAATAAAGCCAATCCGGCTGTGGTCTGAGGGAAAATCTCCGGGAACCCGGTGGAACACTGACTCACATTGCATGATAAACCCCCGCACTCCACCGAGCTTGCCACTAAAGCGGGCGGGGGTTGGAATGGGTGTGAGTCGTGCCAGCGCGCCCGGAGCAGGCTGGCCGGCCGCCGGAGCAGCGGGAGCTGCGCCACCCTGACGAGCCGGGGGGAACGGCTGCCGGGGGTCCAGGCAGTCTAATCGGTTAGTAATGAGGGTTAATTGGTTGAGAATCACTTGTTGCTGGTGGGCTATTAAATCCACCCGAGCCTCGAGGGTGGTAAGACGGCGTGCGAGCCCGCTGTCTGCCGAGCCGCTCGGCTGAAGCCGTACTGACATAATGCACGGCTCAGGAGACACACACGCAGGCTCAGAGTAGATTTAACAGCTTTATTCAACAACAAGAGTGTGTGGCTGCGTGTCTGTGAGTTGTAGATGTATTGGTGGTGGACGTCTGCGTCAGGCGCAGAGGCAGGTAGCCGTGCAGCCGGACAACCCTATGGGAGAGAGCACAGGGAGAAGGGTAACGGGCACCACATCAATACAGGGAATTAACAGGATGTGCTGGCTTACTTGGTTTGGGCAGGTGGTTGGCGTTGACAAGGGCGTAGCCCGGGAGACAGCGACCTGGAGCGCCTGTGACAGCAGCGAGGATGCGGCGGTGAGGAGACGTGGTCCGCCGCCGGGAGATCTACCTGTGCACAGGGGAGAAGACTGGAGAAGAAGGTAAGATATGTTTACGTGGGTAATCTTGCTTGAAGAAGGGGGTTCCTTTCAGCAAGGGAGGCCGACGAGATCAGACGGCTTCAGGCCGAAGCCCAGGGCAGAGTGGTTTAAATCCCTTGCCGCTGACGAGGCGCAGGTGTGCGCGCAGCTGGCGCCGCTGATGAGCGGCGAGTCGTGACAGACACACCTGTTCCCACTGGAGTACCTTTGCATGATTTAGTTTTTTTTTTGAGAAAGTGGCTTTATTCATCCAAAGGTGATTATTAATGTTTATCCTGTACCTTTTGAATAAAGCCATTGACTCATTTTTTTAATATGAACTCTTCCAGCTGCATAAAGAAAGTGATGACTAAGAAAATGGTATATCAATGATCTTTGATATACCACTGACATATTTCCCTCATTATTTAATTATTTTATATGTTGGTAGAGATGTATTCTGTCTCTCAGTTGTCATTAACTGTAAATCATGTATCCGTGCTTTTTCCATAGGCTAGCGACACAGAAGAACAAGTGATCAGGGATGCGACTGTTGCAATCCTCTCCGTTCATGAAGATGATGATGCACTGAATGCAGTTAATGTGGCTGTTGTGCTGGAGGGGGCCATCATCCTGCAAGACTTACCAGACCTCTGCACTGCCTTTGCATATCTGTTTGGCCTCTTGTACACAATGAACATTGACTATCCCAATGAGATGTTCTACACTTTTGAGGCTGTTCAGTGCATCTTTTTTGACCTTGGTTCTCGATGCTCACAGCTCATAAGGTCGCTGAGAACAAAGCTTCAGCTGTAAATGGAAAGCACAAAATGTTGCAAGTGTCTGTGCCAGTTCACATATAGTGCCTGTTTGTTACATGTTAACTTAGTTTAATGGCTGCATATGTCATAATTTTACAATTGCAGTTCCTATAATCGTTGTTGTTGTGGCCTAACCATGTTCATTGTCACTGTTGTCACTCTTGTTTCTTACATGCTTGCATTTTATTGAAGAAAGAATATTGAAGCCAGTGCTGTAATTTTATTTATTTTATTTTTTTTAAGATTCTTTTATGTGGCACTGATTTTAACAGTTTTAAGTTAAATAAGAGTGGACAACAGTTGTGTTAAGGCCAAGTGAGTATTATGTACAGAGATAGACAATACTGTCTACAAACAGAAATGTTTGCACATGTATAAAGCCAGACACATGTTCAAAATGCCTTTGCTGCCTTTAAAGAATAAAGGCAAAGTTTGAGCTATGCTTTGAGCATTATTTTCATACATTACATATACATAATAC
Source organism: Pholidichthys leucotaenia (assembly GCA_020510985.1). Taxonomy (NCBI): domain Eukaryota; kingdom Metazoa; phylum Chordata; class Actinopteri; order Cichliformes; family Pholidichthyidae; genus Pholidichthys; species Pholidichthys leucotaenia. The sequence continues at coordinate 311,646,424 of CM035839.1, read as the reverse complement.
ATAATTTTGTATGTTAATGCAACAAGAATATCTGCTTTTATTAAAAGTGGAAAGACAGCATTAAAACAAGAATTTCATTGTTAGTCTCTCAATAATATTTGAATTGGTATAAACACACAGTTTTATCATATTGAAGGAGGAATTCTTTGTTTATTCCATAAAATAATATACGTATGATTAAAGTAAAAATGTGTGGTATTTCAATAAGAAATTTGTTGCTGTTTCCACCAAAATATTCTTTTTAAGTAAACTAAAAACTCCAAGTTAGCAGAACTCATATCTTAACTTGGGAACTTAAGTTTAGTCAACAACTTCATAAATTGTTGAGAAAACTCAAAAATCTATCGCATCATGTTGCCTTGATAATTTGAGTTTTCTCAGCCTTTTTTTTTTTTTACAGTAAAAGGGCGAAAATTAACCATACAGCCATCCCTCACACAGGAGGGGAAACCCCCCCCCAAAAAATCACGCTAATCGCTGAACAGTCATAACAGTTTAGCTGTACCCACCCAAACACAAGCACAGCAACAGACATTCAGTTCGGGGGGTCTCCCCGCACCCAGCGCCCATACCGCTAGCAGAGGTGAAGGGAAAAGTTCCGGCGGCCTACCCGAACCCCAGGCCAGAAAACACAGTTCCTCGGGAGGCCAAACCAGATCGCCAAACAGAAAGTCTAGCGGGTCGGGCGGCCGCACAAACGAGCCGAAAGGGCACGGCAGACCCTCCGACGGCCGACCCGCATCGCTCAACCACCAGGCCCGTAGGGGAGAGGGAGAGGTCCACAAGGACTCTCGTGGAAGAGGCTTGGGAGAGAGCTGATGACGAGGTGGTCCAACGTCAGATGGCAGGAGATTAGCAGCTCCCTCACCGGACCTGGACACTGCTGGTGCAGAACCCACGTCGGACCCCGATTGGGTCTCGGGCAAACCCACGTCGGACCCCGATTGGGTCTCGGGCGATCCCACGTCGGACCCCGATTGGGTCTCGGGCAAACCCACGTCGGACCCCGATTGGGTCTCGGGCGAACCCACGTCGGACCCCGATTGGGTCTCGAGCGAACCCACGTTAGACCCCGATTGGGTCTCGGACGAACCCACGTCGGACCCCGATTGGGTCTCCGTTGAGCCTGCGTCGGACCCCGATTGGGCCGGTGCCACACCAGAACTGACCTCCGACGTCGACCCTGGACCCTCTGGCACCACGAGTGATGGCAGCTCCTCGCCGGCGACCCTGGGAGAAGGCTCAGGAGAGAAAGCAGAACCGGGATCAGGATCACCGGCAGCGCCAGAACCCGGCGAGATAAGCTCTGACACAGCAGACGGCTGCACCAGGCTCATCTCCCCTAGAGACAGGCTAAAGTGCTCTAAGGTAAAGAGAAGAAAGATAAGATAGAGCACTTGCCTGATCTCGGGTTCTGACGCTGTCCAGGACTGTGAAGATCCGGGATCCAGCATCAGGAGGTCGTCGTCAGGCTCCCACTCAGCTGCGTCGGGCTCCGCAGCCGGCATGATGGACAGCGCAGCTTGTGATTCCTCCGGCACCGGTGCCCACGCCGACAGCCCACACGGCGTGGTGGCAGGAGAACATCGTCCCACTGGACCAGACCGCTCCTCCGTGGAGACCCGGGGACGCTTGGTCGTTGGCGCAGACTCCACGTAGCAATCCGTCTTCCTCCTCCGTCCACGTCGTAGCTGCGGAACCGGAACCAGGCTGTCCAGAACCGCAGGCCCCCTCCTCATCCCACGACGTTGGCCTGGCGCCGGGGACTGCTCAGCGAAGGGAGACACAGAGGGTGCCGGATTAATGACTAAAGCTACAGCAGGTGGTGGGAGTTCGGGGAGCTGCGAACCCCGAACTCCACCTCCAGGAGTTTGACAGAGCAAATCACAGGGTGAATGTGAAAAAACTGGGACTTGCCTGTCTCCTGGAGGCTGGATGGTGCCTGCTGTAGTGGACGTTGCTCCTCCCTTTCCCCGCCGGACGGTAACGGAGGACCCCCTGAAAGGACGTCGGGGAGCCACTCGTGTAGATTCCAGGAGGGAGCTCGCCAGACCAGGACTCTGGATGCACACAGCAGCCAGGGAGCGCGTCGAGGAGGAGGGGGTGACAGTCGAGATGAGCCGGGCCCGAAGTGCTGGCGTGACAGCGGAGGAAGGAGGCTCAGGAAATGAGGCTGCGGGATCTCCTCTCAGACGAGGCGCAGGAGTGACAGCTGCGTGGGAGGATGAGACCTTGCGGCGACCCGGAACTGGACCTGGACGGGGTACATGCTTACTAACTGAGGACGGGTGCACAGCAGAGCGAGCAGCAGCCTCTCGGTCCCGGACCTTAATGGCTGTCAGCTGCAGATCCTCCGAGGGAATCCCAAGTGACGTCGTGCTGGTTGGGGAAAAACCCCTGGATGGCGCGAACTCCGGGCTGGAGTGGAGGCAGGAGCGGGATCCCGAAGCGAAGGGTGACGTCTCCTCCTCTTCGTCTTCCTGCCGGGATTTCCCTCCAACCCACGGAGTATTTCCCGCTGTGTGGCTATGTCTAATCTCCTCACGCTCACCTCAGGATGACAGGCGAAGTGGGGAAGATAATCGAGCACCTCCTCAGCCTGGTCTAAGTACCGGTGCACGTCGCTACTGAAGTTAAGGAGGGAAGCGGTGTTGAGGATGTCATCTGCGCACTCAAGGGCGTGTGCGAGGACATCACTCGAACCCTGAGTGCGGGACCTCCGTGACGGCATGCTTCGGCGACGGTACCTAGACAGGTAAGGGCAACAGTCCAAGGCAGCAAACTCACAGCTGCCGGCAACTCGTCTGGCTGTGACTTACTGTTACGTGTGGCCCTCGCGAGCCACACAATGAGAGCCAAGGGCGAGCCAGTGAGTTTGCGATGTTTTATTGTAACAGGGAACAGGGGATAAGAAACACGGCCTCGTGGGGCCAAAAGCATGAATACTCATACAGTGGTACACTTACAAATAATGTAGAATGACGAGCAGAGGACTGGCGCCGGGCGTAGGGGTTCCAGCCTTCGATGTGCTAAGTCACAGCCCCGAATGATCGGAGCTGCTCCTTTTTATGCTCATTATCAGCACCTCAGCTGATGAGGGTTAATTGGGCTCCAGCCGTCTCGTAACTAACAGCTGGGAGCCCGCTGAGACGCTGTCACAGAAAGAACAGGGCTGAGGGGAATATGGTCTGAGCGCCGGATGACACGGCGTCTCATCCCACGTGACAGTTTAGTGAAGTGGGATGATGGAAGTTGCTGGCTGCTAGTCCAGCAACTTCCAGCAACCTGTCTAGCAGCTGTCTAGCAGCAACCTGTTAGACAGCCAAAAGCTTTAATTATATGGAAAGTTATCTTTTAAACTGACAAACATCATATGTGTAACTTGTTTCAAAATTTGATCGGGATCAAAAGATAATGTTACTCTTGCCATTCATTTCAATAGATTTTTATTTTTATTTAAGGTCCAATATGCAGAAGTAGAGGGGGCGTGACTTAGGCTTTCCATACGGGCAGAGAGCACAACCCTCCCAATGTTTGAAACAAAGTTATATCTTTGCATAGCAGTAACAGTGAACATGCTCCTGTTATGTCCTAATCTTGGTAGTCAAGGAGGAGGCCGTGAGTACAGTTGAACCTCACTTTATTAAACAGAACCACACAATGCCAAGCGCTCCGTACAAGTGGATGGTCGACGGTTGAAGAGACAGTCTCTTCCGCCCTAGCCCTTTATACCCCTGGTAACAGCAGAACCAGAAAAGCGGGCCGTCACCTCCTACTACACCCAGGATGGTATGGGCACTATCTTACTACACCACACTTTCCCTCCCTTGTAGAAAAATGCAAGCACACAAATCACACCCTCCCACCTGCGAATGTCAGGAGCCTTGAGTGTGCTGCTGAGCAGAGCGTGTGCTCCACCAGTTGGTCGCAGACCATCTCCTCTTCAAGGGCTCCACAATGGCACACCCCCACCAGCTGACGTAAATCTGCAATGTAGTGCTGCACCGTCTATCCTGACCGCTGGCGGCGCTGCTGAAACTGGATTCGCCAGACTATAACGTTTTCCGGGGGGCGAAAGTAGCGCGCCATTAGCTCCACCACGTCCTTATAACTATCAGCTACTCCTAGCATGTCCAGAATCCTTTGACCCTCCATACCAAGATTATAAACCAGAATTGCTCTCGCACGCTGTTTCTTGAGCTCGCTGAGGTTAAGGGCCACCAGAAAGTTCTGGAAAGCTGCATACAACCCAGACCAGAAGATCGGTGGCTCACCTGGAACCTCCAAAAACAGTCGAAAATCAGAAAAAGCTTGCGCCACACCTTTTACTAGCTAGCTGTTAGCATGAGGCCTACATATCTCCCGAGAGAACACTCACACGTGATCTGCATTGTTGTTTATGCAAATCCGACGGCGAACGCTGGGACAGCACGTGACGTCATCCATTCAGTAACCAGCAGGCTGCAGACAGAACACCCAGATGCTCTTCTCCTCATCTCAGGCGATTTCAACCATGTTTCACTGTCTCCCATTCTACCCACGTTCACCCAGTATGTCACATGCCACACTAGAGACAATAAAACACTGGATTTATTCTACGCAAACACTAAGGAGGCGTACACCTCATCACAACTCCCCCCACTCGGGAGATCGGATCACAACTTGGTTCATCTCCGGCCGGTGTACAAACCCCTAGTGCACAGACAACCTCCGGCCATGCACACTGTGGAGTTATGGTCTGAGGAGACAATGGACACCCTAAAGGGCTGTTTTGAAGCCACCGCCTGGAAGCAGCTCTGCGATCCACATGGTGAGGACATCGATGGCCTCATTCACACCTTCACGGGCTACCTCAGCTTCTGTGTGGACAAATCCGTTCCCACCAAGACCATACGGCGTCACTCAAACAACAAACCCTGGATCAACCCTGAGATAAAAACACTTCTGAGAGAGAAGAAGAGGATCTTCAGGTCAGGGAACAGGGAGATGCTGAAGTCCGTACAGAGGGAGCTGAGGAGAAAGATCAGAGAAGGCAAGGACAGCTTCAGGAAGAAGATGGAGGACAAGCTGCAACAGAGCGACATCAGCGGGGTCTGGAGAAACCTCAAAACCATCTCGGGGCTCCAGAATACCTCCCCCCAGGCCACAGGGGGCAGGGAGTGGGCGAACAACCTGAATCTGTTTTTCAATAGATTTGACCAACCGCCCTCCCCCCTGACTGCACAACAACCACTGCTGCCTCTAAAGAAATCAAGTCCTGCTGCCCACTCCCCACTCCACCAACACCCCCCCACTCCCAACACACAGCCCCCCATCCTGACCCTGACCAGGACCCAGGTGAGGACGGAGCTGAGGAAGATCAAGGCGAGGAAGGCGCCGGGACCGGACAGCATCAGCGCAAAGCTCCTCAAGTCCTGTGCAGACCAGCTGTGTGGGATTGTGACGTATATCTTCAACATGAGCCTGAAACTGGGGAGGGTACCACAGCTGTGGAAAACATCTTGTGTGGTACCTGTACCAAAAACTTCCCACCCCAAAGACCTGAACAGCTACAGACCGGTGGCCTTGACGTCCCACTTGATGAAGACCCTGGAGAGACTGCTCCTTGCTCACCTCCGCCCCCTGGTGGAACCAGCGATGGATCCACTCCAGTTCGCCTACCAGCATGGCATTGGGGTGGAGGATGCGGTGATCTTCCTCCTTCACCGTTCTCTGTCCCACCTGGAGAAGCCCGGGAATATGGTGAGGATCATGTTCTTTGACTTCTCCAGTGCTTTCAACACCATCCAACCGATGATCCTGAAGGACAAGCTGCTGCGCGCAGGGGTGGACCAGCACCTGTCATCATGGATCCTGGACTACCTCACGAACCGGCCTCAGTTTGTGAGAACCCGGGACTGTGTGTCCGACACGATCATCAGTAGCACGGGGGCCCCCCAGGGAACGGTGCTGGCTCCCTTCCTGTTCACTCTTTATACTGCGGACTTCTCACACAACACAACACACTGCCATCTACAGAAGTTCTCTGATGACTCTGCGATCGTTGGCCTCATCTCCAATGGAGATGAAGCTGAGTACAGAGGGCTTATCCAGGACTTCGTGGACTGGTGCCATCGGAACTGCCTCCAGATCAACGCGAGGAAAACTAAGGAGCTGGTGGTGGACTGCCGCAGGCATGGGCAGCCCCTCACAGTACCAGTAAATATACAGGGAACAGACATCGAGATGGTGACATCCTATAAGTACCTGGGTATTCATCTGAACAATAAACTAGACTGGTCACACAATACTGATGCACTCTACAAGAAGGGACAGCGCAGGCTGTTCCTGCTGAGGAGACTCAGGTCTTTTGGTGTACAAGGGGCGCTGCTGAAGTCATTCTATGACACGGTGGTGGCATCAGCCATCACTTTTGGAGTGGTCTGCTGGGGCAGTGGCATTACTGCAGCCGATAGGAAGAGACTGAACAAACTGATTAAGAAAGCTAGCTCTGTCCTGGGGCAGCGCCTTGATCCGATGGAGGAGATAGGAGAGAGAAGGACGGTGGCTAAACTGTCATCTCTGCTGGAGTCCGAGTTCCACCCTATGCAGGACATACTGAATGCACTGAGGAGCTCATTTAGCAGCAGACTACATCATCCCAGGTGCACAACCGAGAGGTTTCGTAGGTCCTTCCTACCAACGGCTGTCAGACTGTACAACCTAAGCAGGGCTGCTCGCAGAGATAGCAAAAAGACGTAACAAACTAATAGTTTTTTGAATGCAAAAGATGCAATAGACTTACACAATGGTCCCCTCCGGCATACAACTAGGAACATACCGGTCGCTATGGAGGGTGAGAATATGTATGGGCACATAATCATACCATGTAGGATAACTAAGTAGACGGTTATGCTGTTTCATTCCATCTAGCAACAATGCTCTGCACTGTGTGTGTTTATATATTTGCATATTTATTCCATCTAGCTACAATGCTCAGCACTGGGTGTGTTTATATATTTATATATCTACATATTATTCCATCTAGCTACATTGCTCCGCACTGTGTGTGTTTATATACTTGCATATTTATTCCACCTAGCTGCAATGCTCCGTACTGTGGGTGTTTATATATTTACATATTTATTCCATCTAGCTACAATGCTCTGCACTGTGTGTTCATATATTCATATATTTATTCCATCCAGCTACAATGCTCTGCACTGTGTGTCTGTGTGTGTGTGTGTGTATATATATATTTTATAGTAATACGTACATATGTTTATTAGCTGCTCTTGCTTGCTTGTTTTTTTTTCTTGCCTTCTGATTGTTGCTCTGAGTGTTGCTATCCCTGTGCTGTTGCAATCCTGGAATTTCCCCGTTGTGGGACTAATAAAGGCTTATCTTATCTTTTCTTATCTTACCTCATCGTCAAATGTTATGTCCTTATCTTGGTACTCAAGGTGTCATGACGTATTAAGTTTTGACAGCTCACGTGCACAATGCCAAACACAGGAAGGAACCACACAGAGGGGCACGTTTGACAATCTTATTAATATCAAAACCCAAAGCGCACAGCTATAGAAACAGTCACTCACCAGAGGAAAGGACCTGTGGAGAGAAGACGAGAGCAGTGAGCTGAGGGGTGGAGTCAGGGGAAATGGGCGAGCCAAATTACTACTTGAGAAATCCAGAGTGGACTGGCAGGACCCAGCGGGGAATAGATGAGCAAGTAGGGTAGGGGGGAAATGGTGAGCTGATGGTGTCTGACCGGGTGGAGTTGATGGCTGGAGGATCAGTGTGGTGAGGCAGGAGAACACGCGCAGTCATGGAGACACCTACACGGTGGCAGCAACCTGAAAGAAGGAGAAGAAAGTAAGGTTAACGGCATGTTAACGTTACGGCTTTACTTTGTTTGCCTGAGAACGGGCAGTATACCCAGACGAGCCAGTGTTGACTGCGTGGAGGAAGCCTCCTTATGTACGCTGGCTGATGAGCGGGCGCAGGTGTGTCTTCTGCCTCAGGTGCCGTGATGAGTTTGTAAAGGTGAGACCAGAGGGGAAGGGCGTGCTCTCGCTGCCCATGACACAAGGAGGAGGTCATGAATACAGTTGAACGTCACTTTATTAAACAGAACCACACAATGCCAAGCACTCCGTTCAAGTGGATGGTCGACGGTCGAAGAGACAGAGTCTCTTCCACCCTAGCCCTTTATACCCCTGGTGAGGGCGAAACCAGAAAGACGGGCCGTCACCTCCCACTACACCCAGGATGGTATGGGTGCCATCTTACTACAGCACAGCTCCCAACTAGCACACATTCAATGATTGCTACAAAATGTTTATTTTTTATTATTTTACTGTGTTCGAATAAGCTATCTATATATTGTAACATTGGGGCTTTTTCCCAGCATGCCTTGCCAGTAGAGACTTTATTTTTGTGTGTGTGTTTAATGTTATTACTGTGCTATTATACTGCTGTGTCCAGCAGTATTGGGGTATAGTAGTGGGGTCTATCTATAACCCAGCAGTGTTATAGGTAGAATTAGAGCAGGAGTGATTATGTGATTGTGTAACCCTGATATAAATGGAGGTCGGTGAGAATGACCTCCCCTCCTGTCTGTGATTGTGGTGTGTTTAATAAAGTCTGTTGTGTCGCAGCCATCTGCTCCCTTTCTTTGTGTGAACCTTGCCTACGTCACACTGGTGTCACAAGTGGGATCCATGGAACAGATGGGAGCCAGGATTAGAACGGAGATCCAGCAGCTGGAGCGACTCATCGCTCAGCTGGCGACGGACGACGGAGCTGAGACACCGACCCCCAGAGCCGCTCGCCGGGACGAACGAAGCAGCGGACCCGACGGGACCAGCGTACCCCGCCTTCTGCCTTTTTCAAGGCAGGGTGGGCTGAGCAGAGCAAACCAGCCCCGTTCCCCGCCCTTTTCAGAGCAGGACGGGCCGGCAATTTGGAATAAGGCTGTAACATAACAAAATGTGGAATAAGTGAAGCACTGTGAATACTTCCCAGATGCACTGTAGTTCCACATAGGATGTTTTCCATAAATATTTACATTGCACTCTGACTTTGCTTGGTCACTGTCCAGTCACTACATGTTAAGACTGAAAAGCAATGGCAGAAACACCCTTGACAGACTGGAGCTCGGGAATCTTGGACTGCTTTGAGGATGCAAGTACATGTAAGAACCAAAATTGTTTATTTACATGTCTGGCTTTCACTCATTTGTGTTTGTCACTTAAGACTTTGCTCCACTTTGTTATTGTATCTCTCTTTTTCTCCAGGCTGCTATGGTTTCTGGTGCTGCCCTTTTCTCACCTTCACCATTTCAAGAAGATTTGGAGAGAACACCTGTCTCCCCTTATGTGACGTACTCAGCCCCGCTGTATTAACAGCCTTTGGGATACCTCTGTTTGTTCCTCCTGTAGGCTTGTCTCTAAGGGCTGCTATGAGAAACAGATACGGTATCAAGGTATTACATTAAAAACACTAACAAAAACTGAAGTGCATGCGAGAGAAAAGTGAAACAGTCTATGTTTCTCTGCAGGGTTCTATCCTGTTGCTGTGAGTGGTGCTCCTGGTGTCAGATGCATAGGGAGTTAAAAAATCGCAGCAAAACCCCCACAATCATCAACGTCCAGTTTGAAACTGCTGTCAATATGCAACCTGCACCCATGGTGATGATACCTCAACAGCCACCCCCAACTGGTTTCATGAATCAGCCTGGAGTTGTCATAAGGCCATTTTGAAACTAACGCAGTCCCTCGTTGTTTGTTTTGTGCTCTTATTCATCAGTGAAAGTCTTGTCTGGGCTGCTGTAAGTAACTAGATTTTAATGAGTAAGCAATAAAAAATGTGTGTTTATTCTGTTCTTGTAAGTAAATATGCCTTGTACTGCATAATAGCTCTTTCCCCTAACTTTTGTACAGTAGCTTGTTCAATTAAGATTTCATTATGTTATCATAATTAAAAATGAATAACACAAATGCTGTAGTTTTATTAAGTTATTTTTTTGAGCCAAAGAGTGTAGACCGTAGGGAGGGGGGGAAATTGATGGTCTTTGGTGGCGGTACTGTACTGATGCAGAAACACCAGCATTCTAATACTTTATTTAAAATTATTAATAAATGTTGGAAATACAAACTTTCCAATTTAGATACCAGAAAAATAAAAACAACTGACTTTTCAGTCCATTAGATGGTGTTAATGCTCACTGTCTGGTTAAGTCAGGGCAGCAAAGTGTTACGTGTGGCCCTCGCAAGCCATACAATGAGAGCCGAGGGCGAGCCAGTGAGTTTGCGATGTTTTATTGTGATAGGGAACAGGGAATAAGGAATACGGCCTTGTGGGGCCAAAAAGCACAAATACTCATACAGGTGTAACACTCACAAATAATGCAGAACGATGAGCAGGTGGCTGGCGCCGGGCGTAGGGGTTCCAGCCTTCAATGTGCGAAGTCACAGCCCCGAATGATCGGAGCTGCTCCCTTAAATACTCGTTAGCAGCGCCTCAGCTGATGAGGGTTAATTGGGCTCCAGCCGCCTCGTATAACTTGACAGCTGGGAGCCCACTGAGACGCTGTCACAGTAAAAGCCGGGCCGAGGGGAAACATGGCATGAAGCACCGGATGACACGGCGTCTCATCCCATACGGCACAGCCCCCTCCTCACGGCCGGACTACGAACGGCCCATAAATCCAAGCCCACCCCCACCACCACCTAGGGTGGGCGGATGGGGCGTAGATCAGGAGGGAGAAAATCAGAGAAAGTTAAAAACCAATCAACCATAAATCAATACAGAGTACGAGGGAAGAACCCAAACACAATACTCCATAAAACAAAACATGAGAGAGGAAAAAAAAAAAACCCAGAGAAAGGAAAAAATAATTGACAACAAACCAATACAGAGTACAAGGGAAAAAACCCCAAAACAATACTCCATAATACACGACATGAGAGAGAGAAAAAACCCAGAGAAAGGAAAAAAATAATCGACAACAAACCAATACAGAGTACAAGGGAAAAACCCAAACACGATACTCCATAACACACCACATGAGAGAGGGAAAACCCATTTAGGCAGAGGATAATTGTGGAAATAACAGCCCGAAACACCGGGAAGGAAAAAAATCACAACACTCCATAAACCACCACAGGGGTAGGAGGAAAAAAAAAACATTTAGGCAGAGGGCAACTGTGGTAATAACAGGAAAAAAAACCCCACCACAATACTCCATAAACCAAGTACAGGCAGATACAAAGAAAAACAACCCCGGAGACCCCAAAATGAGGAAAAAACTCCCAAGGGTGAAAATTAACCATACAGCCATCCCTCAAACAGGAGGGGAAACCAAAAAAAAAAAAAAAAATCACGCTAATCGCGGAACAGTAATAACGAACTCAGCTGTACCCACCCAAACACAAGCACAGCAAAGGAAATTCAGTTTGGGGGGTCTCCCCACACCCAGCATCCATACCGCTAACAGGGGTGAAGGGAAAACTTCCGGCGGCCTACCCGAACCCCAGGCCAGAAGACACAGTTCCTCGGGAGGCCGAACTAGGTCGCCAAACAGAAAGTCTAGCAGGTCGGGCGGCCGCACAAGCAAGCCGAATGGGCATAGCAGACAATCCGGTGGCCGACCCGCGTCGCTCAACCACCAGGCCCGTAGGGGAGAGGGAGAGGTCCAAATGGGCCCTAGTGGAAGAGGCTTGGGGAAGAGCTGATGATGAGGTGGTCCAACGTCAGATGGCCGGGGATCTGCAGCTCCCTCACCGGACCTGGGACCCGCTGGTGCCGAAACCACGTCAGACCCCGATTGGGTCTCTGTCGAACCCACGTCGGACCCCGATTGGGTTTCTGACGAACCCACGTCAGACCCCGATTGGGTCTCCGATGAACCCACGTCGGACCCCGATTGGGTCTCCGTCGAACCCACGTCGGACCCCGATTGGGCCGGCACTGCACCAGAACCAACCTCCGATGTCGAAACTGGACCCTCTGGCACCACAGGCGATGGCAGCTCCTCGCTGGCGACCCTGGGAGACGGCTTAGGAGAGAAAACAGAACCGGGATCAGGATCACCGGCAGCGCCAGAACCCGGCGAGATAAGCTCGGACGCAGTGGACGGCTGCACCAGGCTCACCTCCCCTGGAGACAGGCTAAAGTGCTCTAAAGTAAGGAAAAGAAAGATAAGATAGAGCACTTGCCTGATCTCGGGTTCTGACGCCGTCCAGGACTGCGAAGATCCGGGATCCAGCATCAGGAGGTCGTCATCAGGCTCCCACTCAACTGCGTCGGGCTCCGCAGCTGGCATGATGGACAACGCAGCTTGTGAGTCCTCTGGCACCGGTACCCACGCCAACGGCCCACACGGCGTGGTGGCAGGAGAACCTCGTCCCGCTGGACCGGACCGCTCCTCCATGGAGACCCGAGGACGCTTGGTCGTCGGCGTAGGCTCCACGCAGCAATCCGCTTTCCTCCTCCGTCCACGGCGTAGCTGTGGAACTGGAACCAGGCTGTCCAGAACCGCAGGCCCCTCCTCATCCCACGACGTTGGTCTGGTGCCGGGGACCGCTCAGCAGAGGGAGACACAGAGGATGCAGGATTAGTGATTACAGCTACAGCAGGTGGTGGGAGTTTGGGGAGCTGCGAACCCCGAACTCCACCTCCAGGAGTTTGACAGAGCAAATCACAAGGTGAATGTAAAAGAACCGAGACTTGCCTGTCTCCTGGAGGCTGGATGGTGCCTGCTGTCGTGGACATTGCTCCTCCCTTTCCCTGCCGGGCGGTAACGGAGGACCCCCTGGGAGGACGTCGGGGAGCCGCTCGTGTTGATTCCGGGATGGAGCTTGCCAAGTCTGGATTCTGGACGCACACAGCAGCTGGGGAGCGCGTCGAGGAGGAGGGAGCGACAGCCGAGATGAGCCGGGTCCGGAGCGCTGGCGTAACAGCGGAGAGAGGTGGCTCGGGAGACGAGGCTGCGGGATCTCCTCTCAGAAGAGGCGCAGGAGTGACAGCTGCGTGGGAGAACGAGACCTTCCGCTTCTGAGAGAGAGCAGACGCTTTTCTTCCCTCTCCCTCCTAATCCTCTCCCTTCTGATCCCAGCTTGCAATGTCGCTCTTCTCCTGGCTGAATCTTAATCCAAATGGAAATTATGGATCTGGAAAGCGGCTTATATGCGATTGTCACCACTTTAAAAGAAGAAGATCGGGTCAGGGGGAACCCAAGGGAGACTCATGGCATTGGAATTCATGTGTCTGTGTGATTCGACTGAGATTGAACTGATCACAGGATCTTCTGTTTGGCCCCTGGAGTTTTCCTAGTGTATCGAAATTATCTGGGTGAGCTAATCAAATGCGGACCCCGGCGTAGCTCCCTTAACAAATTCAACAATTCGTCCAGCTGGGGGGAGCACTGACTGTCAGCGGCAGGATTAACATGGAATTTACTACCTGGCATGCATTGAAGAGAGAACGGACTCTCCTGGACATGTTTATACCTATGTTTCGGTAGGTGGATAACATCTGTGGATCGCTGAGTGCTCTCCAGAGAATGATCTAAAGCATGATTCAAGCCTGTATGAAATTGAAGCACAGAATCGAAGAGAGGGAAATTTTTTATTCTCTGAGTGCACTGTGCAGATTTGACCTTGTGTTTTGGTGCCCTTGTTTACATTCCTCCTCGATGAAGATAACGCCGGAGAAGTGGCTTATGTCTACCCATGCAATCAACAATCAGTTGTTGTCGTCAGCGGATTGGACTCTCAAGGACAATGCCCATGTGCCTTCTGCAAGCAAGAGAAAAAGAGAGATAGACTGAACTCTGGACTTGTTTATAAGTCACATGATTATAACATCTATCCACTGCCAGGAGGCGCCCTCTGCTGCTCACTAACAACTGTTACATTTACACTACACAATGACATGCAAATATACACACACTGCTCTCCCTCCCTCTGCTGTGTGATTGTATCTATTGTCTGCTAATGTGCATAGAGGGTTTTTTTCTGTGTAATCAAAATTTGGCTCATTGAGCTTATATGAGCTTATACGAGCGTTATTCTGATAACTATGTTTTTTCTCTCTGCCTATTGTGTTCCCCCCCCCCCCTTCCCCTCTTTACCCTCACTGCATGACAGGCGCCTTCATGGCTGCCGTGTCATTGGATGCGCCTAACGTGCGCGCCCAATGTCAAGTCAAATTCCTTGTGTGTTTACTTGTAAATATACTTGGCAATAAAGCTGATTCTGATTCTGATTCTGATTCTGACCTTGCGGCGACCCAGAACTGGATCCGGACGGGGTTCATGCTGAGAAGAATAGGCAGTGTGACGACGGCTACTCACAGGGGGCGAAACGAAGGTGAGATCCGGAAATCGCCGCTCCTGAGCAGAGACGGAGGCGAGGAGGGCGTCAAACTCGGAGAAGTCACGGAGCCCTGGACTCCTCTCCACCAGTCTGACGGCCGCCGCCACATGCTTCATAATAGAGGACAAGTGCACAGCGGAGCGAGCAGCAGCCACTCGGTCCCGGATCTTAATTGCAGTCAGCTGCAGATCCTCCGGGGGAATCCCGAGTGACGTCTTGCTGGACGGGGAAAGCCCTCTGGATGGTGCGAACTCCCGGGCCGGAGTGGAGGCAGGAGCCGGATCCCGAAGCGAAGGGTGACGTCTCCTCCTCTTCGGCTTCCTGTCGGGATTTCCCTCCAACACACGAAGCGCCTCTCGCTGTGCAGCTATGGCGTCCCTCCTGGCACAGACCTCAGGGTGGTTGGAGTGGCGAGGGAGACTGTCCAGGAGATTCTCAGCAAAATCTAGGTGCCAGCATCTCTCTTTGGGGGTGTCGTACAGGGTGGCGGTGAAGAGCGTCCCGTCAACATCCTCCAAGATGGCCGTCAGCCCGTCGCCCTGGCGCCGAACATGGCTCCTGGGAGACGGCATGCTCTAGAGCAGACACCCAGACAGGGAAGACACAAGTCCAAACGGCAAACTCACGGCCGCCGGCAACTCGTCGGCTGTGACTTACTGTTACGTGTGGCCCTCGCGAGCCACACTATGAGAGCCGAGGGCGAGCCAGTGAGTTTGCGATGTTTTATTGTGCTAGGGAACAGGGAATAAGGAACACGGCATCGTGGGGCCAAAAAGCACAAATATTCATACAGGTGTAACACTCACAAATAATGCAGAACGATGAGCAGGTGGCTGGCGCCGGGCGTAGGGGTTCCAGCCTTCGATGTGCGAAGTCACAGCCCCGAATGATCGGAGCTGCTCCCTTAAATACTCGTTAGCAGCGCCTCAGCTGATGAGGGTTAATTGGGCTCCAGCCGCCTCGTATAACTTGACAGCTGGGAGCTCGCTGAGACGCTGTTACAGTAAAAGCAGGGCCGAGACCAGGGCCGTTGACCAGTATCACTTAATCTTATCCTACACTTTATTACATGTATAGTTTATTTCTCTTATCTTATCATGTTTAATGTTGCAGCATTGCACCGAGACAAATTCCTAGTTTGTGTACTACATGAACAATGGCAATAAACCTGATTCTGATTCTGATTCTGATTCTGAGGGGAAACATGGCATGAAGCGCCGGATGACACGGCGTCTCATCCCATATGACACAAAGGAGAGACTCTTGAGATCTAGTTAGGAACTGGATAAGACACAGATGGGGATGGAAAATTACAATATATGATATTGCAATATTTAGCATAACACAAGACTGTGATAATATCACATTGCAGCTCAAGTAACATGATAATATTGTATCTTGGGGGGTCTAGTGATTCTCACCCCTAGCAGACTGTATTATTTCCCTCAGACAATGAGTATTTTTTCATTATTAGAATGAGAAAAGCACTCAGAGAGCGTATACCTCCACCAAGGCTCCTTCCGTCCCTCATGGATCACCTCCAAAATGTAGTGGGTTTGTGTCTAGGCCTAGAGCCATTTCTAGTGAAAATTGCCTCAAAGTCTGTCCATTAGTTTTGGAGTATTGTTGCTAACACACTGTGAGAAGATAAGAGCCTTGGATGAGGTATGCATTGTCAGATCATCAACAAAATGTAATGAGTTTGTCTGTAGGCCAAGAACCACCTTTGGTGAAAATTTCATCCAAACCCATCCAGTAGTTTTGGAGTATTGTCGCTAACACACTGTGAGACGACTGGAGCCTTGGCAGAGGTGTGCATTCTTAGATCATAACCAAAATATAATGGGCTCCTTTCGAGCCCAAGAACCACCTCTGGTGAAAATCTCATCCAAATCCATCCAGTAGTTTTTGTGCAATCCTGCTGCACAAATACAAAAAAGCCCTTGTGGAGATATTGTTATAATAAATAAATAAATAGTGAAGATTAGTTCATTACATACACATATCTCTAAACTTTCCAATTTAGATACCAGAAAAATAAAAACAACTGACTTATCAGTCCATTAGATGGCGTTAATGCTCATTGTCTAGTTAAGTCAGGCCAGCCTGCACGAGAACCAAGGCCACAAGGCAATCAATAACCGGCCTCCCATGGGAACTGGGCGGATGAGGAGTAGAATCCACCGGGAGCACAGCGGGGCTGGCAGCAGCGATGACACTCTCCTCGGGCGAGCCTGGATTCTCTGTCTCGTCCAGTGACGTGGATACCCCTCCGACGACCCTAGAAAAGGACTCAGACACAGGGGAGGAGGGGTCAGGGTCACCGGCAGTGGCAAAGCCTGGCGAGGCGGGCGCAAGTGCAGCGTACGGCTGCAACTGGATCCTCCTCACCTGGAGCTAGGCAGAAATGCTCTAACAGGGAAAAGAGAAAGACAAACGAGAGCACTTGAGATTGAGATTGAGATTGAGATTCAACTTTATTGTCATTACACATGTATGAATACAAGGTAACGAAACGTGACTTGGCATTTGGGCACGCTCTGCAGAGCGCATCCAAGGCCGGGGCAGCCGCTAGGCGCCAGTCATACTTGCCTTAGCTCGAGCTCCACCGCCGTCCAGGACTTCGACAAGCTGAGCGATGTTCTCCCAGGCTTGGCCTCCAGGGGGTGCTGCTTAAGGGCTGACTCTGCTGCGGTGGCCTCCACAGCAGGCGTGATGGTGGTCACAGTCTTGGCCCCCTCCAGTAAAGGCTCCTCCCTCATCCGGTGACTGAGCTCCAGGGCCGATGGTGCTCAGAGGTGAGAGAACGAGAGATGGAGAGGGTAGGTGAGATGACAATAGCTGCAGCAGGTGGAGAGACCTCTGGGGACTGCACACCCAGAGGCTCTCTACCAGAGAGCAGGCAAGAATCTTCAACAATTTTAGAAACAGATGGGAGGAAAACTTGCCAGTTCTCTTGGCTGACGGTGCCCCCTGCTGCAAATGGCAAGGAGTAGCTCCTCTCATCGGTCGTGGTGGAGCTGGACCCCTCCATTGACGGTGGAGAAACCTCCTTAAACGGCGCTGGAGAGGAAATGGCGACCACCGATCTCTCCTCCTCCAGGCAGCGATCAATCTCCTCCAGCCAGGTCAACCTGCATTTCTCCCACCTATCCTCGCATGAAGCAGGGCCATTCTCCGACTGCAGTCCCTGCTCCTCCTTCATTAGGCGGTCAATATCACCGAGGATAGATTGGCAGCATTCCTCCGGATTCCTCCGGAGTTGCGCGTGTCTGTACTCCGGAGATGAGGGCAGGGCTGGAGCGGGAGCGCCAGGGGAGGAGAGAGGCTTCGTCCAACGTGAGTGCTTCTTCCATTTTGGGGGCCGCTCCAACGCTGGTGTCTCCCTCCCGGGTTCCCCCTCTTGCAGGGTGAGAATGAAGTGGAGGATCTCCGCAGACTCAGAAAAAAATAAGAGGTCCGGACATCCCTCTAACACCTCCACCGTGACGTCCCGAGCTGCACGGACAGACTCTGGAGAGCAGTGTCCCTGAATCCCGGCGAAGACATCTTCCAGCCGGACCAGCCTGAGTTGTTCCTCGTGGCTCCAGTGATCCATGATGGCTTCGATGCAGGTAAGGAAAAACACACCACGAAAATGAAACAGGCACGCTACAAACTGCTTGGGTTCATTTTTGGCGGCAGCTTACTGTCATGTTCCGCTGCGTAAACAGCAGCGAACATATAAACTAACAACGAGCCCAACGTGCAGTTAGTAACGTGCTTTATTTACAATGGAGTGAATATACAAACAAGTTCAGTTCACAGTCTCAAATGGCAACAACCGGCTCCAGCTACGTGGCTAAGATTAAATGGCCAAAACGCTCCAGGGAAGGGAGGAGCGGAGAGGGAAGGCATGGAAGGGAAATGACTTACTAAATGTTGGAGCGGAGTGGCTCTGGAGAACAACACAGTGCAGTCAGGAGAGGAAGCCAACAGTAGCGAGCCAGGACTACAAGGTTAACGTCCAAGTCTTGGTCTTGAAGCTGCCGCGCCCAGAGATCGTCCCAGCACTCAGTAAATGCCCAAACCTAATGGGCCTGAGTGGACGCAGCTGTGAGGGGCAGGAGCGTGACTGATAGACGTGATGTGTGCAAGTGAACGTGTGTGTGTGTGTGTGTGTGTGTGTGTGTGTGTGTGTGTGTGTGTGTGTGTGTGTGTGTGTGTGTGTGTGTGGAGAGAGAGAGCCGGTGAATGCCTGATAACCTGGAACATTTGCTGTGAGACTGGCCGAGAGCAAAACTGGAGTAAACAAGTAATAATTAACCCCACGGCTGACAATCATGCTCAGGGTCACGACCCTGAACATGACACCTTTATCTTATTTTTCTCTCCCAAGAAACTCCAGAAACATTTTTGACTCTTCTAGGTAAATCTTAGACGTCAACATTAGAAAAAGCCAACCCACCGCTGTCTTTGAGACCCACCCGCTGCTCTGTTATTGGACTGCCTAGCTGTTTGTCATGTAGATGAAAGGAGTGGCTAAAGGTAGCCTATTGGCCCCTGAGCTAACATTGGTACCAGGAGCCTTGCACCAAGCGCAGATTCTCTGATATTTTTCAAAGTAACCTCAGTCTGAACGGTCATATCACGTCATCCGAATTTTTGCTCGTTGAAGTGAGACAGACGCTACAATTCTGCTGTGGAAGATGCTGCAGGCATGACAGACAGCTGATTTGTGCTCTCTTTTTTTTAATCAATCTTTTTCCCTTTATCCCTGGATTGTAATTTTGTTGGCTCCCACGGCACAACAACTTCAAAATTGCTGCCGTGGGGGGGGGGGGGGGCTGAAGCCGTCAGACACTACAGGTGCACAGTAATGGCACATTTTCTTTAAAAAAAAAGTGGTCATCTGGCATGTAGAGGAATGAAGCTTGTCTAACATTTATTTTGTGCATAAACATTTCTGAATGTTTTTAACATTTATTTTGCTGCGCTGCGTCAAAGGTGAAGAAGTTCTGTCCCCCTTAATTGTTTGGGGCTCATATTTACTTCCACAAACAACGGTGTGTCTGGCGTTACATTTTCTTCTGCGCATGCGGGTCACTTCATAGCTGTAAACCGTTCATACTCCAGTCTAGTGGGGTCGCATTTAAATTATAATGTGAATGCTCACACAAAAAAATCGGATCACAGAAAAAAATCGGAATTGAGCATTAAGACCTGCTGTGTGACCGTAGCCTTTGTCACCCTAATAACCATCCCTGTTACCATCTGTTTTGCTGGTGTGCCTCGCGTCACTCTGGCCCATCTCCCAGTGGTTTTGTTGTGATTCCACAGCAGATTGCCCGTACTGGAGGCTGCTGGCTGGTGGTGGCTGGCACTCATGGCCAGCTCTCCCACTGTCCTCCAGGGCTCTGCATGACTCTGCTCCACTGTTGCGGGCAGCGTAGGAAATCCGCCTCATGACGAGGCATCCCCCAGCTGGCCGTGGGAACAGAGCGGAGTCCCACAGAGTGAGACACTGCCCTTTGAGATTGCTTGGCTTGGTAGCTCGGCTCGGCCAGCAGCTTCAGGTCATGGGCCAGGTCTCAGTTGTGGCAATCAGGGGGGCCATGCGGCGCATGGTGCTAATGATTTGTTGTGGAATCATGGCAACATTATTGGGCGATAGGCCGGACTAATGCAAGATACACCATGACTGTGGATCAGTGAACCAACTCTGCTCATCCCAGCTCGAAGGAAGCTGGGATGAGCTTAATATTGACGCAGTTAAAGCAGCAATTCTTCAGTTTTTCTTATTGCTCAAGCATTTTTCTTTCTTTCCTCTTTTTATATATGTAAATCACACTGAGTTTCCCTTGTGTATGAAATGTGCTATATAGAATACACTTGCTTGCTTTGTAACAATTTTTGGAATAAAGTACACAATGGCTTACGAACTCCAGCTCTTTATTTCAAAGATGCAAAACTGTAACCATAACCATAACACAATACAAGAATATAAATTGACATGCATGATCAACATGTATCATTGTTCACGCAACGTTATAGCGCATAACTGTCTCATGTTACAGCACTACTCTAATGTGCACGTCGCAGAACCACGGCTGCTGTGGGGTTGGTGCTTCAGAGTCCCACACATCCTAAATGGAACCACTGAATTTCACAGTTCTGGTTATCACAGGCAACCATGTCATCCTGCTCTTCTGGTTGCCTGCAAGTCCACCACACTTCTGCTGTGTTCTGTGCCTGTCTTTTGGGATTGTGTGTGGGACCTGGCTGTAATGCAGTTAGACGTCGTCTTTTGGGCTTCTGGGTGGGTTTATCAGCTGCAGCTTTCCTCTTTTGTGTTGTGGGGTCAGAGTCAGTAAAGTGACGGGCAACAAGCTCAGGTAGGAAAACTTTATAAAAAAAGTTCTGGGCCACTGGTAAAAGAGTTTGCTCCCACAGGTCAGAATCTGGTGTGACACGTACAACAACACAACTTTTTGTGGTCCACACAACAAAGTCACAGAAATGTGAGCCTGTCACAAAAATTTGCATTTGTACCTGCTTGTAGTACTTGTGACTGTGCTCGAGTTCTAGTCTCCCATCAGAGAGTTTCAGGTAAAAATCCTTGTCTGCACAGGCCTACAGGATGTTGTTGCGGTGCTTATATGGGATTTTATTTCCACACAGCCTTTTTCACAACAGGTGCAGGACACAAGTGCATCAGGGGCTGCACCAACTTCAGGAAAGGAGGGGTTGATTATAAAATATTATAAGCACACTTTCACATGTATATTGGGTGCATAATTCAATTTATGGCATGCACTTATTTTATTTAGTAAATAAATACTTGTAATCAAGACAAGAAATAAAAAAAAAACTCCTTTGTGAGTACAGTTGTCTTCAAGTCTATCTTGTGCATCTACAAGTCATGCACCCATCCGTCTGTGAACTGCACTTTTTCTTGCTTCAAAGACCTAAAGTTACTAAAAACTTCATGCGTGTATGGACTTATGCTTAATGTCATATGATTTTTATAAATGAAGGCATGGTCGAAGTTTGGCAGAATGTTTACATCCCAACTCCATGTGATATGCTGGTGGGGAGGTAGTCCATTAACCCCTTCAAGCTTCGCCAAATAGCGTGTCTTTGCAGTCCCATTCAATTAGGTGGAGTACGGTCCCTTTAAATTTTCCTTCATTTTGTGATTTTTTTCCCCATTCATTCGCAAGAAATGCTGAGGCGCTGTGTGCGTGCAGTCCGTTTACAATCACTGAACCTACTCATCCCAGAATGCATTGCACGTTTGTCACGTGGGCTGGCGAGGTTAATTGCTTTCTGTAAAATCTTCAGAAAATACAAATGTTCTCATTTCCTATCTGTCTGCAATTTTAAATGAAATAACAAGATGCTTCAAAATCAAATATCCAAGGTTTTTCGAATTTGTCTTTTATTTCTAGCCCATAGAGCTCCCAACAGTTTTGGGTTTTTTTTTGTGAGTTTAGCTAAAACCATCTGCTCAGGTGGCTCCAGCTGCATGTAGAGATGCAGGCAGGCAGAGGAAACTTGACAAATAAAGGAACCACCTAATTTTACCCCTCACAGATGACCATATGTGTGTAGGTGTTCCACCTGAATTCTTTGATCAAGAAAGGAGAGGAGTGTGGCGTAACCCCCACAACAGACTGGGACATGCAGAGCGCGCATCTGGAGCGATTAGCAGAACAATAGGCAGCCTTCCTGTGTCTAGCTTCTTCCGCTGGTATCATGCTGTTTTGTATGAATCAAATGCAAACATTCAGGCTTCCTGCTCTTACTGTGATGCAAATGTCCCATGTCTTTCATGTATTGTCTGTAACTGGGTATAAATACTGCACATGTTCTGTAACTCATTCTCTCTTTGACTGCTGCTGCTGACACACACAGCCTGTGTCCCTTTGCTGGAGATCCTGAGGACCCCGCTCCAGTCTGCTCACACTTGGGCTGGAGCGGAGTTCCTATGATGGCGGTGTGATTTAGTAAACCTGCTTAAAACCTCACTTCGCTGCCTTTATTTTATCATCCGCTTCAAGGAGTAGTTAGGTCTTGGAAGATGTGCATTTATTTAAGCAGGTTGAATATAGCAATTACAGCGCTGGGTCTGTGGTCCCTTTCCCTGACAGCAACAGGGGTTGTCTGGGTCCAACACCAGACTGACTTGAACTTTCCCTGACCCTGTATATTTATGAGTTCATAAGCACTGCTCCACCCGATACTCCCTCACTGCATCCTCTCATGCACGGTCACATGACTCCTCCTCAGAACATCTGGTCATTTGTTCTCCTGCACGTACTCAACTGTCTTGCGCTCCATTTCCTGTCATACTGACCTGAGGTGCAGTTTCGGTTACGCACTTCTGCACAATTTTCATTTCTCAGACTTTGCACATTCAGCTGCAACTATTTTCCATTCATAATATCTTGTTGCCTATGCAAAAGCACAGCACTGTGGCCGACACACATTGTGGGCTCACGCTGCCACAGAGACAGGACTGAATGTGTATTGTGGGGTGTCACGTCTGCAAGGACTGAGGACTCGAATCTACAGGAGGTAACAAGGAAGTGTGAGATTTGTCTCTTTGTCCCACAGAAGACGCCCCGGAGGGTATTCCGGTTCATCAGGAAATGAGAGACAATGGTGAAGCTTCAAGGGGATGCTTTGTAACTGTATGTTGACTGAAGACACCATGTGACTTGAATTCTGATGCTGGAAATGTATAAAAGGGTGTTGAAGTATGATTCTTTCTTTTTCCTGCTTTGAGAATGCTAGAAGCTGCGTTCTGTCAAATAAAGCTGGTTTTATGACTGAAACTCAGCCTCATTATTTGAGCATGCTTCTACACTGGTGACCTACGACGGAAAATGAACAGACAGAATTCTCCCGAGCGGGGCTCGGTGGAAGCCAGCCTGATGGCCGCCTCCACGATCCGGCTGCCCGATTTCTGGCAGCACAGCCCGCGCTCATGGTTTAGCGCAATCGAGGCGCAGTTCAACCTCCGGAGAATCTCCAACGATGACACAAGATTCTACCACGTGGTAGCAAAGCTGGACAGCGACATGGTCCAGAGAGTGGAAGATCTGGTTAATCATCCACCAGACAGCGACAAGTACAGCGCATTGAAGGACGTGCTGATCAGCCATTTCACCCCCTCAGTCCAACAAAGAGCAGATGGGCTCCTGGTGCTGACGGAGGCCGAAAACGATAGACCTGCGGACCTGATGGTGAAGATGCTGCAGCTCAAAGCCTCTGAGGATGGCGAATTCATTTTCGCCCACCTTTTCCTTCGAACCCTACCACCAGCAGTGAGAGTGGCCCTGGCAGAGTCACCCCGATTGGCCAGGCGAGACTACCATGGGTTGAGCAAGGAGGTGCAGAGGTTGGTCGACGGCCACAAGCGGAACGCGGTCTCGGCCGCCGCGGCCAGTCCGGGAACAGCGTCCGGAGACAGTGCGGGTCCAGCGGCCGCGGCGCCAGACGCACCAACGACGGCGGCGACAGGAGCCAGACGACGCGGAGCGGAGAACGGCTCGTGCTTCTACCACCGCCGTTTTGCAGAGAGAGCGCACAGGTGCGTCCCACCGTGCAATTTTAAGCGCCAGGGAAACGCCAAGACCGAGGGCCGGTAGCAGCCGCGACCCTCGGCAACGAGAACAGGCTGCTTTACCTGACGGATGCACGCTCGGGGAAACAGTTCCTCGTGGACACGGGCTCTCAGCTGAGCTTCGTCATACCCACCTACGCGGAACGGCTGTCGCCTTCTAAAGCCCCCTGGGTGTCAGTGTCAGCAGCGAACGGCTCCACGATTAAAACGTTTGGTGAGAGGACGATGCTTCTGTCCTTACAGGGCCGTTCATTTGAGTGGACATTTATTGTAGCAGCAGTCAGTTTCAACATGTTAGGGGCTGATTTTTTGTGCTCACATGGTTTATTGGTTGACCTTGCTAATAGACGTCTGATTAATGCACTGTCCTTTCATTCTATTCCCTGCACAGCTCGGGTGGCCCCGCCAACTGCACATGCCAGCGTCTCAGCTGCGGGTGGTAAGTTTCACACTCTGCTTGCTCAGTTTCCAGCACTCACAGTCCCCACGTTTTCAGCAACGGTGGCCAAACATGGAGTAGAACATTTCATAACAACCACAGGCCCTCCCGTTTTTGCAAAGGCTCGGCGCTTGGACCCAGCTAAACTGGCCATCGCGCGCGAGGAGTTCACTAATCTGGAAAAACTGGGCATTGTTAGACGTTCCAAGAGCTCTTGGGCTTCGCCGTTACACATGGTCCCAAAAACTGACGGCTCGTGGCGACCTTGCGGCGATTTCCGCAGGTTGAACAACGTTTCAGCTCATGACCGCTACCCGATTCCGCACATTCAGGATTTTTCTGTTCATTTGGCGGGGGCGCGCATTTTTTTCTAAAATAGACTTGGTGCGCGGCTATCACCAGGTGCCAGTGCACGCGCAGGATGTACCTAAAACAGCGGTCATAACGCCTTTTGGCCTTTTTGAGTTCTTGCGCATGCCTTTTGGCCTCAAGGGGGCCGCGCAGACTTTCCAACGCATGATGGATGCAGTTTTACGCGACCTGCCTTTCGTGTTCGTTTATTTGGACGATATTTTGGTAGCCAGCGCGTCCGAAGGCGAACATGAAAAACACCTCACAGCAGTTTTCCAGAGGTTGGCAGAGCACGGGTTAATAGTTAACCCAGCGAAGTGCCAGTTTGGGGTGGCGCAGATTGATTTTTTGGGACATCGCGTTTCGGCAGAGGGAGCAGTTCCCCTTCCAAATAAAGTGCGTGCCATAACGGATTTTCCGCAACCTCAAACGGTCAAGGCACTTCAGGAGTTTCTAGGGATGGTTAATTTTTACAACCGTTTCCTCCCAAGCGCAGCACGACTCATACAGCCATTGTACACCGCATTAAAAAAACAAAAGCCCGCAAATAAAGTTGAATGGTCTCCGGAGCGGGAGCGCGCTTTTGCCCAGGTCAAATCAGCCCTGGCAAACGCAGTTTTGTTAGCGCACCCAGTTCCAAGGGCCCGCATGGCACTCACCACTGACGCTTCCGATGTAGCGGTGGGGGCGGTAGTTGAACAGTTTGTGGCAGGTACCTGGCAACCCCTCGCGTTTTTCAGCAGGACCTTGCGCGATAGTGAACGGAAATACAACGCGTTTGACAGGGAGCTTTTGGCCCTACACTTGGCCATCCGTCATTTTCAGTTCTGGTTAGAGGGGCGACGTTTCACCGCTTTTGTGGATCATAAACCGCTAACGTTTGCGATGGCCAAAATTTCAGAACCCTGGTCAGGCCGGCAACAAAGGCAACTAGCCGCAATATCGGAGTTCACTACTGATATTCAGCATGTCGCGGGTAAACACAATGTTGTAGCAGACTGCCTCTCGCGTGCAGTAGCACCGCCAAGCCCCATAGGGGCAGACTCTGTAGCCATGGCCGCGGGCCCGGGCAGCGACGCGGGAGCGCGCGCAGCCCCGGTCTGTGTTGGGTTAGATTATGCAGCCATGGCTGCGGAGCAGGTTAACGACGCGGACGTGCGCGTGCTCCAGTCTGGACCAACAGGGTTAAGGCTGGAGCACAGGGTGCAACAAAACGGTATGCCCCCGCTAATCTGCGATGTCTCCACGGGACGGCCCCACCCTGTGGTGCCAACCGCGTGGCGTCGCCGTGTTTTTGACTTGGTCCATCCTCTCGCGCACCCGGGGGTGCGCGCATCGATTAAGTTGGTGGGGGAGAAATTTGTTTGGCCCGGGTTGCGCAAACAGGTCAAGGAATGGGCAGCAGCCTGCGTAGCGTGTCAGCGAGCTAAAATACACAGACACACTAAGGCCCCGTTAGAACCTTTCCACATCCCCGCTAAGCGTTTTGATCACGTGCATATTGACCTGGTCGGCCCGCTTCCGTTATCACACGGGCACACACATCTTTTGACGATGGTAGACCGCACCACGCGCTGGCCAGAGGCGGTTCCTCTGACATCAACCACAGCGGAAGAAGTTGCGTGAGCATTTTTAGCAGCATGGGTTGCGCGTTTTGGTGTACCGTTGGACATAACGTCCGACAGGGGTCCCCAATTTATTTCCGAGCTGTGGTCATCAACGGCCCACAGCTTGGGGGTGAAGATTCATCGCACCACCGCGTATAACCCCCAGGCTAATGGTTTATGCGAACGCTTTCACAGGTCATTGAAAGCAGCCCTCAGAGCGTCGCTAATGGATACAAATTGGGTAGACAAACTTCCATGGGTTTTATTAGGGTTGCGTTCTGCACCTAAGGAAGATTTGCACGCTTCCCCGGCTGAATTAGTTTTCGCTCAACTGCTTCGTTTGCCCGGGGAATTTCTTCCTGATAATCCCGCACCTAATGGCCCCCCCGCTCAGCCGTGGCAGAGCGGCTCAGGAGCAAACACGCTTCCTGGCCCAGTCCATCACAGTTTCCCACACGTTTTTGTGCCCAAGGCTTTAAAAAATGCGGAGTTTGTTTTTGTTAAACATGACGCCCAGCGTCCAAGTTTGCGGCCGTTTTACGACGGACCATTTCGAGTGCTGGAGACCGGGCAGAAGCATTTTCTGCTAGATTTAGGGGGCAGACGGGAGCTGATTTGCATTAACAGACTCAAACCTGCTTTTGTTCTGGCTGACGAGGAGGTGCAGCTTGCGAGGCCCCCCCGCCGGGGCAGGCCACCGAGGAGACATTTTCCAAAGTCTTCACAGAGAGGTGCTAACGGCTTTAATCCACAGGTGCAGAGAGATGTTGCAGGTGCAGCCAAGCCAGGTTGCAGCAGATTCGGCAGAAGATTAAAACCTAGGCAGTTGGTGGATTGATTAGCGATGTATGGAGTGCTTTGTGTTTTTCTTTTTGTTATGCCATTTAGATTTTGCCTTACTAGACATTTGGGGGGGGGTAGTGTGGCCGACCCACATTGTGGGCTCACGCTGCCACAGAGACAGGACTGAATGTGTATTGTGGGGTGTCACGTCTGCAAGGACTGAGGACTCGAATCTACAGGAGGTAACAAGGAAGTGTGAGATTTGTCTCTTTGTCCCACAGAAGACGCCCCGGAGGGTATTCCGGTTCATCAGGAAATGAGAGACAATGGTGAAGCTTCAAGGGGATGCTTTGTAACTGTATGTTGACTGAAGACACCATGTGACTTGAATTCTGATGCTGGAAATGTATAAAAGGGTGTTGAAGTATGATTCTTTCTTTTTCCTGCTTTGAGAATGCTAGAAGCTGCGTTCTGTCAAATAAAGCTGGTTTTATGACTGAAACTCAGCCTCGTTATTTGAGCATGCTTCTACAGCACAGCATTTTGAGTCACACAATACGCTGTTCATGAACATATATCTGTTTTTACCCATCACATAACATTGCACATAAAAACTTTTGCTCCTTACCGTGTTGCAGACGAAATAGGAGTCCTGTGGTTTTATAAAGTTTCCGAGTTAGGAGCTGCTCTTCGGTTACTGTTGCTGATATACTAAACACGAGGACCACCGGATTTTCCAATGGTGCTTCCCCCAAATACAGTCAACGCCCCCTCTACTTCCACATATGGCACCTTAAGAAAAACCATCTACATTGGAGTGAATGGCAAAAGAGAAAATAGTTTTCCGATACCAATCAAATTTTAGTTACACATATGATGTTTGCCAGTTTAAAACACAATATTCCATCTAATTAAAATTGAAGGTTATCTCTTAGGCTTGATATATAGATAGCTTATTCGAACACAGTAAAATAATAAAAAATAAACATTTTGTAACAATCATTGAATGTGTGCTAGTTGGGAGCTGTGCTGTAGTAAGATGGCGCCCATACCATCCTGGGTGTAGTGGGAGGTGACGGCCCGTCTTTCCGGTTCTGCCCTCACCAGGGGTATAAAGGGCTAGGGCGGAAGAGACTCTGTCTCTTCGACCGTCGACCATCCACTTGAACGGAGTGCGTGGCATTGTGCGGTTCAGTCTAATAAAGTGACGTTCAACTGTATTCATGGCCTCCTCCTTGTGTCATGGGCAGCGAGAGCACGCCCTTCCCCTCTGGTCTCACCTTTACAAACTCATCACGGCACCTGAGGCAGAAGACACACCTGCGCCCGCTCATCAGCCAGCGTACATAAGGAGGCTTCCTCCACGCAGTCAACACTGGCTCGTCTGGGTATACTGCCTGTTCTCAGGCAAGCAAATTAAAGCCGTAACGTTAACATGCCGTTAACCTTACTTTCTTCTCCTTCTTTCAGGTTGCTGCCACCGTGTAGGTGTCTCCAGGACTGCGCGTGCTCTCCTGCCTCACCACACTGATCCTCCCGCCATCAACTCCACCCGGTCAGGCACCATCAACTCACCATTTCCCCCCTACCCTACTGGCTCGTCTATTCCCCGCTGGGTCCTGCCGGTCCTCTCTGGATTTCTCAAGTAAGTGGTAATTTGGCTCGCCCATTTCCCCTTACTCCACTCCTCAGCTCACTGCTCTCGTCTTCGCTCCACAGGTCCTTTCCTCTGGCGAGTGACTGTTTCTATAGCTGTGCGCTTTGGGTTTTGATATTAATAAAATTGTCAAACGTGCCCCTCTGTGTGGTTCCTTCCTGTGTTTGGCATCGTGCACGTGAGCTGTCAAAACTTAATACGTCATGACACCTTGAGTACCAAGATAAGGACATAACATTTGACGATGAGGTAAAAGGTGTGGAGCGAGCTTTTTCTGATTTTCGGCTGCTTTTGGAGGTTCCGGGTGAGCCACCGGTCCTCTGGTCTGGGTTGTACGCAGCTTTCCAGAATTTTCTGGTGGCCCTTAACCTCAGTGAGCTCAAAAAACAGTGTGCAAGAGTGATTCTGGTTCATAATCTTGGTATGGAGGGTCAAAGGATTCTGGACATGCTAGGAGTAGCTGATAGTTATGAGGACGTGGTGGAGCTAATGGCGCACTACTTTTGCACCCCGGAAAACGTTATAGTCTGGCGAATCCAGTTTCAGCAGCGCTGCCAGTGGACAGGAGAGACGGTGGAACACTACATTGCAGATTTACGTTAGCTGGCGGGGGTGTGCCAATTTGGAGCCCTTGAAGAAGAGATGGTCCGCAACCAACTGGTGGAGCACACTCTCTGCTCAGCAGCACACTCAAGGCTCCTGACATTCGCAGGTGGGAGGGTGTGATTTGTGTGCTTGCACTTTTCTACGGGGGAGGGAAAATGTGGTGTAGTAAGATGGCGCCCATACCATCCTGGGTGTAGTAGGAGGTGACGGCCCGCCTTTCTGGTTCTGCTGTGACCAGGGGTATAAAGGGCTAGGGCGGAAGAGACTCTGTCTCTTCGACCGTCGACCATCCACTTGTACGGAGCGCTTGGCATTGTGTGGTTCTGTTTAATAAAGTGACGTTCAACTATATTCACGGCCTCCTCCTTGAGTACCAAGATTAGGACATAACAGGAGCATGTTCACTGTTACTGCTATGCAAAGATATAACTTTGTTTCAAACATTGGGGGGGGGGGTTGAGATCTCTGCCCGTATAGAAAGCCTAAGTCACGCCCCCTCTACTTTTGCATACTGGACCTTAAATCAAAAAAAAACATCTCTATTGAAATGAATGGCAAGAGCAACATTATCTTTTGATCCCAATCAAATTTTGAAACAAGTTACACATATGATGTTTGTCAATTTAAAAGATAACTTTCCATATAATTAAAGTTGTTGGCTGTCTTATAATAATAGAGTAATATTTAGTTTTTGTGTAAATTACTAGCGGACAGCAACTTCCATCATCCCACATCACTAAACAAGGTTACATTTTAGTGATGTTGTCATGGATGGCCCTCGTGGGCCATCAATAAGACACCAAAGGCCAGCCGATGAGTTTGCATATTTATTAACAAAAGATGCAAAAGACAAAATAACAGCCACTTGGGGCAAAAACACGAACATACACTTAAGCACTAGAAAACGGACTATGAGGAAACACACTTACGTAGACAAAGGTTTGATGAGAGATCGACGAAAGATAGACGAAAGATTGACGAGGTCGCAGCGAGGAGTAAGCCTCAGCTGCTTCCTTAAATACCAATAACACACCAATCAATAAAGGGGAATGTAATCAGGAGAAATGGTAAACAGCTGTCACAATGTGACTCGGCTTTGACAGCTGGAAGCCCCGTTGTAACGAAGTCAAAATAAAAGCCCTGAATTGCCATATGAAAAAACAACACAGATGAACGGGGAAAATACTCGACGACCCGAGCGCCGACAGAATCAACGCTCAGGCCATCACAGTACCCGCTGTTCACAAGGCGAATTCCAGGTGCCAATGTAACATCCAAACCACACAACCCCCGCAACTAGAAGGCAACCAGGGCCAACCCAGGGAGGGTGGAGGGGGAAACAGGCCAGGAGGGCGAGAACCCCCCAAAAAAGGAAAAACTGTCATGGCGCCCGCAGGGCCTTCACCTGTTTCAGCTGTGCGCACACCTGTTACTGATCATCGGCGGCCTTTAAGAGCCAACCCTGCCAGCGACTCAGCACGGAGCCATCTGCTACACTCAGGAAGGCACTTCGCCCATCCTCAGTCTCATTCTGATTCTCCGTCCAAGGAAGAGCAACACGTCAACACGCGTAAGCGCTCCTCATCCTTACCTTTTCAAGCTTCTCTCCCCTGTGCACAGGTGGACCCCCCAGGCGGCGGACCCTCTTTCCCCGGCGGCAGCTCAGCATCTCCCCGGCGTCAGAGTAACCTCCCCGCTTCACGACACCGAGCAGGACGCTCACCCCCTGGCAGCCGCCAGCAAGGCAAGCTGAAGCGCTGCATCTCCACCTGCAAAGTAAGCAGCAGTCTCTTTGTACATTCACCGCACTGGTGCAGCGCTAACACCTCTGCTTTGTGTTTCTAGGGTTGCCAGGCGAAGCAAAGATCTGCTCAGCTCCAGCACGAGTCCTGCATTACACCTCACACTACACATACACGCACTCATACACACCACACTGGGCAATAAAAGGTTAACTTTATCTCCTCGATTTTGTCTTCTGTCCCCTGGCTCCAGAAAACATGTCAGTACGGCTCCGTCAGAGCGACCCAGCAGACAGTGTGCTAGCACACCGTCTTAACACCCTAGACGCTCGAGTTGAGCAAGTTATTTACCAGCAAAACGTTATCCTAGCCCAGTTAGCTCAAATTAACAACCGGTTGGATCACCTGGAAGGACAGCAGGCGTTTCCACCAGTTTCCCGGGCTCCCCCAGGCCCCGCTAGCTCCTCACCTTCCAAGCAAGTCAAGCCCCGTCGACCCGTCTCACACCGGTGCCCACGCCCACCCGCTTCAGTGGGAAGCTCGGGGAGGCCCGGGGGTTTATTCTACAATGCGAGACGGTCTTTCAACGGGTTCTGGGGGATTTCCCCACAGACCACAGTAAAATTGGCTACATTGCTAACCTGCTAGAGGGTAGGGCGCTAGCTTGGGCCTACGCCGTTATGGCTAAGCCCAGCTAACTTACTAACAGTTCCTAGCTGAATTCACGGAAGTTTTTGACCATACGTCAAATAGGTTCATTTTGTCTTCTTTTAATTATTTATCTTTTGTTCATATGAAAGACAAAAAATAAAATAGAAAGACATCTTTCTATTTTATTTTTTGTCTTTCATATGAACAAAAGATAAATTAAAAAAAAAGTTTTTGACCATACTGACCGGGACACGGTGCTAACCACCTGGTTGCTTAATCTCCGACAGGGCGGCAGGTCCGCTGCAGATTATGCGGTTGACTTTCGGGTTGTAGCCGCCGAGGTCGGGTGGGAGGATGCTTCATTGAGCAGCATATTCATCCGTAGCCTAAGCCCTGCCCTGAGGGATGAGGTAGCCACACAGGATAAGCCCGAAAGATTACATGAACTAATTTCACTCACCATCAGTTTAGACAACAGGCTGAGGGAACGAGCCGGCGAGCAGAGGGCTTCCAGCCGCTCGGGCGTGCTATCCTTTCGTGCCCCTCAGTCCTCGCAGCTGGCCCTGCCCTCTCCGGAGCAACTTCCGGGGCAAGAGGATATGGTAATAGGGCACTCCAAGATTCCTCCTGCCGAGAAGCAGCGCTGTATGGAGCTAGGATTATGCCTTTACTGCGGAAGCAGTTCACATGAATTGGCTGATTGCACGAGCCGGTAAAAAGGGGAGGTCCGTGGGTCAGAGTAGGGGGGCTCACGGACTTTTCTCAATCTAAACCCCTCACCTGCTGTCTCATGCCCATTCGCCTTATTTACAAGCACACTGAACATTCCACTCACACACTGATTGACTCGGGGGAGGAGCAGAGTTTCATTTCAGGAGACCTGGCAACTGAGTTGGGGCTCCTGTGCCAAGCTCTTCAGCCTCCGCTCAAGCTCATTGCTCTATCCAAAGCCCCTCTGACTGCCATCTCCCAACAGACTGTGCCGGTGTCAGTGATCGTTTCCGGGAATCATCGGGAGGACCTATGTTTCCTGGTGCTGCCTACGTCCACTTCCCTGATCATCCTGGGTTACCCCTGGTTACGGCTGCACAACCCGTCCTTCGACTGGCAGACAGGGAGCATTTCTTCGTGGAGTACGTTCTGCCTCAGTGCGTGTCTGCAGTCCGCAGCCTGCGCTCCATCCTTGTCTATGGCCCCGCCCACGTCCCCTCCCCCGGATCTGTTCAAGGTACCAGTGGAGTATCATGACCTAGGGAGAGTTTTCAGTAAGTCACGGGCGCTGTCCCTTCCCCCCCCCCCCCACTGCCCCTATGACTGTGCTATTAATCTCCGGGCTGGTGCCCTGCTTCCGGCGAGCCGTTTGTACAGCCTGTCGGCCCCGGAGCGGGAGGCGATGGACGCTTACATCAAGGAGTCACTCAGCTCGGGGATCATCCATCCATCATCCTCTGCGGTGGGGGCAGGGTTTTTCTTTGTGGGGAAAAAAGGACGGCTCCCTGCGACCCTGCATTGACTTCAGGGGGCTTAATGACATCACAATTAAGGACAAATATACCCTGCCCCTCATGGACGCGGCCTTCGATTCCCTCCAGGGGGCCTCATGGTTCACCAAACTGGATCTTCGCAACGCGTACCATCTCATGCGGATCAGGGAGGGAGACGAGTGGAAGACGGGCTTCCGGACCCCAAGCTGCCACTTTGAATACCTGGTAATGCCGTTTGGGCTGACCAATGCTCCGGCCGTCTTCCAGCGTCTGATTAACGACGTTCTCCGGGATTTCCTGGGCGCCTTTGTCGTGTATTTAGATGACATCCTCATCTTCTCCGGTTCACTTGAGGAGCACCAGGTGCACGTGAGGCGGGTCCTCCAGTGGCTTCTGGAGAACCAATTGTTCATGAAGGCTGAAAAGTGTGAGTTCCACGCCCAGACGACATCTTTCCTCAGGTTTGTAGTCTCACACAACCAGATTCTCCCCGACCCAGCCAAGGTCAAGGCGGTGGTGGAGTGCCCCCCCCCATCCAGGAAGCAATTGCTGCAATTCCTAGGGTTTGCTAATTTCTACCGCCGCTTCGTGCCTAAGTAAAGCGCGGTGGCCCGCCCGCTGACCAATCTCATTTTCCCGAAGACCCCTTTTCGCTGGACGGAGGAGGCCGCAGCAGCATTCGACACTCTTAAGAGAAAATTCTCGTCATCCCGCGTCCTGACGCAGGTGGATCCAGCTCTCCAGTGTCTGGTCAAGGTGGACGCGTCGGACTCCGGGGTGGGGGCAGTACTCTCACAGCATTCCCCAACGGACGGGGTGGTCCACTCCTGCGCCTTCTTTTTGCGCCGCCTGTCCCCAGCAGAGAGGAACTATTGCATTGGTGATAGGGAGCTGTTGGCGATGAAGCTCGCGTTGGAGGAGTGGCGCCACTGGCTGGAGGGTGCTGCCCAGTCGTTTGTGGTTTGGACCGACCACAAGAATCTGAAATACTTGAGGACAGCGAAGCGGTTGAATTCACATCAGGCCCGCTGGTCTCTCTTCTTCGGTTGGTTTAACTTTACCATCATCTACTGCCCCGGAGGAAAGAACACCAAGCTGGACACCCTCTCCAGGCAGTTCTCGGCAGAGACCTCCGCAGACCAGGAGCAGACAATCCTTCCCCCGTCCTGCGTCGTGGGCGCCCTTTTGTGGGACATTTGGGAGAAAGTGGTGAAGGTGCAGAAGGCTGAGCCCGACCCAGGAGACGGCCCCCCAGGTCGGTTGTTTGTCCCCACGTTGGTCCGGGGTGAGGTCATCCACTGGGCTCATGCATTGAAGTTGGCATGCCATCCAGGGATTTCGCGCACAGTCGGGCTCCTCCAAAGGGCATTTTGGTGGCCGGGCCTGCGGAAGGATGTCGGTGACTACATCCGGGCCTGCGCTCAGTGCGCCACCGGGAAGTCTTCCTCCTCTCCTCCGGCCGGACTGCTCCACCCCCTTCCGCTCCCGGGGCGCCCCTGGTCGCACATCGCTCTGGACTTTGTGACAGGCCTCCCACCATCTAACCATTGCATGGTGGTCTTAACCATTGTAGATCGTTTCTCCAAGGCGGCCCACTTTGTTCCTCTCCGGGGGTTGCCGACGGCGCAAGAGACAGCGGATTTACTGGTCCAGCACGTCATTTGCCTCCATGGAATCCCCGCGGACATCGTCTTGGACCGGGGGCCGCAGTTTGTCTCTCAGGTGTGGAGGGCGTTCTGCCAGGCGTTGGGAACGATGGTGAGCCTTTCCTCCGGGTACCATCCGCAGAGTAATGGGCAGTGTGAGCGCACAAACCAGGAGCTGGAGGCCGCCCTGCGATGCGTCATTTCATCCAGTCCCTCTTCATGGAGAAACCACCTGCCCTGGATTGAATATGCCCACAATTGCATGGTCTCTTTGGCGATCGGGATATCCCCCTTCAGGGCGTCTTTGGAGTATGATCCTCCCCTGTTCCCGGAAGAGGAGAAGGAGGTGGTAGTGCCTTCTGTCCTTGCTCTTGTCAGGCGCTGCCGCTGGCTCTGGACCACCACCCGCTGAGCCCTCCTCCAGACCACGGAGCGCAATATGAAGACTGTCAATCGTCACAGGAGACCGGCTCCCAGGTACAAGGTGGGGCAGCAGGTATGGCTCTCTACCCGTAATATCAATCTGAAGGCTAAGAAACTCAAACTGTCCAAGCGTTTCATCGGGCCGTATACTATCAACCGTGTTATTAACCCTGCTGCTGTCCGCCTAGAACTCCCCCCCTCCCTCCGCATCTGTCCCACCTTTCATGTTTCTCAGGTCAAGCCTGTCATCTCCAGTCCCCTCTGCCTGCCCCCCGTGGCTCCCCCTCCTCCGAGGATGATCAATGGCCACCCGGCGTGGGGCGTCACTGCCATCTTGGATGTCCGCCGGCGGGGCCGGGGTCTACAGTACTTGGTGGATTGGGAGGGTTTCGGCCCTGAAGATAGATCCTGGGCGCGTCCGTTGCTGATTCTGGATAAACAAGTCATCCGTGACTTTCATCGGACGCACCCAGGTAAGATAGGACAGGTGCCAGGAGGCACCTCTAGAGGGGGGAGTACTGTCATGGCACTCGCAGGGCTTTCACCTGTTTCAGCTGTGCGCACACCTGTTGCTGATCATCGGCAGCCTTTAAGAGCCAACCCTGCCAGCGACTCAGCACGGAGCTGTCTGCTACACTCAGGAAGGCACTTCGCCCGTCCTCAGTCTCATTCTGATTCTCCATCCAAGGAAGAGCAACACATCAACACGCGTAAGCGCTCCTCATCCTTACCTTTTCAGGCTTCTCTCCCCTGTGCACAGGTGGACCCCCCAGGCGGCGGACCCTCTTTCCCCGGCGGCAGCTCAGCATCTCCCCGGTGTCAGAGTAACCTCCCCGCTTCACGACACCGAGCAGGACGCTCACCCCCTGGCAGCCGCCAGCAAGGCAAGCTGAAGCGCTGCATCTCCACCTGCAAAGTAAGCAGCAGTCTCTTAGTACACTCACCGCACTGGTGCAGCGCTAACACCTCTGCTATGTGTTTCTAGGGTTGCCAGGCGAAGCAAAGACCTGCTCAGCTCCAGCACGAGTCCTGCATTACACCTCACACTACACATACATGCACTCATACACACCACACTAGGCAATAAAAGGTTAACTTTATCTCCTTGAGTTTGTCTTCTGTCCCTTGGGTCCAGAAAACATGTCAAAAACACTATAACAAGAAGGAAAGACACACAATGGGGCAACAAAGACAACAAAATGACAAGGTTAAAACATAGAAAAAAAAAAGGCAGAACATGCTACAAATAACCCCAAGAACAGGTGAAATACAACAAGAAAATACATAACCTTTCGCTCGGAAAGGGAACACGAAAACTAAAATACAGGTACATTACAAAAACACATAGTACCCAAAAACACCAGGAACACGACACAAAATGCCACCAATCAGTAATATACAAATATAGTTCCATATTAACCACAGGTGAAGACAAAAACCAAAAAGAGCATCCCTTCAAATTACAGAGGAAAAAACCATCACTACAGGGATGTCGGCAGGCAGAGCACAGAGGGGGAAAAAACAAAAAACAGTTTGGGAGGTCTACCCGCATCCAGCTTCCAGATCGTTGGCAGGGAGAAAAGAAACAGTTCGGGTGGCCTACCCCAGTCCCAGGCCTAGAAAAACTGTACCTCTGGCAGCTGGACCAGGTTGCCGAACAAACAGGGCAGTCCGTCGAGTGGCCGACCCAGAACGCCAAACCGGCGTACTGAGAGGGATAGCAAGGGAAAGCCGAGCCGAATACGGGGAACTCCAGTGGCACCCTGTGGAGAAGGACAGGGGGAAAGATGAGGGACCAGTCCGGCATCAGACAGCGGAGGATCTGCAGCTCCTTCTCCGAACTTAAACCAAACCAGCGGTGTGCCCTTGCTGAACCCCGACTGGGCCAGCGCTGCACCCATGACTGACCCCAACTGGGTCGGAGCTGCGCCCACGACGGACCCCGATTGGGCCAGAACAACACCCACGACGGACTCTGACTGGGCCGGAACAGCACCTGCGATGGACCCCGACTGGGCCAGTGCAGCACCAGGGATGACCTCCGAGCACGAACCTGGAACCTCCAAGATGATGACCGGAACAGGCTCGTCACTGGTGACCCTTGGAGAAGGCTCAGAGGAAGAAAAAGAACTAGGATCATTATCACTGGTAGCAGCAGAGCCCGGCGAGACAAGCTCGGACGCAGCGATCGGCTGCACCCGGCTCGTTTCCCCGAGAGACAGGCAATAATGCTCCAGAACAAAGAAGAGAAAGACAAAATAGAGCACTTGCTTGATCTCGGGCTCCACCACTGTCCAGGACTCCGACGATCCAGGCTCAATTTTCTGGAGGTCCACTCCTGGTTCCCTCTCGACTGTGGCAGGCTCTGAAGCCGGCCTGATGGCCTTCACAGTCTGGGGACTCCCCGGCGCTGAAGTCCACGCCGAAGGCCCGCACAGCGTGGTAGCAGGGGATCCATGGCCTGGTGGGTCGAACCGCTCCTCTACAGAGACCCGGGGACACTTGATCGTCGGCGCAGGCTCCAGTCGGCAGTCAGCACCTCCTCCTCTGCCCGTGATGCAGCTGCGGGACTGGTACCAGGCTTTCCAGGGCCGCAGGCTCCTTCTTTGTCCGGCGGTGTATTCCTGGCTCTTGGGGACACTCAGGGGAAGGAGACACAGAAGATGCAGGTTTACAATTAATAGCTGCAGCAGGTGGAGGAAGCTCGGGGGACTGTGAGCCCCGAACTCCACCCCCAGGAGTCAGACAAGGCGATCCATAATATGAAGGAAGAGAATGAAATAGCACTTGCCTGCTCAGCTGAGGGCCGATGGAAACTGCTGCAGTGGGCTTGATTCTCCACTTTCCCCTTTGGATGTTGACGGAGGGCCCCCCGGGAAGACGAGATCTATCTATATAAGGGCCCACAGTTGACAGTGCATGTCAAAGCACAAACCAAGCGTAAAGTCAAAGGAATTGTCTGCAGACCTCCGAGACAGGATTGTCTCTGCTGTTTTGAAGGTCCCAATGAGCACAGTGGCCTCCATCATCCATAAACGGAAGAAGTTCGGAACCACCAGGACTCTTTCTAGAGCTGGCCGACCGTCTAAACTGAGTGATGGGGGGGAAGGGCCTCAGTCAGGGAGATGACCAAGAACCCGATGGTCACTATGTCCATCGGGTAGCAGCAGGGTAGAGATGACTGTCCTTCTGGAAGGTTCTCCTCTCTCCACAGAGGAAAACCTTCCAGAAGGACAGTCATCTCGGCAGTTATCCACCAATCAGGCCTGTGTAGTAGAGTAGCCAGACAGAAGCCACTCCTGAGTAAAAGGCATATGGCAGCCTGCCTGGAGTTTGCCAAAAGGCACCTGAAGGACTCTCAGACCATGAGAAACAAAATTCTCTGGTCTCATGAGACAAAGATTGAACTCTTTGGTGTGAATGCTAGCCATCATGCTTGGAGAAAACCAGGTACCGCTCATCACCAGGCCAGTACCATCCTTACAGTGAAGCATGGTGGTGGCAGCATTATGCTGTAGGGATGTTTTTCAGTGTTAGGAACTGGGAGACTAGTTAAGATAGAGGGAAAGATGAATGCAGCAATGTACAGAGATATCCTGGATGAAAACCGGCTCCAGAGGGCTCTTGACCTCAGACTGGGGTGACAGTTCATCTTTCAGCAGGACAACGACCCTAAGCACACAACCAAGATATCAAAGGACTGGCTTCAGG
This sequence comes from Pholidichthys leucotaenia, assembly GCA_020510985.1. Classification (NCBI taxonomy): domain Eukaryota; kingdom Metazoa; phylum Chordata; class Actinopteri; order Cichliformes; family Pholidichthyidae; genus Pholidichthys; species Pholidichthys leucotaenia. Next base: position 311,607,354 of record CM035839.1, on the reverse strand, counting down.
ACAACTCTGTGAATGTCCTTGAGTGGCCCAGCCGGAGCCCAGACTTGAATTCAATTGAACATTTCTGGAGAGATCTGAAAATGGCTGTGCACCAAAGCTTTCTGTCACAAGCCGAGCCGGCTTGGCTTTCCCCGGCTCGGCCTAGATCTCTCTGTGGGTTTTGGTTCTACTGTTTATGTGCATTTTGTGTATTCAGTGCTGTTTCTGTTTCCATAGCCACTGCCTGACCGGCAGCTGTTAGACAGCCTCTGTGATCTATTTTCTTCCATGCTGCTGACAGTCTGCCAGTCCAACCACGCCCCCTCGCTCTCCCTCTGAATTCCATCAGCTGTTCCCAGCCCCGGTAATTATCTTTCCCGCGCCTCGTCCGGGTGTGTCCAATTTGTGTGCCCAGCGGTGTTTGTTTTTAAGCAGCACTTTGCTAGACAAGCACTGCTAAGATCATTATACGAGTCACACTGTCGTTTTCCATGGTGCAACCATCACATCGTGAAGGACCATTTGGATTATGTCACGAGCCGAGCTGGCTTGGCTTTCCCCGGATTGGTCTCAATCTCTTTGGGGGTTTTGGTTTTACTGGTTATGTGCATTTTTGTGTATTATTGCACTAACTTCCATATCCTTTGCCACTGCCTGACCGGCAGCTGTTAGTCTGCATCTGTGACCTACTTTCTCTCACGCTGCTGACAGTCTGTCGGTCCAGCCACGCCCCCTTGCTCTCCCTCTGACTCCATCAGCTGTTTCCAGTCCTGGTAATCATCCTCCCTGCACCTCGCCCAGGTGTTCCCAATTTGCCACGCCAGCAGCGTTGGTTCATAAGCAGCTCTTTGCTGGACAAATGCCACTGGATCATTGTACGAGTTCACATGGTCGTATCTTCCACTGTGTAACCGTCACGTCTATGAAGGACTGTTTGGAGTATGCTTGCCGCTCCACTGGAGGACCAGGATCGCTAGGCTGTGAGTAATTGTAGTGTTTCTCTGTGTAGTTGTGCCGCTACGCTGGTAGCATTTCCCTCTGCAGCACAACTGCTATGCTTTTCCCTGTGCAGCCTAGCATCTCTATTGGATTCTTTGTTAGCCTGAGCTGCCCAGCCATTTGTATGGTTTTCCCTGAACTTGTGCAAATAAACGTGTGTGTGGTAACCTTCGCATTTAAATCCTCATTTCTTCTTCTCTCCTCTGTGCACAATTGTAGAGCGCACGGGAGGTTCATGACAGATTATGCTCGCTGAGAGAACTGGACTTTCTGGACTGTTCCTACTCATGAGTAAACTGTCTTGCGTTTCTCTGTGCGGTTGCTGCTACACTGGACCAGAAGCGTTTCCCCTTGCAGTAATTCTGCTATGCTTCTGGTGGCGTTTCTTCCCGCAGCTCAACTGCTACGCTTCAGCTGTTGCCCAGTTTGCTTTCCCCCGAGTTGGTTGAACCTGCTGTAGTCTTCCCCGCTCTCCCAAGTGCATTTATATTGTATTATTGTCCTGTGGCCACAGTACACAGTGGTCTGCCTGCTGTTCGCTTCTGCGCCAGCCTTCTTGTGTACAGAGTAACCTACCTGTTCGTCTTTATTTGTGAACTGTGTATGTCAATAAATGTGTGTTCGGTGAAACCCTACACTTAAATCCTTCAATCCTTCTCCTCATCCGTGCTCTATGGAAAAGCGCATGGGGAAGTTTATGACACTTTCCATCCAACCTGATGGAGCTTGAGAGGTGCTGCAAAGAGGAATGGGGGAAATGCCCCAAAGGTAGGTTTGCCAAGCTTGTGGTATCACATTCAAAAAGACTTGAGGCCGTAAATGCTGCCAAAGGTACATCAACAAAGTATTGAGCAAAGGCTGTGAATACTTATGTACATGTGACTTCTTAGTTTATTATTTTTAATAAATTTGCAAAAATCTAAAATAAAAATTGTTTTTCATGTAGTCATTATGGGGTCTTGTGTGTAGAATTTTGAAGAAAAAATAAATTTATTCCATTTTGGAATAAGGCTGCAACGTACAGTGGGGCAAAAAAGTATTTAGTCAGCCACCAATTGTGCAAGTTCTCCCACTTAAAAGATGAGAGAGGTCTCCAATTTTCATCATAGGTATACCTCAACTATGAGAGACAAAATGAGGAAAAAAAAAATCCAGAAAATCACATTGAAGGATTTTTAATGAATTAATTGGTAAATTCCTCAGTAAAATAAGTATTTGGTCACCTACAAACAAGCAAGATTTCTGGCTCTCACAGACCTGTAACTTCTTCTTTAAGAGGCTCCTCTGTCCTCCACTCATTACCTGTATTAATGGCACCTGTTTGAACTCGTTATCAGTATAAAAGACACATGTCCACAACCTCAAACAGTCAGACTCCAAACTCCACTATGGCCAAGACCAAAGAGCTGTCAAAGGACACCAGAAACAAAATTGTAGACCTGCACCAGGCTGGGAAGACTGAATCTGCAATAGGTAAGCAGCTTGGTGTGAAGAAATCAACTGTGGGAGCAATTATTAGAAAATGGAAGACATACAAGACCACTGATAATCTCCCTCGATCTGGGGCTCCATGCAAGATCTCACCCCGTGGGGTCAAAATTATCACCAGAACGGTGAGCAAAAATCCCAGAACCACATGGGGGGACCTAGTGAATGACCTGCAGAGAGCTGGGACCAAAGTAACAAAGGCTACATCAGAAACACACTACACCGCCAGGGACTCAAATCCTGCAGTGCCAGACGTGTCCCCCTGCTTAAGTCTGTACATGTCCAGGCCCGTCTGAAGTTTGCTAGAGAGCATTTGGATGATCCAGAAGAGGACTGGGAGAATGTCATATGGTCAGATGAAACCAAAATAGAACTTTTTGGTAAAAACTCAACTTGTCGTGTTTGGAGGAGAAAGAACACCATACCTACTGTGAAGAATGGGGGTGGAAACATCATACTTTGGGGCTGTTTTTCTGCAAAGGGACCAGGACGACTGATCCGTGTAAAGAAAAGAATGAATGGGGCCATGTATCGTGGGATTTTGAGTGAGAACCTCCTTCCACCAGCAAGGGCATTGAAGATGAAACGTGGCTGGGTCTTTCAGCATGACAATGATCCCAAAAACACCGCCCGGGCAACGAAGGAGTGGCTTCGTAAGAAGCATTTCAAGGTCCTGGAGTGGCCTAGCCAGTCTCCAGATCTCAACCCCATAGAAAATCTTTGGAGGAAGTTGACAGTCTGTGTTGCCCAGCGACAGCCCCAAAACATCACTGCTCTAGAAGAGATCTGCATGGAGGAATGGGCCAAAATACCAGCAACAGTGTGTGAAAACCCTGTGAAAACTTAGAGAAAACGTTTGACCTCTGTCATTGCCAACAAAGGGTATATAACAAAGTATTGAGATGAACTTTTGTTATTGACCAAATACTTATTTTACTGAGGAATTTACCAATTAATTCATTAAAAATCCTTCAATGTGTTTTTCTGGATTTTTTTTTTCTTATTTTGTCTCTCATAGTTGAGGTATACTTCTGAAGAAAATTGGAGACCTCTCTCATCTTTTAAGTGGGAGAACTTGCACAATTGGTGGCTGACTAAATACTTTTTTACCCCACTGTAGCAAAATGTGGAAAAAGTGAAGCACTGTAGAGGAGCTTGAAATAACGAGGCGATGTGATTCATAAACCAAAGTTTATTATCAGCTCCTCTAACAAGTCTCATCTAGGTGCAGCAGCAGAAGAAGGAAGAGAGCGAACACCTTCGGCTCTACGAACTTATACTCGCACATAACAAAAGACATGCATATCAAAAGCTGACATCCCTCACTATCTTAATCCCCTCTTTTGTCTCCGTACTCCTCCACCTGGCCCTGGGGGGTCAGGGCGATCCATCAGGTCTCCACCGCAGCGCCTCGGATGCTCTTTGATCTTCACTGGCGGTTGAGACCCTTTGTCCTGTTCTGAGGTGTGAAGTTGCTTTACATATAATTAAATGCTTTACATGTAATTACATGCTTTACATGTAATTAGTGGCTTGTAAATATGGATGTCACCAACTGCAAAACAAATCTACCTACGGGTACAAATAAAGTAACCTGAACCTGAACCTGAACCTGATATGTAATCACCAAACATTCTCACATGCTTAAACATATGTAGGTTATGGGATATATGATTCATATAGACCACAGCCCCCCCCAAACGACTAAGAAAAGGACAATAGAAAAATTCACAGTTTAAGATAATTATTATGACATACTAACTGCTACACCTCTTGACACAGAAGAAACTTTCCAGCAGCCATGCTCCTAGGAGAGTTCAGTGGTAATCATAACAGCATAGTAATATCCCAAGTCAGTCCTAAACTGTTACAGCACAATTAGTGAACAACTGTTGAGTAGTTTGCATCAGTCCCTGTGCTGTCTGGGTTTTAATCTTCTCCCAAATCTGCTGTGGGTCCGCTTGGGCGTCCTGGTGGGACCTTCCTTTAAGGAATCTGCAGCTTGGGGAGGAGAGTGGTTAATTGTTCCCTGCAGGGGGGCTGAGTCTTTTCTCTTGGGGGGTCTACCCCGCCGAGGTGCTCTCGCCAACCGTGCAGGCTTGTCTCTCAACAAGAAGGCAGGTTTAAGTCTGTCAATGCTGACTGTTTCTTTTCTATCCCCAAAATCAAGCACAAAATGCTTATCACCAGGTTCCAGCACTCTGAATGGTCCATCGTATGATGGGCGGAAGGTTGGTTTTAAAGCTTCATGCCTAACAAAAACAAATTCAGCGTTTTTTAAAGCTTGGGGGACAAAAACCCGTGGAAAAGAGTGATGTGCTGGTCTGGGGAGAGAGTCCGGTCCGTTGCTGCCTAAAAACCTCGGGGCTGGAAGATGCCCTGGCTCTGGGTTCTCTGGTAAAAATTCACCTGGGAGCCTGAGAGGTTGTGCAAAAACTAATTCTGCTGGGGAGGCGTCTAGATCCTCTTTGGGCGCAGCACGCAACCCCAATAAAACCCAGGGAAGTTTATTTACCCAATTTGTATCCGTTAGTGAGGCTCTGAGGGCGGCCTTTAAAGATCTGTGAAAACGCTCGCATAACCCATTAGCCTGAGGGTGATAAGCGGTGGTGCGGTGAATTGTCGCCCCTAAGCTGCTGGACATGGCTGACCAAAGCTCCGAGACGAATTGAGGCCCCCTATCGGACGTGATGTCTGATGGGACGCCGAAACGTGCCACCCAGTTTGTCAGAAAAACGCGAGCGACTTCCTCCGCTGTGGTTGACGCCAGAGGGACTGCCTCTGGCTAGCGCGTGGTGCGGTCTATCATTGTTAACAGATGTGTGAAACCTTGGGAGGAAGGTAGCGGCCCCACGAGGTCGACATGAACGTGGTCAAACCTTCTAGCAGGGATTCGAAAAGGCTCCAGAGGGGCTTTTGTGTGTTTGTGTACTTTGGCGCGCTGACAAGAAATGCAAGTCTTTGCCCATTCTTTTACGTTTTTGCGCAGGCCAGGCCACACAAACTTTTCAGCGACCATTTTAACTGAAGCGCGCACACCTGGGTGCGTGAGGGAGTGAATCAAGTCGAAAATACGGCGGCGCCATGCAGCTGGAACTAACGGGCGAGGTCGGCCGGTTGAGATGTCGCATATTAGGGGGGGCACACCGTCGCGTAAACCCCTTTTCTCCAGCCTTAACCCTGTTGGTCCAGACAGGAGTGCACGCACGTCCGCGTCACTACTTTGCTCCTCTGCCATGGCTGCATAATCTATCCCTGCGTGGATGGGTGCTGCGTATGTGTCCGCGTTGGCGAAGAGTTCTGCGGCTGAGGTAGTATAATCTGTCTTCTCGCGCTCTGGCGATGTCACAGCGCAAGAGAGGCAGTCTGCTACCACGTTAAGTTTGCCTGCCACATGTCGAATGTCTGTGGTGAACTCTGAAATCGCAGCTAGCTGTCTTTGTTGCCTGCCTGACCACAGTTCGGAAATTTTAGCCATAGCAAAGGTGAGCGGTTTGTGGTCTACAAAAGCCGTAAAACGCCGCCCTTCTAACCAGAACTGGAAGTGGCGGATGGATAAATGGAGCGCTAACAGCTCTCTGTCAAAAGTGCTGTATTTACGCTCAGTTTGGTTTAGCGATTTGCTGAAGAATGCCAAAGGTTGCCATATTCCGCCGACGTGTTGTTCTACAACTGCCCCTATGGCCAGGTCTGAAGCGTCTGTGGTTAGCGCAATGCGGGCCGAGGGATCGGGGTGAACCAACAATGTGGCATTAGCTAGGGCGCTTTTTACTTCCGCGAAGGCGCGTTCGCGCTCCGGGGTCCATTCGACCGTGTTGGAAGGTTTTTGTTTTCTGAGCGCGTCATATAGGGGCTGCATGAGCTGAGCTGCGTGGGGGAGGAAACGGTTGTAAAAATTAACCATGCCCAAAAATTCCTGCAGCGATTTGACCGTTTGTGGCCGTGGGAAACTTTTTACTGCGTGAACTTTGTCTGGCAGTGGGACTGCCCCCTTCGGAGAAACTCTGTGTCCTAAAAAATCAATTTGTGACACGCCGAATTTGCATTTGGCTGGATTGATTATTAACCCGTGCTCTTCTAGTCTCTGAAAAACCATAGTGAGATGCCGCTCGTGTTCTTCCTCAGACGAGCTGGCTACCAGCATATCGTCGAGGTAGACGAACATGAAAGGGAGGTCGCGTAATACTGTGTCCATCATCCGCTGAAAGGTTTGAGCAGTGCCTTTGAGGCCGAAAGGCATCCGCAAAAATTCAAAAAGACCGAAGGGGGTTATTACAGCTGTTTTAGGAATGTCCTCTGCTCGAACTGGGACTTGATGATAACCGCGGACCAGGCCTATTTTTGAAAAAATGCGCGCACCCGCCAGATGTAGTGAAAACTCTTGAATGTGAGGAATTGGGTAGCGGTCATGCGCTGTCGCATTGTTTAATCTGCGGTAATCGCCGCACGGTCTCCAAGAACCGTCGGATTTCGGGACCATGTGAAGTGGTGACGCCCAGGGGCTTTTCGAGCGTCTGACAATGCCTAATTTTTCAAGGGTGGTAAACTCGTCCCGAGCTATGGCGAGCTTGGTCGCGTCTAAGCGCCGAGCTTTGGCGAATACGGGTGGGCCCGTTGTGGGAATAAAGTGTTCGACCCCGTGTTTAGCCACTGTGGCTGAGAATTTGGGAATTGTGAGTGCTGGAAATTGGGTGAGGAGTTGATCAAACTTACCTCCTGCCGTGGTGACGTTAGCCTGCACAGGTGGTGGAGAAACTCGGGCTGAGCAGGGGATAGAAGCAAAGGACAGTGCATTAACCAAGCGTCTGTTCGTTAGATCAACTAATAACCCATGTGCACACAAAAAATCTGCGCCCAACAAGTTAAAACTCACCGCCGCTACAACAAATGTCCATCTGTAGTTGCGGCCGTTGATGCAGAGGGGCAGGCTCTTCTCGCCAAAAGTGTCGATGATGGAGCCGTTGGCTGCCACCGCTCCATTGCCCCGGGGGCCCATGGCCCGGTCTGCTTGGGAGGGCATGACAAAACTTAGTTGAGCTCCCGTGTCGATAAGGAACTGCTTGCCGGTGTGTCCGTCCGTCACATATAAAAGCTTGCTTTTTTTCGCCGAGAACAGCCGCTGTTAACGGCTCTCGGCTTCGGCGTTTTCCCGAAATCGTGAATTTGCAGGGGGGAACGCATTTGTAAGCCTTCTCGGCAAAGCGGTGGTGGTAATAACAAACGTCGCTCCGTCTGTTGCGTCCTGGCCGTGTCGCTGTCACCGCGGGCTGATTCTGCTCAGTGATTTGTGGCTCCTCGTGGCTCCGGACATCAGCGTTGAGGTCTGCGGATGCTGCTGTGGGTGTCTGTTCCTTGCAGGCGTTGACGAGCCGTTGAGCTTTGTGAGCCAGCGTGCGGAAGTCTTGCTGGGTGCTGCATCGCATGTTGGGAAGCGTCCCTCTCATGTGTGGCGGCAGCGTACTGAGGAATATGAATTGGAAGAGGAAGTTGTCATTGTCCTCTTCTTTAAGTTGCAGCAAGTCCTCCATGAGGGCCTTGGGTTTGCATCCTCTGTGGCCGTAGACCGCCAGGATCCTCTCAGCTCTCTCCTCGGCTGAGGGGACATAATTTGCCACGATGGTCGCTTTCAGTTCTTTATATTTGTCCTGGGCCAGCGGCCGCTGGATTATGCTCCGCGCACATCTCGAAGTGGCGGCGTCGAGTTTGGCGACGATGTGATAGAACTTTGTGTCATCAGCCGTGATGCCCGCAAGTGCAAACTGGGCTTCAGCTTGCTGAAACCACGAGGCGGGGTCTTCCTGCCAGAAGTCCGGCAGCTTGACGGTGACGGTGTTTGTGTGGACCGTCACTGATGTGTCCGCAGGGTGAGAGTGCCTTGCTTCGGCTCTCTCAGCGGCGCTGGTGCTCGGTTGAGCCCTCTCTCTCACTTCTGCCGTGGGGGAACGTCGTCCATCTGTTCCCCTGTCTGCATGGGCGCCGGCGTCTGCCTGGGTCGCCACAGATGAGTCGATCACGGGGGAACGTCTCTGGTCCATCCTCGCGTCAGGGTCACCAGTGTAGAGGAGCTTGAAATAACGAGGCGATGTGATTCATAAACCAAAGTTTATTATCAGCTCCTCTAACAAGTCTCATCTAGGTGCAGCAGCAGAAGAAGGAAGAGAGCGAACACCTTCGGCTCTACGAACTTATACTCGCACATAACAAAAGACATGCATATCAAAAGCTGACATCCCTCACTATCTTAATCCCCTCTTTTGTCTCCGTACTCCTCCACCTGGCCCTGGGGGGTCAGGGCGACCCATCAGGTCTCCACCGCAGTGCCTCGGATGCTCTTTGATCTTCACTGGCGGATGAGACCCTTTGTCCTGTTCTGAGGTGTGAAGTCGCTTTACATATGTAATCACCAAACATTCTCACATGCTTATACATATGTAGGTTATGGGATATATGATTCATATAGACCACAAGTACTGTGAATACTTTCCGGATGCACTGTATCACATTCTCTCCTGACACTTGTCTCCTAGTAGGGTATAATTCATCTCTGTATCACTCAAACAAGTATTAAAAAAAGATTCTTGTGGTGAGATGAAAATGGGATATTTTGGTCTAATGCACACACTGATAAAATGAAAGTAAAATCTTTTAAAGAAGTCTTACCTTCTGCTGATGGACACAGTTTGTACCTCTGAAACTAACCAAATGAATGATAAATTGTGTTCAAGGCAGTCGCATCAATTGGCTTAACAATGTCACCTATCAACACTGCATGTAAAGCATAGTGCATCCATTGTATTTTAATAATTGCATCCATGGATTCTTTTTCAAACAAACAAATGGTTGCTATGTGTCAATCGTATTAGTGCATTAGTCAGAGGGGAAGCTCATGGGGTGCACATACTAGGATGGTAAATGAAAATGTTATCAATGAAAGGCCAAAGTTGCAGTTGTTAAGGCGGGTTTCACAGGCTAAAATGCAGGCAGGAGTTTGGTGCAGAAATGATGATTTATTAACAAAACTTACAAATCAGGACAGACAAGAAGGGGTCAGGAACAACAGATCAGGTTAGGATAACAGAAGCATGTCATACGCACAAGAGTAATGACACAGCACCCAGGTGAGGGTGTGAGGGCTGCATCCCTTAAATATCCAGTGAGCATAATTAACAGACGACATTAACATTCCACTAAGGCAATTTTACACCCAATATGAAATGAATAGACAATGAAAAGACAAGACAATAATTAGTTCAGAGTATCAATGAGTCAATCATGTACTGAGACATAAATCAGTCCCTCCAGGATGTCGCGATATTGCAATCATTCAAAATCAGCCAGTCAGCTTAACAATTGCGCGACCTTGCAACTTTGTCCAATCACTGCAATTTTCCCACAATTTTGGCCAATCCTCGTCAACTTCCGTCAATTTCACCAATCAAATTTGTCTCTAACTGGCGCTCAAAAGCTCAGTCTAACCAATCAAATGCATTGCTGCACCGTGTTCACTTCCGTGTTTACAGTGAGTTTTAACGGAACACATCAAAACAGAGTGTGTGATTTAAAAAAAACACTCACCCGTGAGGTTTCCAACACCGTCCCTTCCTCCATCTCCCCCAGTCTGCTGGTGGACATCTCACTATATCTCCGTCCTGGCTGCCTGTACGAAGCGCTGGGTGTTTGTTGAAAAACGTCCGCCTGCCCCAAAAGCACCCCGTCGCAGTAGTGCGCGTGAGGACAAATCCCATAAAACCACAAACAGAAAAAGCAAATCTAACACTACTTTTTTTTTTTTTTTTTTTTTTTTGTTACTTATTTGTACCCGTAGGTAGACTTGGTTTGCAGTCTGGTGACAAGCCACCGGCTGCTGGTCGCTGCGTGCGCGAGCGCCCTAAACCTACATGTTTTTGGTATGCGGGAGGAAACCGGAGAAATCCCGGAGTAAACCCACGCAACACGGGGAGAACATGCAAACTCCACACAGCTCACTGTTGGTCGGGGGCTGGGATCGAACCCACGACCTCATGATCCCCGCGATCCCCCGGCCAAGGGTAAAACTGTGCTGCCACAGTGCTAAACCACTGCGCCACCGTGCAGCCCACAGCCAGTGTTTGAACATTTATACATCTTTAGAGGTAAAATCATTTCTACATCTTGTCACTGAGCTTTAAAACTGAATCTCTGGTCTGGGGATGCACCTACCTCCTCCCCTGCCCCGCTTTAAGTGAAAGATGTGTGTCTGAAAAGACATTGTGTGTCAAGACGTGCAGCCAGACAGACAGGAGTTAGGCACAGAAAGAGAGAGAACATTATCTGTAATTTTTTTTTTTTTCAGAAAAACACAGACTCCAATAGACAATACAGAGAAAGAGAATAAATTATTTATTTTTTCCTCTCCATTCGGTACTGAGTGGTTGGGGACCGTAGGGAGTTTTCAAATGAAGGTGCTGCCAATAATTTCCAAATCTCTACTCTTTAACATGGATTCAATACAATTTAGTGTTGTAATGGATATTGTGTTAAAGTCTGCATTTGCTGTTGCACAAAAAGGGTTTTCTGTATATCAGAAGTTTCTGCTTAATTTACAAATCACTAATAGGAAATATTTGACAATCCTGTGCATTTCTTGTGTTGTTATATAGAATATCACTGCAATAAAGTGGAAAAAAGCATCTGCTTTAAAATTTGAAATTCTTCCCACAACTTTTACTGCAAAAAAAGGTCTAAATACATTGCAACTTTTATCGCAACTTTTTAAAAAAGCTCCTGCAAATTCAGGCTTTTTGGGCCGCAACAATCATAAAAACATCCCGTGAAATCCTGGAGGGACTGATAAATGTGCGAGAGCAAAATCATCCCAAAATTCATGCCTTTCTCTGATCAGAGGGTCTCACAAAGATCGTTAATCTTAGCTTCTAGCATGAATGCTTAATTGAAAGTGAGACTACATATTCTAAAACAGACAGCTTTTATCCTTTTTTCATATTGCTGATTTGTTCTTGCTGCTGATTGGCTGCTCTCCATCGGGGGTATCAGATTTGTCGTTGTGGGCCAGGAATTCACAGCTGGATGAGGGGGTGGGTGCTCCTCTCCTCTGCAAGAGTTGTCCCCCCCCCACACACACACACGTTCTTCACACAAATAATCACTGACATTTGCAGGAGAAAAGATGCACATACTCTCATTCATGCCTGTCTCCTCTCCTATACACACAACTAATATAATCAGGCTTTTAGCTCACTGAATCATGGGTGGTATCAGTAACAGCCTGGTACAGCTTAGTACAGGATAACATTTTCCCTTTTGCTCGTAATTTTCCATACTCAGCCCAACCACTGTTTGCTGGAGTTTGTGACCCTCCACATGGGGAGCATTTTCTGAAATGACAACTCAATTTAAGTATTAAAATCATGACATTTTAAGCAATTCATTAAGACAATAAAAACATTTTTTATCCACACAACGCAGGAAAGGACCAGACCAGGGAGGAAAATAAACACGTTAAATTCAAACGCAAGATAGAACCAGATAACAAAATGCAGGACCAAAAATAATAAACAATAGTGAATGTAGAAAACCAGAAAAAAAAATAAACTCAACATGAGGATGTGGGTTGGAGACATGTCCTGGTGACAAAAAGTGTAAATTATAATACAAGAAGAGAACATGGCTCCAATCCACATCCTGACAGCAGTTGATTCACCACATGCAAACAGCATCCTCCACAAATATCAAAAACAGGAAACAAACTCTTTTAGAATTTATTTATACCCTTTAGAGAGGCACAGAAAACCATTGTTTTGCAAACCATTAGTAAATATAAAAATTATTTAGCAAATAGAAACAATTTTGGTAATCCTAACTGACCCAAAACAGGAAAAGTTTAGCCTGATTTAATGCCAGACTGTCAGGTGTGAGGGAAGGACTGGACCCACTCGCTGGACGTAAGTTTCACATATTTATTAAGTGCTGGCCACACTGGCACAACACGAGGGCTTAAACAGAAATTAACAGTGTTGCCCAGAAGTGCAACTAAAAGGCAAAACTGACAGGCAGGATACAGACAGGACTCAGGGCAGAAGCGTGTAGTTCACGCAGCATGTCTAAAAAGACTTGAACAGAACAGAAGCGTATAAACACACCAAACAGCCGCACCTCGGACACAGTCCAACAACGGTTGGGGGGGCAGGTTGGGGGGCCTACCCAAATCAACAGGCCACCTGAGGGGTAAATATGATGCGTTGGGTGACCTACCAAAGTCCCTGGGCCACCAAACAGAAGAAAACTCACAAGCCCTTTGTTCAGAAAATAACATGATCTTCTCGGACCGAAGAATGCAAATATTTCAATACAGGACGTTCACATCCACCAGATAACATGGAATTTTCACGTTTAGATAAAACAGAATTTAAGATCAAAGTATAACATGAAACCCATAAACTCAGATGATAACCAGGAACTCAAAAACTCTGGAGATGGAAACAGGGACATATCAAACCCAGGAGATAACAGACATTTTACCCTCTGGGGTGATGACACAGTCACTCTACCCTCAGGAGATGATAACACGGACATCTCAACCTCAGGAGAGGACAATATGGTAACTTTAACCTCTACACCATAACACACAAATGCAGAAATTTCAGGATTTTCTGGTTCCAGAGGCATTACTGCAGAAAGTTCTGACTCAGGACACATTATTGCAGAAATTTCTGGTACAGAGCACTCAACAGCAGAAATTTCAGGCTCAGGACACATTGCTACAGAATTTACAGGCTCAAGATACTTTAATGCAGAGACTTCTGTTCAGGACACACTACTACAGAAAATTCTGCCCCAGGACACATCAATATAGAGACCGCTGATTCAGGACACACTACTGCAGAAATTTCTGACTCGGGACATATTGTTACAGAAATTTCAGATTCAGGACATATTGCTGCAGAAATTTCAGATTCAGGACGTATTGCTGTAGAAATTTCAGACTCAGGACACACCAATACAGAAATTTCCAATTCAGGACACCTTTCTACAGAAATCTCTGGTTCTGGACACACTGATGCAGAATTCAGTGACTCAGAACACACAGATGCAGAAATTTCCGGTGCAGGACACCCAATAGCAGAAATTTCTGGCTCAGGGGATGCACATACAGGAAGCTGTAAATCACATTGAGATGGTAGGAGAGCTGTCAGGTCCGTAACAGCTGGCTGAGACACACAGTCCACAGGAACAACCGACAGGTACACGCTGAAGTCCAAATCGGCAGGTGGAGGTGCGCCAACCTCTGGAGCGATGGCTGAAGGTCCTCTGACCTCGGGAGTGACGGCTGAAGCATGGTTCTCTTGCAACCCCATCCTTGACACGGCCACCTCGGACAGAGGAAAGGGGCAGGGTGAGGCATCACCAAAAACACCAGGAGTTAGGCAAGACTTAACTAATACTGATGTTATGAAAGTGAAGAAAAGTACTTGCCTGAGCTCCTGACCCTCTACTGCAGGGTGACCTCCTCAGGATCAAAAACACAGACTGGCAGAGCAGGAACAAGAACTGGTGGTGCTGAGATATGGCGTGGAGCAGGTACTGGTACTGGGGAACAACATGGAGCAGGAACAGGTGGTGAACGTGGAGCAGGAACTGAGGAACGACGTGGAACAGAAACTGGAACTGTGGAATGACGCAGAGCAGGAACTGGAGCTGTGGAGCAACGTGAAGCAGGCACAGGAACTAAGGAGTGATATGGAGCAGACTCTGGACTGGAGCTGAGGAGCGATGTTCCTCCTGTTCTTCCTCATCATTGCCACACAGAGGTGCCCCTGAAGCAGTCCTAATCTGGTAGACCTCGGTGTCCTGTGGCGTAGGTATGGAGGCAGCTACTGCAAATGGGTTCTCCCGGACAGGAGACTCTTGCCACTCCAGCCGATTTCCTCCCAGGATAGGCAAAAACTTAGACAAAGCACAAGGGGACACAGGGGATGCAGGTGAGGATTTATGGATGGAAGCAGCAGCAGAAATGACAGCAGAGTTGGGTGGAGAGAGCTCAGTGGTGGAAGGTGGCTGATATTGACCCCCCTTGCCAGAAACAGGACAAGACCCTTCATTAAATGGTGTTAAAAAATAAAAAGGTACTTGCCTCTGTTCCTGCTCTGCTGCCGTTGAAGAGTCAGATGATCCCTCCAGGGATAAGATGGAGTCCACCTGAGGAGGAACCATTGCGTGGTGGTGTGGTGCTGTAACAAGGGAGGAGGACCTGGGGGTCTGCAGCACCTGCGGTGATAAGAAGCTGGTCCACTGGGTCCAGTGGCGCCGGGACGGGCCGGTGGTGTGGTGCTGTAACAAGGGAGGAGGACCTGGAGGTCTGCAGCACCTGCGGTGATGAGAAGAAGCTGGGCCGCTGGGTCCGCTGGCGCTGGGGCGGGCCGCGTCTCCGACTATCTCACTGAGGAAATTCCTCCTCCCGCTCCTCCTCACTTGCCAGTGATGATTCCTCTCATACTTGGACCACCAACTGCAGTTTAAACACAGTGTGCCAGAATCTGTCCAGTTGGAGAAAATGCCACAAAGAAGGAAAACCCCCTAACACTATCACTGTAGCAGACAATGGAGGGCTCTCTCTTTCGTGTGGGAGAAGTGGGTCTCCTCGATGAGAGCCTTGATGTGGGAAGCAGCCCAAACTTCCTCCTCATTGAGGCCCATGTGAAAAAAACTCACCGTCCGCTGGGTCCATCTGTTGGGTTCTTTCTGTCAGGTGTGGGGAAATTACTGGACCCACTCGGTGGACGCAAGTTTCATAGATTTATTACACGCTGGCCACACTTGCACAACACGAGAGCTTCGACAGAAATTAACGGTGCTGCTCGGAAGCTCAACTAAAAGGCAAAACTGACAGGCAGGATGAAGACAGGACTTAGGGCAGAAGAGTGTAGTTCATGCAGCATGACTAAACAGGCTTGGACAGAACAGAAGCATATAAACACGCCAAATGGCTAAAACAGACTAAGGCAGAATAGAAGTGTGTAATCACACCAAAATGACTCAAATAACCCCAACAGAACCTTCTTCTTCTTCTATTTTTTTTTTTGGGGGGGGGGGGGCACCCAACGTAAAGGCGCATTACCGCCATCCAGCGTTGGAGTGTGGACCAGACATTGTAACCCAAACACCCTCAGAAAAAAAAAAGGAGGCACCCTATATCCTATTAATTAGTCCTGTATGTTTAAGGTAAACAAACAACTTCCTTACCCCAATCCCCAATATCACGCTTAAGTTAGCATCTCCCACCCCTAGTTCCCTAATTTCCCCCACTAATATGTCTCTCTCCTGGGCATATTTCTGGCAGTGCAGAATAAGATAAGATAAGATAAGATAAGATAAGATAAGATAAGCCTTTATTAGTCCCACAACGGGGAAATTCCAGGATTGCAACAGCACAGGGATAGCAACACTCAGAGCAACAATCAGAAGGCAAGAAAAAACAAGCAAGCAAGAGCAGCTAATATACATATGTACATATTACTATAAAATATATATATACACACACACACACACAGACACACAGTGCAGAGCATTGTAGCTGGATGGAATAAATATATGAATATATGAACACACAGTGCAGAGCATTGTAGCTAGATGGAATAAATATGTAAATATATAAACACCCACAGTATGGAGCATTGCAGCTAGGTGGAATAAATATGCAAGTATATAAACACACACAGTGCGGAGCAATGTAGCTAGATGGAATAATATGTAGATATATAAAAACACAGTGCGGAGCATTGTAGCTAGATGGAATAAATATATAGATATATAAATATAAACACACCCAGTGCAGAGCATTGTAGCTAGATGGAATAAATATGTAAATATATAAACACACACAGTGCAGAGCATTGTTGCTAGGTGGGATGAAACAGCATAACCGTCTATTTAGTTATCCTACATGGTATGATTATGTGCCCATACATATTCTCACCCTCCATAGCGACCGGTATGTTCCTAGTTGTATGCCGGAGAGGACCATTGTGTAAGTCTATTGCATCTTTTGCATTCAAAAAAAACTATTAGTTTGTTACGTCTTTTTGCTATCTCTGCGAGCAGCCCTGCTTAGGTTGTACAGTCTGACAGCCGTTGGTAGGAAGGACCTATGAAACCTCTCGGTTGTGCACCTGGGATGATGTAGTCTGCTGCTAAATGAGCTCCTCAGTGCATCCAGTATGTCCTGCATAGGGTGGAACTCGGACTCCAGCAGAGATGACAGTTTAGCCACCGTCCTTCTCTCTCCTATCTCCTCCATCGGATCAAGGCGTTGCCCCAGGACAGAGCTAGCTTTCTTAATCAGTTTGTTCAGTCTCTTCCTGTCGGCTGCAGTAATGCCACTGCCCCAGCAGACCACTCCAAAAGTGATGGCTGATGCCACCACCGTGTCATAGAATGACTTCAGCAGCGCCCCTTGTACACCAAAAGACCTGAGTCTCCTCAGCAGGAACAGCCTGCGCTGTCCCTTCTTGTAGAGTGCGTCAGTATTGTGTGACCAGTCTAGTTTATTGTTCAGATGAATACCCAGGTACTTGTAGGATGTCACCATCTCGATGTCTGTTCCCTGTATATTTACTGGTGCTGTGAGGGGCTGCCCATGCCTGCGGCAGTCCACCACCAGCTCCTTAGTTTTCCTCGCGTTGATCTGGAGGCAGTTCCGATGGCACCAGTCCACAAAGTCCTGGATAAGCCCTCTGTACTCAGCTTCATCTCCGCTGGAGATGAGACCAACGATCGCAGAGTCATCAGAGAACTTCTGTAGATGGCAATGTGTTGTGTTGTGTGAGAAGTTCGCAGTATAAAGAGTGAACAAGAAGGGAGCCAGCACCGTTCCCTGGGGGGCCCCCGTGCTACTGATGATCGTGTCGGAAACACAGTCCCGGGTTCTCACAAACTGAGGCCGGTTCGTGAGGTAGTCCAGGATCCATGATGACAGGTGCTGGTCCACCCCTGCGCGCAGCAGCTTGTCCTTCAGGATCATCGGTTGGATGGTGTTGAAAGCACTGGAGAAGTCAAAGAACATGATCCTCACCATATTCCCGGGCTTCTCCAGGTGGGACAGAGAACGGTGAAGGAGGAAGATCACCGCATCCTCCACCCCAATGCCATGCTGGTAGGCGAACTGGAGTGGATCCATCGCTGGTTCCACCAGGGGGCGGAGATGAGCAAGGAGCAGTCTCTCCAGGGTCTTCATCAAGTGGGACGTCAAGGCCACCGGTCTGAAGCTGTTCAGGTCTTTGGGGTGGGAAGTTTTTGGTACAGGTACCACACAAGATGTTTTCCACAGCTGTGGTACCCTCCCCAGTTTCAGGCTCATGTTGAAGATATACGTCACAATCCCACACAGCTGGTCTGCACAGGACTTGAGGAGCTTTGCGCTGATGCCGTCCGGTCCCGACGCCTTCCTCGCCTTGATCTTCCTCAGCTCCGTCCTCACCTGGGTCTTGGTCAGGGTCAGGATGGGGGGCTGTGTGTTGGGAGTGGGGGGGGGTGTCGGTGGAGTGGGGAGTGGGTAGCAGGACTTGATTTCTTAGAGGCAGCAGTGGTTGTTGTGCAGACAGGGGGGAGGGCGGTTGGTCAAATCTATTGAAAAACAGATTCAGGTTGTTCGCCCACTCCCTGCCCCCCGTGGCCTGGGGGGAGGTATTCTGGAGCCCCGAGATGGTTTTGAGGTTTCTCCAGACCCCGCTGATGTCGCTCTGTTGCAGCTTGTCCTCCATCTTCTTCCTGAAGCTGTCCTTGCCTTCTCTGATCTTTCTCCTCAGCTCCCTCTGTACGGACTTCAGCATCTCCCTGTTCCCCGACCTGAAGATCCTCTTCTTCTCTCTCAGAAGTGTTTTTATCTCAGGGTTGATCCAGGGTTTGTTGTTTGAGTGACGCCTTATGGTCTTGGTGGGAACGGATTTGTCCACACAGAAGCTGAGGTAGCCCGTGAAGGTGTGAATGAGGCCATCGATGTCCTCACCATGTGGATCGCAGAGCTGCTTCCAGGCAGTGGCTTCAAAACAGTCCTTTAGAGTGTCCATTGTCTCCTCAGACCATAACTCCACAGTGTGCATGGCCGGAGGTTGTCTGTGCACTAGGGGTTTGTACACCGGTCGGAGATGAACCAAGTTGTGATCCGATCTCCCAAGTGGGGGGAGTTGTGATGAGGTGTACGCCTCCTTAGTGTTTGCGTAGAACAAATCCAGTGTTTTATTGTCTCTAGTGTGGCATGTGACATACTGGGTGAAAGTGGGCAGAATGGGAGACAGTGAAACGTGGTTGAAATCGCCTGAGATGAGGAGAAGAGCATCTGGGTGTTCTGTCTGCAGGCTGCTGGTTACTGAATGGATGACGTCACGCGCTGTCCCAGCGTTCGCCGTCGGATTTGCATAAACAACAATGCAGATCACGTGTGAGTGTTCTCTCGGGAGATATGTAGGCCTCATGCTAACAGCTAGCAACTCAATGTCTTTGCTGCAGTGTCGTTGTTTAACAGTGATATGTCCCGGTCTGCACCAGTTGTTGTTAACATACATGATCACTCCACCGCCCCTAGTTTTGCCACTCTCTGGTGTTCGGTCAGCTCGTATCGTGTGAAAACCCTCCAGCTCAATGTTAGCATCTGCTGCTAGTTCAGTTAGCCACGTCTCAGTAAACAAAAGGAGAGAGCACTCCCGGTAAGTGCTATCATAATGGGAGATAGCCGCTAGCTCATCTAACTTTCCCAGTATCGACCGTACATTTCCCATGACAACAGATGGAAGGGAGGGTCTGTACCTTATATTTTTTGTCCTCCGCCTTACTCCAGCCCGGCAGCCGCGGCGTTTTCGCCTCAGTTCTCTCGGTATGTCGAGTTTTTCCAGTGGGACCGGGTGGCGGTTAAATGCTAGCAGCTCTTCCCTGTTATATCGTATCCTGCTATAAACAGTGGCTCCGTCCACCGGCTCAGGAGACATTTGGGATGATCTGTGTGTCCGTGATATAAGTGGGGTGAAAAAAAAAAGTGATCAAAAGAGAGAGGAAGGGAAAAAAAACTCGGAATCGAGCCGCTGTTGCAAAAGGCAGCCGACTGGTGTGGCGCCGAGAGCTGATACAAATATGATATGCTCCACAGTTTCTTCCTCTCTCTCACAATAATCACACATCCTTGTCTGGTGCTTACCTACCAAATGCAAAGTTCTGTTTAATCTAGTATGACCCATCCTTAGCCTAGAAAAAATATTCTCTTCCTTTGTAGTTCTCACTTCCACCCTGCCCTTCACTCCAACCGCGCTCTGGATAGCATACAAGTGTCGTCCTGTACCTCCTGTGTCCCACCTACGCTGCCACTCCTGCCCAGTATACTCTTTAATCAATGTTTTTGCCTCAGACTTACTAAATGAAATATCCCACACCTCCTGGTGCCCCAGAGCCTGTTTAGCCAATTTAGCTGCAGCCTCATTGCCTTTTACCCCCTTGTGAGCTGGTATCCACATAAACGATACAGCCACCTCTTTATTTCTAAGTCTATACAGAGTCTCATACATTTCATAGACTATGTCCTGCCTGCTGTCAGATGACCCTGATTTTATTGACAAAGCTGCACTGGAGTCTGAACAAAGGATAACATTTTTGATCGGCAGTTCCTCAATCCCCTGTAATGCAGTTACCAAAGCCAACATTTCAACTGTATGTCAGACAAATGGGAAGATGTTCTTTTGTTAACAGACATTTCCAAGACAGGAATATAGAAAGCAAAGCCAGTGCAACCAGTGTCAGGATCTTTTGATCCATCAGTGAATACTGGGGTAAAGGAATGATACATTGTTCCCAAACGATCCTCTACTAAAACTGCAGTGTTTCCAAATTCTCTATAACCTTGCATCTTTTCCAAAAATACAAATCAACAGAAACTGGATAGAAAAACCATGGAGGCGTGACTGGCAAAGGAACTGATGGAACATATGTTCTGTCACATAATTTCATGTCTCTGGCTATCCTCCCAGCATAAAATGCTAAACTCTCCTTTTTGACCCTTTCCCCTTCCCAACAAGGCATCAAAACTCTAACTGTAGGATGTTTTTACTTGAGTATGCCCTTGCAGATTGACCCAGTAGTTCATCATCACCTGTTTGCGCCTGACATTTAATGGCATTTCCCCCATTTCCACCTGAAGAGCAGCAACAGGAGTTGTTTTAAGTGCACCACAGCAGATCCTCAATGCTTGGGCCTGGATGACATCTAACTTGTTCAACATGGTTTTGGAAGCAGATCCATATACAGTACACCCATAGTCCAATACAGACCTAATTAACGCAACATAAATGTTTTTCATAGCCGCTCTACTAGCACCCCACTCTGTCCCTATCAAGCACCTCATTACATTCAGTACCTTTTTGCATTTTACTGACATACTGTATTTTGAATATGTTCCCTCCAAGTTAGATTAACATCAAACCAGACACCCAAAAATCTGAAAACTTTGACTTGCTCTATTTCCTGAGCATACATTGTTAACTGGGCATCAGCTACCCTTTTCCTTGTGAATACAACAACCTTAGTTTTCTCAACAGAAAATTTAAATCCCCAAGAGTATGACCACCCTCCCACTGCACGTATTGCCTCTTGTATTTTCCCGCTTATATAATTAAAACTGCTCCCTCTTTTCCATAATGCCCCATCATCAGCAAATAAAGAGCGGCCAATGTCATTCTTCACATCAGAAAAATCATCATTTATCATAATGGAAAAAAGTACTGGGCTTATAACACTACCCTGGCAGGTGCTATTTTCCACCAAGTACCTATCTGACAAGGCTCTGCCCACTCAACAGGATCCATAGTTCCCCTTCCTTTTCTAAATCCGCTCTGATGTGGTGACAAAATTCCTCTACTTTCGAGATAAAAGACAGACTGGAGTATGTTCACCTCTCAGGCTACCTGTGGCTCCCACATAAACATCAACTCTTACACCCACTCAGTCCTGGACCATATCAACACCACTATTGACAGTGTCACCACGGAAAGACAGATCACCACGTACCCAAATCAGAAGCCGTGGATGAACAGAGAAGTGCGACTTCTGCTAAAAGCACGTAACAATGCCTTTAGATCTGGTGATGCACAGGCCTACAGTTCATCCAGGGCAGATCTGAAGAGGGGCATCAAGAAGGCCAAGCACAGCTACAAGCTGAAGGTGGAGGAACATTTTGGGGACTCTGACCCCCGACGTATGTGGCAGGGCATTCAAGCTATCTCTGATTATAAGCCCAGCAACTCCATACCTATAGCCATGACTGTGCCCTTTCTCAATGAGCTAAATAACTTCTATGCTTGTTTTTTTTTTTTTTTCCAATGTGTTTTTATTGAAATCAATTTCAGAAATTACAGACAAGTTGGCATAATACTTCTTTAAACAAAAAATAAAGATACATTTATTTAGCACATATACATACAGTATATGTATATAGGATCAAATAGTGCCTCAACAAGTACTACACACTTAAGCACCAGATTTTTTTTTTTTTTTTTTTTTTTTTTTATAATATCCCCTCGAACAACCCCCCCCCCCCCCCCAGCTCACAAGATCAGTAGAGGAAGTACCTCAACAGGCATATAATTTGAAACAAATACACATAATAGAGTAGGGAAAAAAAATAACAAAAATATATATATATAACAAGGCACATGCTGACATAATTAGATGGGTAAGACTTTTAGATTAGAAAAGTAAGATATAAAACATTGCCATTTCTGGTAAAACCTTTCTGTGCATCCTCTTATAGTATATTTAATTTTCTCAAGTTTTAGAAAAAACATCATGTCCTTGAGCCATAGGGAAATTGAGGGATATCTGACAGATTTCCAATGCAGCAGTAAAGTACGCCTTGCTATTAAGGATGTAAAGGCCACAATATCCCTTTGTATCGAATTCAGAACTACAGAGGAATCAGGAATCCCAAATATGGCAATAAATGGAGAAGGCAGCAGAGTCACTTGAAGAACCCTGGAGATAATTGTAAAGTAACTAGACCAAAAACTGTACAATTCCGGACAAAGAAAAAACATATGGCCAAGGTGGCAGGGAGATCCCTTACATTTATCACAACTACCATCAACTTCTGGGTAAATCTCAGAGAGTCTCAGTTTTGAGTAGTGGACTCTATATATTACCTTAAACTGAATCAAGCTAAGACGAGCACATGAGGAAGACGTTCTAATTCTGTTAATGGCATCCTCCCAAAGCTCATCAGTCATCTGTATACCCAATTCTTTCTCCCACAAATTTTTTATTTTGACACTTGATTCATCGTTTAATGTTAAAGTGGAATTATAAAGCTTGGATATCAACCCTTTATGTTGTGGACCATGTGAAACTATACTTTCCCAGGGCTGCTCAGGAGGGATAGAAGGAAAGTTAGAGAAACACTTAGAAACAAAATTACGTATTTGAAAATAACGAAACAAATGGGTGCCGGGTAAGTTATAATTGAAAGATAAATTGGTAAAACTATCAAAAAGCCCAGATGTATATAAATTCCTTATATGTTTAATACCTCTGTCATGCCAGTCTGAGAATGACGAATCTGAGAGAGATGGGGGAAACAAATGATTTTTAGTTAAAGGACATAAAGAGGAGGCAGATACAAAACCAAAGCGCCACCTAAACTGAAACCATATTTTTAATGTGTTGAGAACCACTTGACTGTCCGTATACAAAGAGGGTTTTGTAGGCAAAGAAGAAAAAATTAATGCAGGTATTGACGACCCCCGACAGGATGATAATTCCATTCTACACCATGGGGAGCGAAAAGACTTTAACCAATAGCAGATTTTATGTATATGTGCCGCCCAATAATAAGACTGGAAATCAGGTAATGCAAGTCCCCCGCTAAGTCTACATCTTTGCAATAATTTTTTACGCACTCTAGGTCGTTTACCATTCCAGATAAAGCCACAAATTATCTTATCCAGAGAATCAAAAAAGCTTTTAGGCAGAAAAAGAGGAATTGACTGAAATAAAAAAAGGAATTTTGGTAAGATATTCATCTTGACAACATTAATCCTACCCAAGAGTGACAGAGGGAGATTTCGCCAATGCTGGACGTCAGAGGTTATTTTGGCAATAAGGGGAGAAAAATTGGCTGAAGCTAGGCTAGAGAAAGAGCGTGTCACATTTATACCAAGATACTTGAATCCTGCGGGACTAAATTTGAAGGGTATGTCAGACTGCTGAAGATCCCAGGCAGTCATGTTGATAGGAAAGCATTCGCTTTTTTCCAAATTCAATTTATAACCGGAAAAGGAACTGAAATTATTTAAAATACTCAAGACATTGGGGATAGAACTAACTGGATTTGACACATATAACAACAAATCATCCGCATATAACGACAACTTGTGTTCAGTTCCATTTCGGAAAATCCCACTAAATAAATTGGAAGACCGCAACGCAATGGACAGAGGCTCAATGGCAATAGTGAAGAGCAAGGGCGATAATGGACAGCCTTGCCGTGTGCCACGTCCAAGAGAAAAGTAATCAGAAAACATATCATTAGTTTGAACCCTTGCCTTCGGGGATGTATAGAGGAGACGAATCCAAGAAACAAATTTCTCATTGAATCCAAATTTCCTCAAAACCGCAAACAAATATTCCCACTCTACCCTGTCGAACGCTTTTTCAGCGTCTAGCGATATGACTATTTCTGATGAATCAGATGACTGTTTTGCATAAATTATATTGAAGAGAGTGCGTATATTAAAAAATAATTGTCGTCCCTTAACAAAACCGTTCTGTTCTTCAGATATAATCAAAGGGAGAACCTTCTCCAGACGGGAAGAAATTACTTTGGCTAACACTTTCACGTCAGCATTAAGCAATGATAGTGGTCTATAAGAGCTACATAGAGTTGGGTCTTTGTCCTTTTTATGAAGTAAAACAATCGAAGCTTGTGTTAGAGTTGGAGGAAGAATACCTCGTTCTAATGATTCATTAAAGGTAGCTAAAAGTAAAGGTGCTAATTTTTCCGTAAATCTTTTATAAAATTCAATGGGAAACCCATCAGGGCCAGGTGCTTTGTTTGATTGCATTGCTTCAATTGAGTTAATTATTTCAACAAGGCCGAGTGGGGAATCCAGGCTTTTTGCAGTGTCTGAGTCAATTACAGGATTCGAGAGGTCATGAAGAAATAAGTTCATGTTATGTGAATCTGTTGGGAACTCCGACGTATATAATGAGGAATAAAATGTTTTAAATGTGGCATTGATTTCATTAGGATCTGTCGTGATTATATGTTGACTATTCTGAATACTACTTATAATCCGAGAATTAGCTTGACGGCGTAGCTGATGTGCCAACAGACGGCTTGCTTTGTCGCCATATTCATAATGAGTTCCACGATTTTGTAGTAATAGCCGTTCAGCTTCTTGGGTTGAAATTAGATCAAGTTCTGACTGTACCTCTATGCGCTGTTTAAATAATTCTGGTGTAGGATTTAAGGCATAACTTTGATCAATATTACTAATAGCTAAAGTGAGTTCAGAAAACTTGGTGTGACGTCTCTTATTAGAAAGAGCAGAGTAGTAAATGATTTGTCCTCTAAGGTAGGATTTAAGAGTCTCCCATAATAATGAATATGAAGTAGAATCATTTTTATTAAACAACAAAAACTCATCAATTGAATTGGAAATAAAATCACAAAACTCTTTATCTGCTAAAAGAAGAGAATTAAACCTCCATGAAGGAAGACTACGTTTATAGGCACCCAACTGAATATCTAATAATAATGGTGCATGATCAGATATTATTATACTTAAATAATCAGAGGAAACTACACAGGAATTTAAAGTACAGTCAATAAAAAAATAATCAATCCTGGAGTAAGAATGATGCACCTTAGAAAAAAAGGAGAATTTTTCTATGCTTGTTTTGACAAGGACAACAATGAAAAGAACATCAATTTCCCACCCTCTGATGACCTCCACCACCTCACACTCACCCACACCGACGTCCGTAATGCACTGAGTCATGTCAACGTACGTAAGGCTGCTGGCCCTGATGGCATTCCTGGGCGTGTGCTGAGGTCATGCGCTGAGCAGCTGGCAGTGGTCTTCACAGACATCTTCAATCTGTCCCTGGCCCAGGCCGTGGTACCAGCGTGCTTCAAGACCACTTCAATAGTACCAGTGCCAAAACATTCAACACCATCGTGCCTAAATGACTATCGCCCTGTGGCACTGACGCCCATAGTCATGAAGTGCTTTGAGCGACTGGTCTTGGCACAGCTCAAAAAAGGCCTGCCCCCTACACTGGACCCTCATCAGTTCGCCTACCGGAGCAACAGGAGTACAGAGGATGCGGTTTCTACAGCGCTGCACTATGTACTCTCACACCTGGATGACAAGAACACCTACGCAAGAATGCTGTTTATTGACTTCAGCTCAGCATTCAACACAGTTATCCCCTCCAAGTTGCTCACCAAACTTGGGGACCTGGGAATCAGTACCTCCACCTGCAACTGGATCATGGATTTTCTGACCAACAGACCCCAGCATGTTAGGTCAGGCCCCAACCGTTCTTCCGTCATCACACTCAACACTGGTGTACCACAGGGCTGTGTGCTCAGCCCATTCCTCTACTCCCTCTACACCCATGACTGCAGGCCTATGTATGGATCCAATTCCATCATAAAGTTCGCAGATGACACCACGGTGATTGGACTCATCAGGGACAACAACGAGTCAGATTACAGGGCAGAGGTTGAGCACTTGGCTACTTGGTGCGCTGACAATAACCTGCTCCTTAACACCAGCAAAACCAAGGAGCTCATAGTGGACTACAGGAAGGAGAGGGAAGAGACACATGACCCCATCCATATCAATGGCATAGCTGTCGAACGTGTCCCCAGCTTCAAATTCCTAGGGACCCACATCTCGGAGGACCTGTCCTGGTCAGTTAACACCACCAGCCTAATCAAGAAGGCCCATCAGCGCCTCTTCTTCTTGAGGACATTGAAGAAGAACCATCTGTCAACTGACATCCTGGGCAACTTCTACCGCTGCGTGATAGAGAGCACCCTGACCAACTGTATCACACTCTGGTATGGGAGCTGCTCTGTAGCTGACCGCAAGGCGCTGCAGCGGGTGGTGAAAACCGCCCAACGCATCACAGGGACTCCACTTCCAGCTATAGAGGATGTCTACAGGAAAAGATGTCTGCGCCGGGCACGCAGCATTCTTAGGGACTCCAACCACCCTGCTCATGGACTGTTCCAGCTTCTCCCCTCCAGAAGACGTTTCAGAAGCCTTCGGACTAGAACCAGCAGGTTTAGGAACAGTTTCTTTCCAACAGCTGTCACGTTATTGAACTTAGTTCCCCGCTGACTCTCTTACAATCATCTTTTACCATCCTCACCTGTGTTATTGAACTTAGTTCCCCGCTGACTCTCTTACAATCATCTTTTACCATCCTCACCTGTACATAACTGCATAACTACATAACTACATCTAACTTATTGCACATTATTTGCACATAACAGTACTTTTAACTTTCTGCACTGCTGCATATATTTGCATATATTTGCTTAAATTGCACATACTGTTAATTACCGTATATACTGCACTGCTGTCCTTTGCACTTCTGATTGGATGCTAAACTGTGTTTCGTTACCTTGTATTCATACATGTGTAATGACAATAAAGTTGAATCTAATCTAATCTAATCTAATAAAAGACAATTCTATCTGTTGTGGAGTGTGTAAATGACGAGGCGGATTTGACTCAGACACTTTATTACACATCTCACACGTAAGCATAGTCAGAAAGAGAGCATCTCAGATGCTCTCTCAGACAAGACTCTTCTCTTAAATACTCAGGCCTTCCTACAGCAGCTTCTACACATCAAAGGTCACATTGCATTCACATCAAAGGTCACATTGCATTCACTTCCTTAATCCTTTCACATCCTCCTAGCAGCCTCTGATACACAAAAGATCCTCCTAGCAGTCTCTGACACACAAAAGATCTCACTGCATAACTCCCTGTTATCTCCAAGGAAAACTCTGCTCTTTGTTCTTATCTAAGATGTTACACATTATGTTTTCCCCATGTGCGGCTACACCCCCCCCCCCCCTCCACCCCCGCCGAGCATATTGGATAGAACAAAAGAATAGCTGTGACAGAATCATTAAACATCAATCCACATGCTGCTTGGGCTTCAGTCTTCTCCCATATCTGCTGTAACCAGGATTCACCGCCTCCGCGGCGCTGTCATGCTGGGGAGCTGATGTTTGGGGGTGAAAACCTTTCTGTCTGTCCCTGTGGGTGTTCTGGGGAAACTTTACTCTGGGAAGCTCCCCGTGGGGGTCTTCCACGCCGAGGGGCCCTCGCCAACAGCACTTGCTCGTCCGCCACCACAAAAGCGGGTTTGAGTCTGTTTATGCCAACCTTTTCCCTCCTACCCCCCAAATCTAGCAAAAAATGCTTGTCCCCTGTTTCCAGCACTCTGAACGGTCCATCATAAGGTGGGCGCAGTGGGGGGCGATGTGCATCGTGTCTGACAAAAACGAACTCCGCGTTTTTCAAAGTTTTAGGCACAAAAACGTGCGGAAAACTGTGGTGAACAGGGCCCAGCAGCGTGCTTGTGTCTATGCTATGCTGCAACAGCTGAGACGGGGAGCTGCCCGGTGCAGGATTATCTGGAAGAAACTCCCCGGGCAGCCGAAGTGGCTGCGCAAAAACGAGCTCAGCCGGGGAAGCTTCCAAATCCTCTTTAGGCGCAGAACGTAACCCCAATAAAACCCACAGTAGCTTGTCTACCCAATTTGCATCCATCAGTGATGCCCTGAGAGCCGCTTTCAATGACCTATGAAAACGTTCGCATAACCCATTAGCCTGCGGATTGTACGCGGTTGTGCGGCGAATTGTGACACCCAGGCTGCGGGCCATTGTTGACCAAAGTTCGGACACAAATTGAGGGCCTCTGTCGGACGTAATGTCCGACGGGACTCCAAAACGCGCCACCTATGCTGTCAAAAACGCACGCGCCACCTCCTCGGCTGTGGTTGACGCCAGTGGAACCACTTCCGGCCAGCGCGTGGTGCGGTCCACCATTGTCAGAAGGTGCGTGCACCCCTGTGATGGCGGGAGGGGGCCCACGAGGTCCACGTGAACATGGTCGAACCTCTTAGCCGGGATGCGAAACGGCTCCAAGGGAGCTTTCGTGTGTCTGTGTACTTTGGCTCATTGGCACACCATGCTGCCCACTCTTTCACTTGTTTGCGAAGGCTCGGCCACACAAATTTCTCTCCTACCATTTTGACCGACGCGCGCACTCCTGGGTGCGCCAAAGAATGAATCGAGTCAAAAATACGGCGGCGCCACGCGGCCGGTACCACGGGACGCGGTCGCCCCGTGGAGACATCACAGATTAGGGGGGGCATACCGTCTTGCAGCACCCTGCTCTCCAGCCTTAACCCTGTTGGTCCAGACTGGAGCATGCGCACATCCGCGTCACTAACCTGCTCTGTGGCTATGGCTGTGTAATCTATCCCCACGTGGACCGGGGCCGCCACGGTGCGCGAGAGGCAGTCTGCCACTACATTCAGTTTACCCAACACATGCTGAATATCGGTAGTAAACTCTGAGATCGCGTCCAGCTGTCTCTGCTGCCGGCCCGACCATGGTTCTGAAACCTTGGCCATCGCGAATGTTAGTGGCTTGTGGTCAACGAACGTGGTGAAACAGCGTTCTTCCAGCCAGAACTGGAAGTGGCGAATGGCCAAGTGGAGGGCCAGCAACTCCCTGTCGAACACGCTGTATTTACGTTCACTATCGCGCAAAGTCCTGCTGAAAAAGGCGAGCGGCTGCCAAGCCCCGGCTACACGCTGCTCCACGACCGCCCCTATGGCCACATCTGACGCGTCAGTAGTGAGCGCTATGCGGGCCGTTGGGTCTGGATGTGCCAACAATGCAGTATTTACCAGGGCTGCTTTGACTTCCGAGAATGCCTGCTCTCGCTCCGGGGACCATTCGATCTTATTCACGGGTTTCTGTTTTTTGAGCGCGGCGTACAGTGGTTGCATGAGGTGCGCTGCGCGGGGGAGGAAACGGTTATAAAAATTCACCATTCCCAAAAACTCCTGTAACGCCCTGACCGTTTGCGGCCGGGGAAAATCTGCTACCGCGCGCACTTTGTCAGGCAGCGGAACCGCTCCTTCGGGAGAGACGCGGTGCCCCAAAAAATCAATCTGCGTCACCCCGAACTGACACTTCACTGGGTTGATTATTAAACCGTGCTCTCCCAACCTCTGGAAAACCGCCGTGAGGTGGGTTTCGTGTTCGTCTTTGGACGCGCTGGTTACCAAGATATCGTCCAAGTAGACGAATACGAAAGGGAGATCGCGCAGCACTGCATCCATCATGCGTTGGAACGTCTGTGCAGCCCCTTTAAGCCCGAATGGCATGCGCAAAAACTCGAATAGACCAAATGGAGTTATCACCGCTGTTTTGGGTATGTCCTCAGCGCGCACTGGGACTTGGTGGTAACCGTGGACCAAGTCTATTTTAGAAAAAACGTGCGATCCTGCCAAGTGAACGGAAAAATCCTGGATGTGAGGAATTGGATAGTGGTCGTGCGCTGTGGCGTTGTTCAACCTGGAGAAATCCCTGCAAGGTCGCCACGAACCGTCAGCTTTAGGGACCATGTGTAGCGGGGAAGCCCATGGGCTGTTTGAACGCCTGATGATGCCCAACCTCTCTAGGTTGGCGAACTCCTCACGCGCTATGGCCAGTTTAGCTGCGTCCAAGCACCGAGGTTTTGCAAAAACGGGCGGCCCGGTGGTGGTAAGAAAATGCTCCACCCCGTGTTTAGCGACGGCTGCCGAAAATGTCGGGACCATGAGTGCTGGGAACTGAATGAGCAGTGTGTGGAACTTACCGCATGCAGCTGTGACGTTGGCTTGTGCTGTTGGCCGGGACGCTCGAGCTGTACAGGGGATAGAATCAAAGGACAGTGCATTAACCAGGCGCCTGTTAGCGACATCAACCAACAAACCATGTGAGCACAGAAAATCAGCCCCCAAAATATTGAAATTCAATGCTGCTATGACAAAAGTCCACTCAAATGCACGGCCGTGTAGAGACAGAAGTAGAGTCCTCTCACCAAAGGTCTTAATCTCCGAGCCGTTTGCTGCTGCCATCTTGGGGTCGCTGGATCCTGCCAGCCGGTCGGCGTAGGACGGCATGATGAAACTCAACTGGGCGCCGGTGTCCACGAGGAAATGCCTCCCCGAGCATGCGTCCGTCAAGTAGAGCAGCTTGTTCTCCTCCCCGAGGGCCGCAGCTGCTACCGACCCCCACTCCTGGCATTTCCCGAGCTCTTGAACTGGCACGGTGGTATACATTTGCGTGCCCTCTCTGCAAAGCGGCGGTGGTAGAAACAAAGGATGTCTCCTCCATGTTCTTTGGTCCCCACCGCCGCTGTCGTCGGTGGTTCTGCTACCACCGTCAATGGCTCCTCGCCTCCTCCGGCCATCGCGCCGAGCTCCGTCGCTGCCGCCGTGGTTGTGAGCTCTCTGCTGGCCATGATGATCCGGTGTGCTTCTCGGGCCAGCACACGATAGTCCCGCTCGGCCAGCAACGGCAAATTGGCCAGGGTCGCTCTCGTCGCTGACGGGAGGTTCCGGAGGAAGAGGTGGGTAAAAATGAAGTGGTCATCATCCGAGCCCTTCCATCTCAGCATCTTCTCCATCAGGTCAATAGCCGTGCCATCTCCTAACCCGGTCCGCGTCAGGAGTCTCTCTGCTCTCTCCTCAACCGAGAGTATGTAGTGCTGGATGAGTGCAGCCTTCAACGCGCCGTACTTGTCGCTGGTTGGTGGCTGATCCAGCAGGCTCTCCACATGCTGAGCCGTGTGGGCGTCGAGCTTTGCGACCACATGGTAGAATTTCGTGTCATCCACCGATATCCCCCAGAGGACGAACTGCGCCTCAACTAGGTGGAACCAGGAGCGCGGATTGTGCTGCCAAAAATCCGGTAGCTGGATTGTAACAGCATATGCTTGGCGGGGGGCTCCCAACAAGGCTGGCTCCGGGGATCTTTCATTGTGTTGCATGATTCGTCTTGGGTCACCAGTGTGGAGTGTGTAAATGACGAGGCGGACTCAGACAGTTGACTCAGACAGTTTATTACACATCTCACACGTAAGCATAGTCAGAAAGAGAGCATCTCAGACAAGACTCTTATCTTAAATACTCAGGCCTTCCTACAGCAGCTTCTTCACATCAAAGGTCACATTGCATTCACATCAAAGGTCACATTGCATTCACTTCCTTAATCCTTTCACATCCTCCTAGCAGTCTCTGATACACAAAAGATCCTCCTAGCAGTCTCTGACACACAAAAGATCTCACTGCATAACTCCCTGTTATCTCCAAGGAAAACTCTGCTCTTTGTTCTTATCTAAGATGTTACACATTATGTTTTCCCCATGTGCGGCTACACCGTAATCATTCTCTCCATTACTTTTCCCAAATGTGACGTTAGAGCTATAAGTCTAGCTTGCTAGACCTATAGCGAGCTAGACTAGGGTTAGGGTTAGGGTTAGCGAGTCTATCAGACCCAGGGAATCCTTTCCCGGTTTCCTTACAGGAACAATCACTGCCTCTTTCCATGCTGTTGGGAGCTTTCCCTTTTCCCACACTTTGTTGTAGACTTCCAATAGCTTCCTCATAGCCAAAGCCCCTAAATGTTTCACCATGATGTAACAGACATTGCCTTTCCCAGGGGACGTTAATCCTGATTTGTTTACTGCTCTTTCCAATTCATCTAGAGTGAAAGGAGAGTCCAAAGAACTACTAAAATCAAGCCTTTCCTCCAGAGCCCCAGGGTGTGCTACACTCGTCCTACTTCTTCCTCTTTTACCTTCTTCAGTCAAATTGCTTGAGCTATGAATTTGAGTCAGACTCTTTGCTATCATTGTCGCGTTTTCCTCATCAGTTATTGCAATCACTCCCCCACTTTTTAGTATTGGATACTGCCATTCCCTCCTTACTCCTCTCATAGCCTTGATCATACTCCACACATCCCCCACGGCTGTTGATCTCCCTACAGTGCTACAGTATCTCTGCCAGCTTTCTCTCTTAGCCCTCCAGATAGTTTTCCTGGCTTTTGCTAGTGCCCTCTTATAATTAAGCAAGTTTTGCCAATTATGAGTTCTTCTTAAGACCATAAGTGTCTTATTCCTCTCTTTAATAGCTTTAGTGCACTCATCTGTCCACCAAGGCACTGCTTTCTTTAATCTTTTACCTTTACTTTCAGAGACTGACTGATTGGCTGCTTCAATAAAAATAGTTTTAATCTTTTTCTCCATACTCTCAATGTCTTCACTGACCTCTACTAGGGGAAGGTCTCTCTCACAGATAAACTTAAATAGCTTCCAATTAGCAGTGCTAAAAACCCATCTCCCTTTTTTATGACCACTTACCCTATTCACTGAAATGAAAATATTGCAAGACACTGGGAAATGGTCACTTCCCACTGAGGACTGCTCTAAAACCTCCCACTCACACACACTTGCAATATTACTAGTCACCAAAGTTAAGTCAAGAACTGAACCACTCCCTGTATGTACATCAATTCTAGTTGCTCTACCATCATTTAAGCATACTAGATTCTTCTCTTCCAAAAGTTCTTCAATAGTCTTGTGGTGCACATATGTGGGTTGCATATGCTTCACATGCTGATTACTGTATGCTTATTGTTTACTGCAAGTCTCAGAGGAACAAAAGGTCTGAGCCTCCTAGGGGTAGCAGGAGGATGCGAAGTATGGCCTTTTGTATGCAGAGAGATGGCCGTGAGGGATTTCCTGACCACCAGGACTTCAGGTGGAGACAGAAGACCTGAAGGGGAGTGCATTGTGATTTGGGATGTAAAGACAATGTGACTGTGTGCTTTGATGTCCTGGGGTATAAAAGGGACAGAGGTGGGGGCATGCTTCCCTCTTTCTACTTTTGGATGTTGGAGAATGTGGTGGTGAATAAAACTGATCTTGAGAAATAAACTCAGCCTCGTCTTTCCACACATCTCCACACTGGTGACCCTACGACGTATCATGAGCGGAGACAAATCTCCTGAGCTAGACTCGCCAGGAGCCAGCCAAACGAATGCAGCCACAGTCCAACTACCGGACTTCTGGCCGAACAATCCGCGCTCCTGGTTTAACCCAGTCGAGGCACAGTTCCACCTCCGGAGGATTTTGGTAGATGCCACAAAGTTCTACCATGTGGTTGCAAAGCTGGACAACCACACAGCCCATCGAGTGGAGAGCCTGATCAACCACCCGCCGGACAGTGACAAGTACAGCACGTTGAAGGCTGCACTCATTCGTTACTTCACCCCCTCGGTGCAGGAGCGAGCAGAGAGGCTCCTGGCGCTGACTGAATTCGAGGACGACAGACCTGCAGACCTGATGGGGAAGATGTTGAGTTTGAGAGACTCCGAAAATGATAACTTCATCTTCACCCACCTTTTCCTCAGAACCCTACCGTCAGAGATGAGAGTGACCCTGGCCAATTCACCACTGCTAGCCCAACGAGACTACCACGAGCTGGGCCAGGAGGCGCAACGACTCGTTGACGCCAGTAAACGGCACTCGGCTGCAGCTGTGGCAGCGGGTCCAGGCACAACGTCCGGAGACGGCGGGGGACCAGAGGCTGCAGCACCAGACTCACTGACGACGGTGGCGGCAGGGGCCGGGAAACACGGAGCAGACGACATCCTTTGCTTCTACCATCACCGTTTCGCAGAGAGGGCACACAAGTGCATTCCACCGTGCCACTTTAAGCGCTCGGGAAACGCCAAGACGGGGGGTCGGTAGCAGCTGCGGCCCTCGGAGAGGAGAACAAGCTGCTCTACTTGAAGGATGCTCACTCGGGGAGGCATTTCCTTGTGGACACGGGCTCCCAGCTGAGTTTCATCACATCTTCCTACGCCGACCGACTGGCGCCATCCAGTGGTCTCCGGGTGTCAGCAGCGAACGGCTCGGTGATTAAGACCTTTGGTGAGAGGACTCTGCTTCTGTCTTTACACGGCCGCACTTTCGAGTGGACTTTCGTCATAGCGGCAGTCAATTTCAACATGTTAGGGGCTGATTTTTTGTGCTCACATAGTTTGTTGGTCGATCTTGCTAACAGACACCTGGTTAATGCACTCTCTTTTTCTTCTATCCCCTGTACAGTGCGAGTGGCCCCGCCAACAGCACAAGCCAATGTCACAGCTGCAGGTGGTAAATTCCACACACTCCTCACCCAGTTCCCAGCACTCACGGTTCCAACATTTTCGGCGACAGTGGCTTGTTGGGAAAAATTGTATATACTGTATGCATATAAACAGTTATCATTTTATTAATAACTCATGAAATGAAGATTGATATTCTTATATGTATGATGCTTTTTCTTATTAGTCATAAAATACAACTTGTGCCTCTTCTTATAATCACTGTTAGTGACTAAGCTGCATCACCCTTCTGTTATTCATCTGATGTGTGATAAAAGAGTGTTGACATATATGCTGTATCAAGACTTGTCCCCTGTACACCCTGTGTGTGCAGGGGACATTGCATGAACAGGGTGTTCATACAATTTATCTCCTACACACACTTGAAGACATACAGAGCGTACTTTTGCTTATGTGGTAATTCTGTTTGTTCTGCTTTTGCTGAGTGTATATAAAGAAAGCAACTGCGGATTGTCCGGCAGTATTCAACTCACCCTGTATGTGTGTTGATACTCCTTGTGCAAGTAAAACTTCTAATTTCTAAAAGGCTCTGCGTGTCTTAAGTCTGATCTTTGATTCAGTCTAATACCTTTTTGTACTCTGTATTTGTGAGGTTATATACAGCACAAGCCAATGTCACAGCTGCAGGTGGTAAATTCCACACACTCCTCACCCAGTTCCCAGCACTCACGGTTCCAACATTTTCGGCGACAGTGGCTAAACACGGGGTGGAACATTTTATTACTACCACCGGACCCCCCGTTTTCGCAAAAGCTCGGCGCTTGGATTCAGCTAAACTGACCATAGCGCGCGAGGAGTTTGCCAACCTGGAGAGGTTGGGCATCATCAGGCATTCGAAGAGCCCATGGGCTTCACCGCTTCACATGGTCCCGAAAGCTGATGGCTCGTGGCGGCCCTGTGGCGATTTCCGCAGGCTGAACAACGCTACAGCGCACGACCGCTACCCGATCCCGCACATCCAAGATTTTTCAGTTCATTTGGCAGGAGCGCGCATTTTTTCTAAAATAGACTTGGTACGCGGTTACCACCAGGTCCCAGTGCGTGCTGAGGACATACCCAAAACAGCAGTAATAACTCCTTTCAGGCTTTTCGAGTTTTTGCGCATGCCGTTTGGGCTTAAAGGTGCGGCGCAGACGTTCCAACGCATGATGGACACGGTTTTGTGCGATCTCCCTTTCGTGTTCATCTACATGGATGACATATTGGTAGCCAGCGCGTCCGAAGACGAACACGAAAACCACCTCACGGCAGTTTTCCGGAGGTTGGCAGAGCATGGGTTAATAATTAACCCGACGAAGTGTCAGTTCGGGGTGACGCAGATTGATTTTTTGGGGCATCGCGTCTCCCCGCAGGGGTGTCAAACTCATTCCATGGAGGGCCAAGACCCTGCAGGTTTTACTTCCACCCAGTGTCTTCAGCAGGTGTTTTCACTGATCAGCAATCAGTGGGAAGAAATTTAGTGAAACCACCTGTTGAAGACACTGGGTGGAGGTAAAACCTGCAGGGTCTTGGCCCTCGATGGAATGAGTTTGACACCTGTGCCCCAGAGGGAGCGGTCCCTCTGCCTGAAAAAGTGCGCGCAGTAACAAATTTTCCCCAGCCACAAACGGTCAAAGCGTTACAGGAGTTTTTGGGAATGGTAAATTTTTATAACCGTTTCCTCCCCCGCGCAGCGCAGCTCATGCAACCATTGTATGCTGCACTAAAAAAACAAAAACCCACAAATAAAGTCAAATGGTCTCCGGAGCGAGAGTGCGCATTTTCTGAAGTCAAAACAGCCCTGGCAAACGCTGCGTTGTTAGCACATCCAGTCCCAGCGGCCCGCATGGTGCTCACTATTGACGCGTCAGATATGGCCATAGGGGCGGTCGTGGAACAGTTTGTAGCGGGAGTCTGGCAACCGCTCGCCTTTTTCAGTAAGACCCTGCGCGACAGCGAGCGAAAATACAGCGCATTCGACAGGGAATTGTTAGCTCTCCACTTGGCCATTCGCCACTTCCAGTTCTGGCTGGAAGGATGCCGTTTCACCGCGTCCGTTGACCACAAGCCACTGACTTTCGCGATGGCCAAGATTTCAGAACCTTGGTCGGGTCGACAGCAGAGACAGCTGGCCGCGATATCGGAGTTTACCACGGATATCCAACATGTGGCGGGTAAACTTAGTGTAGTGGCGGACTGCCTCTCGCGCGCCGTGGGGGTTCCAGCCCGCGCGGAGGTAGATCCTGCAGCCATGGCCGCGGAGCAGCTTAGCGACGCGGAAGTGCGCGCGGCCCCGGTCCACGTGGGGATAGATTATGCAGCCATGGCCGCGGAGCAGGTTAGCGACGCGGATGTGCGTGCGCTCCAGTCTGGACCAACACGGTTAAGGCTGGAGAGCAGGGTGCTACAAGACGGTATGCCCCCCCCCAATCTGCGACGTCTCCACTGGGCGGCCGCGTCCGGTGGTTCCAGCCGTGTGGCACCGCCGCGTTTTTGACTCGATCCATTCTCTGGCGCACCCGGGAGTGTGTGCGTCGGTCAAACTGGTAGGAGAGAAATTTGTATGGCCGAGCCTGCACAAACAAGTTAGAGAGTGGGCGGCAGCCTGCACGGCCTGCCAGCGGGCCAAGGTTCACAGACACATGAGAGCTCCCTTGGAGCCGTTTCACATCCCGGCTAAAAGGTTTGATCATGTCCACGTGGACCTCATAGGCCCCCTCCCGCCCTCACAAGGGTGCACACATCTTCTGACAATGGTTGACCGCACCACGTGCTGGCCGGAAGCGGTCCCACTGTCATCAACCACAGCCGAGGAGGTGGCGTGCGTGTCTTTAACGGCATGGGTAGCGCGTTTTGGAGTCCCGTCGGACATTACGTCCAACAGAGGCCCGCAATTTGTTTCCGAACTTTGGTCAGCGATGGCCCACAGCCTGGGGGCAACGATCCACCGCACGACCGTGTACAACCCGCAGGCTAACGGGTTATGCGAACGTTTTCACAGGTCATTGAAGGCAGCTCTCAGAGCGTCGCTTACGGATCCAAATTGGGTGGACAAGCTACCATGGGTTTTATTGGGGTTGCGTTCTGCACCTAAAGAGGATTTAGAAGCCTCTCCAGCTGAGCTAGTTTTCGCACAGCCACTTCGGCTGCCCGGGGAATTTCTCCCAGATAATCCAGCGCCAGAGTGCTCCCCGGCTCAGCGGTTACAGAATAGCATGGGCCCGAGCACGCTACCTGCCCCCGTTCACCACAGTTTCCTGCGTGTTTTTGTGCCTAAGGCTTTAAAGCAGACGGACAGTGATATATTTTTATTGAACCAATCAACTGATTGTATGAAAATATTCTATTCTGTCTATTCCCGCGATTTAATATGTGTCACCATCCTCCATAAATGACCTTATTTGCTCATAGCTCAGCCTTCACTTAGTGAGGCTGCAGTACCGCCATCTCTTGATAGGTGAGGGCATTAGTGACGTCACAGCAGCAATAGAAAGAAAAAGGCAGAACGAGAACAAAGTGATTCGGACAGCGATTATTTTGTCGAGTTTGACGACCACAATATAAATGATGACATTGAAAATGAGGAATCGGATGATGAAGAAGTTTTGGGTGGTGCTGAGGGGGTATTCAGCCTTATTTGTGGGAAAGAAGTGAGGGTTATGTTGCCTGCCTGTGCAGTGAGCCTCATCAGAGAAACATTCCCATCTGATCACTACAAGGGATTTTGCCTACCAAGATTAGATTTGTGAACAATGATATGTAAATAAAGTTTTGTAAAATCATATATTGAGTTTATTAATGTTCATGTCAATGTTATAATTCTCATAGTTCAGCATTCATCAAAGTCGCATGTCATATACATTTGAATAATTTGAGCACACTAAATTCTTCTCAGTTTGAAAAGAAATATTACATACAATACCACCTTTGTATGAATGTTTGAAAACACAGCAGAAATATACAAAGAAATACAAAAATCAATGGAGTATCACTACAGATTAAGAAAATAACTAGTTTCCAGATATAGCAATTATTATATTCCCATAAATAACATTTCATAGTTATAATGGGCACCATTCTATGGTAGAAAATTGGGGTTCCATTTTTAAAAGCACATTTCTCTTACAATCTTTGGCTTATATTTATTTTTCTTAGCAAATATGTTGCTTCCCTAAAAATTGAAAGCTGAACTGTCATTGGTAATTACCTCCGCCAGGCCGAAAAGGCCAGGAGGAGGTTATATTTTTGCCGGGGTTTGTTTGTCTGTTTGTCAACTCCGCGTTCTTCAACGTTTTAGGCACAAAAGCATGCGCAAAACACTGGTGGCCTGGGCCCGCCAGCGTGCCTCTGTTTGCGCGCAGCTCCAAAACCTGACACGGGCACCTGTCCGCCGCCGGATTATTTGGCAGAAATCTGACCAACACAAACTCCGCGTACTTCAACGTTTTAGGCACAAAAG
Organism: Pholidichthys leucotaenia; assembly: GCA_020510985.1. Classification (NCBI taxonomy): domain Eukaryota; kingdom Metazoa; phylum Chordata; class Actinopteri; order Cichliformes; family Pholidichthyidae; genus Pholidichthys; species Pholidichthys leucotaenia. The sequence goes on along the minus strand of CM035839.1, from coordinate 311,568,159 downwards.
CACGGCGAAAACACTGGTGGCCTGGGCCCGCCAGTGTGCCTCTGTTTGCGCGACGCTGCAAAACCTGACACGGGCACCTGTCCGACGCTGCATTATTTCCCAGAAATAATTTGATTTTGAAAATCATCCATTGCTTGGAATTCATTTAAAATGTTTAGTAAACATTTGCAGTGAATATTAAAAATACAAAAGTTACCCTGTTTACTTCTCGTTTTCTGACAGCTGATCGCATCGGTAGATCACCCTTGCTTTTCACGCCACTGTCACTGACACTTGTCTCAGAGTCAGACTTGGCAGTCGCGGGATATATAGTTGGAATAGCCGTTTTCTTTATCACCAATCTTTTTGCAAATTTCATTTCAAATTGCATCTTATTCTCGAAATCGCTGTAAACGAAATGTCTACTGCACATGTAGGGCGCTGACGAGGTGCAGGTGTGCGCGCAGCTGAGGCAGATGCCTGAGAGCGGCGAGCCGTGACACCTGCAAAATATATGTGGACAAGAAAGACTGACAAACCTGGGTACTATTTCACTGGAGTCTGCTTTAATACAGAAGCTGAAGCAATAGGGAACACTGTATGTCTCTGTAATTGAGAACTTTGCTTCTAAAAACACAGGAGGATGGACTTCCAATCTAAGTAACCGGTGAGTTAAACTGTCTTTCTTCAGCATGTTTTTTCCCCCTAACCATTCTTATGATCATGAAAATATTTGGTAATTCCGAGAAATATCCGTAATCGCCGATTTTAAAACGTAAACATCAAGTGTTGCATGAAGCAAAACACAGCAGTGGCCGCGACAGTGTGCGTGTGTTTGCCGGTTGTGACGTCACACAGTCAGTGGCCATCTTAGCCGCTGATCGCTTGGCTCTCCAGGGCAGCATACTTTCAAGAGCACATTGTCACCATATGCGACATTTGTTGAGACCAAAACATGTGCAGTTCGCTTTAGCTCGTCTCAGACAACAATTTCAGATATGAATTAGCGATATTGAATTTTCGTCTGTCCGTCTGCTTTAAAAAATGCGGAGTTTGTTTTTGTCAGACATGATGCCCATCATCCGCCTTTACGCCCACCTTATGACGGACCATTTAGTGCTAGAAACAGGGGATAAGCATTTTTTGCTAGATTTGGGGGGCAGAAAAGAAAGGATTGGCATTAACAGGCTCAAACCCGCTTTTGTGGTAGCTGACGAAGTTGTGCAGTTGGCGAAGGCTTCTCGATGCGGCAGACCCCCTAGAGAGCATTCCCCAGAACACCCACAGAGTTTGACTAACAGTTCTCATCCCCAGGCAGCAGAGCCGCAGCTGGAAGGCGCCGTGGAAGTGGTGCAGCCTGCTTACAGCAGATACGGGAGAAGGTTGAGACCTAAGCGGCACTTGGACTGATATGTAGTGATTTTATTATGACATGCAATCTGTGGTGATATTGTTCCATCTTAGACGTTTGGGGGGGGGGGTTATGTGGTGCACATATGTGGGTTGCATATGCTTCACATGCTGATTACTGTATGCTTATTGTTTACTGTACGTCTCAGAGGAACAAAAGGTCTGAGCCTCCTAGGGGTAGCAGGAGGATGCGAAGTCTGGCCTTTTGTATGCAGAGAGATGGCCGTGAGGGATTTCCTGACCACCAGGACTTCAGGTGGAGACAGAAGACCTGAAGGGGGGTATATTGTGATTTGGGATGTAAAGACAATGTGACTGTGTGCTTTGATGTCCTGGGGTATAAAAGGGACAGAGGTGGGGGCATGCTTCCCTCTTTCTACTTTTGGATGTTGGAGAATGTGGTGGTGAATAAAACTGATCTTGAGAAATAAACTCAGCCTCGTCTTTCCACACATCTCCACAGTCTCACCATTTATGTCTGTAGGATTTGCCCCCCATAATACATTGTGGACATTAAAGTCCCCACAAATTACTACCCTGCTCCCATCTATCCCCTCCATCTGAGATAATTGATTCAATATCACCCTCTTACAAGGATTATACAAATTAACAACTACTAATTCCCCCTCTTTTGTCCGAATTTCAACTACCACATACTCAAGTTCAGCCCCTTTACCTATCTCTCTGAAATGAATTCCCTCCCTCACAAATGTTGCACATCCACTTCCCATTCCCTCCCTTCTATCATTCTGAATAGAGACATATCCCACTATTTTAAAATCCAGATTGGGTTTCAACCATGTCTCCTGGACACAGATAACATCTGGCTTGTCTGAAAGTTCCTCAATTTACCTTTTGAATTCCTGTCCATTTGCCAGCAAGCTTCTTGCATTCCATTGAACCAAATGACCATTAGCACAATTCCTATCCAATCGATGCTTGATCCTGACATGTCTGACTACTAAGCCCATTCCTCACCTCCTCCCAAGTTAAACCACTGAAACCAAGATGATTAGCTGCTGCTTTCACTATTATTTGAATTCTCTCAGTTTTAGACTTGACTTCCATTGTGGCATTCACAACTCCTGCTATAAAAATAACCAGTTTCTTCAGATCGACCTGGATTTCCCCATTCCGTCCCAGTTCTCTTTCCCTTACAAGCAGCCTCCCCCCAGTCCTTTGCCCATTCCCTCCTCCCTGGTTCATCCTTTTCACTGCTTCGGCATAGGATATTTTATTCTGTACTCTGACTTGCTGAATTTCCCTTTCTTTTATCATTCTTTCACAGCCTCCACAGGCCACACTATGACTACCGCCACACTTACAACATTTTGGCGTTTCTTGGTCACATTCTCCATACTGATGGTTGCCCCCACACCTTGCACACCTTCTTCTCCAGCTACATGTTTTAGCTGTGTGTCCAAATCTTTGACAATTATAACACCGGACTGGATTAGGAACAAATTCCCTTACCCTGTAGCTCAAAAAACCCAAATTTACATTTTTGGGGAGCACTTCCCCTTCAAACTCAATCACCACACCCTCAGTGTCTCTCCTCTGTCCTTCCCAAGTGGCCTGTAGTCTACGAGCTGCTTTTACTACCCCCCCTTTTAAATTAGCTTTAGTTTCTTCCATTGAGACTCCTATTGGCACCCCCCAAATTACACCCTTGTTCCACTTAGATCCGTTATCAATAAAGCTTGTACTTTTCACTTTGAACCGCCCAATCTCCCTCATTTTGTCAGCTCTTTCCCTTTGCTCCTCATTCCTACATACAATCAGTAGATTTCTATCCCTCAGCACCTTTGCCATGAGTATTTCTCCAACCTGGTTTTTCAATATTGTTGTCAATTTAACTGGGCAAATTGTAGATATCCCCTTTTCTTCCTCGAACCTTACAATAATTTTGAATTTGGCTCCTTCCTGCCCTCCTTCCTGCCCTCCTCCCTCTGCGCCACCACCACTTCCACTACTTCTGGCCTTCTTTACATTATTTTCAGGAAAGTTATTCTCCCTTTTTTCTCTCCCTTTCCCGCTTCCCTGCCCAGTATCCATATTGTCTTCACTATCCCAGACATCAGAATCTCCCCAGTCTGGCCCATTCACAATGCTGTTGTGCCGACCCACCACACCTTCCTTTACCACGTTTCTCCTCCTCATTCTTCCATACTTGTAAACTCCAGTCACGTCACTTGACTTCTTTGCCAAACCATCTGACAAATTTCTCTGGCCTTCTTTCGGCGATCTAACCATCAAGCGTTGAGCCCACCCCACCAGAACCAAAGTTAAACAACCCTTAAATCACGGCGGCGGCGGCCTCCGTCGGTCTATGATGACCATGGAAGAGAATCCTAAACGTCTACTCTGCTGGAACAGCACCGCCTGTGGCTGAACAGGCCGATGCGCACCGGTGTTCTACCTTCCAGCGTTGGGCGTTGGTAGGATTCAAGCCTGGGCAGGAAGATATGGAGGACAAGATGTTACCCATGCAGCATGTCCCCCCCCTCCACGTCACTGATGAATCCAAAGGAACAGCAGGGCTGCTATAGTTTGGCACCAGCGCCGTCGCAGGAGCTGCCAGAACAATGTTGAGCACAACAGAGAACTGCCTTAGGGGCTCCGACTCCGGATATTTCCTCAGGGTTGACTCCCGAAGCCTTTCCCGTGACCGGGTGTGCCGCAAGGCAGCGGAGGTTTGAAATCAGGGTTTACCTTCCCCTAGATGGGCTACCTTCCCAGGTTGACGAGCCACCATCTACCCGAAGCATCTGGTTTTAAGGCGCCAGAGATCCGCCCTCGCCCCTTCTCCTATTAGTAAAAGCAGTTCCGCCGGGCTTAGAGACTAAACCACACGGGCAGGCTAGGAGTTGGACTTAGTTGTCAGAGGCTTTTCGAGACGCACGCCGTAAGGAGCATTTTATGAGCACTGGGAGCTTAACCCCAGTGCCGCTTCTGGCTAAGGGTTACATTTATAACCCTTAAATACCTACAACACAATCACGGAAACACGAGACAGGTGGAGACACTGATCACTGACAGATGAGGCATCTGTCTGTGACAGAGGGGTGGGGCTGCTCACACACAAAGGGAGACACAAGCTGAGTTCTGATCGCCCAATAGTATACCCCAACATGGACTGCACAGGGTATCCACCATATTAACTGAGATTCCAAACCAAAGGGAGCGAATGGTCTTCAGTTCAAAGGGAACTGAGAACTGTGCAGGGAAGAAGTGAACAAGCGTACATCACTTCGCCGGAAGTTGACAAGAAGATTACCCATAAGCCACTGTGCCTCAAATACAAGTAAAACAAACTATTGTTGCTAACGTTGTTAACAAGCTACACATGTTGGTTATTGTGTATATCAGCTGATAGTAATAAAAATATATTTGTATTATTTTATTTAAGAAATATAAATTATCCACCAAAGTATCAGTACATGTCCATGGTTACTGTAGTAACTCACGGAGGCGGAGCCGACGGTTACAGGGTGTTTCAAACGGAGAAATTTTGTAAAGGGCAGTTAACTTACTGATATTTCCTGAGAACAAAGCAGGGAGTAGGGAATACAGTTTGAAGTACACTGTGGATCGGAACATAGCTACAGACACAAGCAAGGAATAGGGGAAAAGATGACTGACATCTGACAGGACGGGGAGGCGGGTCTCACCACACACAGAGGGAGAAAGATATGACAGAAGATCAGTGGAAAAACCACTCAGACCATGACAGAGACCAAGACAATAATGACAATAAATATACAGAGCACAAGACGAGACATAGCCCTTACATAAATACAAATACTAAAGTCATAAATCTGAACACAGGCAGGAAAAACACAGAACCAACATTAATAATAATAATAATGACAAGGATAACCAAAATACAGAAAATACAAAAGTAACTCAAAGAGAGGACCTGACACAGTAAGAAAAAAAGGTTATGTGTCTTTTTATATAGTGTATGCAAACTTCTGGTTTAAGCTGTAGCTCTTTGATTTGAAGTGTGAATCTTCTTATTGTAATTTTTTGAGAAGCATCCGTCAGTGTGTACGGACTTCTATAGAGGGGTTGCACTGATGTCACACGGGCCACATGTATTTTGTTTACGCCACCATTTTGAACGGCAACGAACAGTCAACTCACCGTCACCAAGCGTGAGTCAACGTAATCAATGAGATAAATGGCTACACACAAATCAACATCGTGGTACAACGACGAGGTGCAGACTTTTCTGTGCTTGGTAGCTGATTAAAAAAATTCAGAGGGAGCTGGACGGAGCAACCTGAAATGAATTCATGACCACCAACTGGCAAAGGCAGACGGGAGGCAGACTGGTGCCGACCCGACCACGGCATCATCATTGTTGAAAACAGTGATAGAGGATGGTGAGTGATGTGATATTATGCATCTTTTACATTATTTATCCCAGTGGTGGCAAGCTCACTTTGAACAAACAACACCATTGTCTCCTGTATACAGACAATGAGCTAGCTAGTCAGCCATCATTGCAAACTCTGTGCTCTGCTTGTATTTTGCGCTTGTGTCAACATCTGACGAAATAAGCTAGTGTTAATCCTGGTTAAAAAGTTGTTTTTTACATGTTGCACTTTCGTGCTGTGCATGTACTTAAGTTGTGTGTGTATTTTCGTTCTAGAGTTCCATCAGCATCTGCTTTGACACCGGTACCAGCTCTGATACTGGCAATGTCTACCACGACACAGCAACGTGTTATGACTGGTAAGAAACAAGTTGTTTTTAGCAGTGGTGGAGGAAGTACTCAAATTCTTTGCTTTTTAAGTTAGATAGATAGATAGATAGATAGATAGATAGATAGATAGATAGATAGATAGATAGATAGATAGATAGATGTACTTTATTGATCCCAAACTGGGAAATTACAGATTTCAAAACTAAAGTAGCACAATTTCCACTTAAGTAAAAATATTAATGAACTCTCTTTTGAATGGACTTGAAGTATAATAGTTAAAGTACTAGATTCCATTCAACTGAATGTATTAACTCATTCTGATTGCTGAGGCCACAGTAAAAACAAATGATTTTCATGGTAACCCACTGTTATGTCGGTAATAAGGAGCCAAGGACGAGGCCAGGTGTCAAACTAAACACACGTTTATTGAGAGGCACAACACAGCACACAAGCGCAGCCGTCAGGCAGAGAGATGGCAAAGAGACTGCCCCTCCTGCCCACTGCCCACTGCCCTCTTATAGCCGTGGGTGGTGGCGGAACCGGAAGGTGGAGCCGCCACCCGTACCACACAAACAAGTCCAAACTCTAACATCCCCCCCCCCCCCCACTTTACAAAAGCCAAAACCACACACACAATTCAGACCTACCCCAATTTGGAACCCGAATCACGCACTAAAAGTAATGAGATAACACAATACAAATGGCCTAACCCAGTCATTCCAAAATAACTAAAACTGAGGGTAGATTGCCACCTCACTCCACACGGCAGACTGGATTATTCTGCCGCTTGTACTTCAAACAAGTCTACTGAAAACAAAATACCGCCGTGTCCTAATCTAAATATAACATTAAATTAATCCCCATGAACATATACAAATATCAGATACATAAAATAAAACATCCTAAAAAACACCAAATAAGCCGTATCACGTGACCATCAAAACATACACACCTGTACACCATCTAAACCAGATATTAATTAAGAACAACTCCATGCCCCCCCCCCCCGGACTGTTCTTCCATTAGTCCACCCGAGGGGAAAAATCACCTCCCGGGTCACCACTGGCTGTCTTGACCCAGTGCGCCTCCTCTTCGGCACCACCCGAGGAGTCTCATGTCCAGGCCCAAGCCCACCAGTCATCTCCTGGGCACGCCGCAGCTCATTTGGGTGCCTCTATGAACCATCCGACAGTTGGAGATAGGCGTCCTCCTGTCTGGCCACCGCATGCAGCTGGCTCTGGTGCTCCTCCATCCACTGCTTGGCCCGAATCCGCCGTGACCGTGCCTCTTCCCGGGCCTGGACCACATCCGCGACACCCAGAGCAGCCCTACTCGGCTTGGTGTCTCTGCTTGGCACGTCGTTCTACCGTGCCAGACGGTCCGGCTCTGACCGTTTTACCTTCACTGCCATCATCGCTGCTATGACCCCCTGTTCACCAGCCCATTCCAGCCATGATCCAGGAACAGGTGTAGCCAGCCTCACAACATCACCCACCGTCACAGGCGTCCCGCTGTGCCACCCAGTACCCTCGTCCAGGGCGACTTGAGCTCTGGCACAGGGACCCTCCTGTGATGGCCCTGGGCAATATTGGTCTTGCTCATTCTCCAGGGTGCCAGGCATGTTTTCATCCCACACAGCCTCATCTTCCATTCTTGGTACCGGCCGGTCCCACAAACCACAGCCCAACCACTCCTCCCCAGCACCGTGTTTAATGGTGAAGCCCAGACCATAAAACAGATTGCATCCCATTATGTTCTTACCACGGGCTGTCACGGTGAACCTGAGGTCACACACCTCGGCCGACTTGTACCCGGCCATCAGTCTCAGTGTTCCCACCATGACCAATCTCTCTCCAGCATAACTGCAAAGTGGCACTGGGTCACCTCCAATCCTGTAATGCGGGAAAAAACACCTTACGGTTGCCCAATTCTACAAGGAACCCACCGCTCCCATGTCAATCAATAATGGAACCTCCACCCCATCCAACTCCACCATAGAGTATGTGCATCCGTTGGTGCTTGGGGACACTGCATGGACAACCGTGGGGGAAGGAGAGTCCTCTTTGTGTCTTGGACTTCCCCGCTCGAACTTGCGGCATGTCCTGGCAAAATGATGCAAGTGTCCGCACTTGCGGCAGCACTTCACTCTTGCTGGACACTCTCTGGCCTTAAAACTATGCTTCATGGACCCACAACCCATGCATACGGGTGTTCCCAGGACAGATCTCATTTTCACAGCATTGGTGTCGTCCACATAACCCTCCACACTATCATCGCTGTTCGGGTCCACTGCATGCGCCATTGGCTGTGATCTCAGTTGTTGGTGTGACACACTCCCACTCAGGTCCTGTGATAGTTTATCTGCAGTCTCCAACTGCTGAGCTAACTCAATGGCCGTAGCTAGCATCAGTTCGCCCGAGAACATAAGTAGTTTAGACCTAATAGCGGGGCAGCTGGTATGTTCTGCCAACTGGTCGCGAACCATCTTCTCCTCCAACGGTCCAAACTGGCATTCGCTGGCCAACAGTCTCAGGTCTGCCACAAACCACTGCACAGATTTGCCAACCCATTGGCAGCGCTGTTGAAACTTGATTCTGCGGACAATGACATTTTCCGGGGTGCGAAAATGGCGTGCCATTAGCTCAACCACTTCTTCAAAGCTGTCACAGTCGCCCATCGTGCTCATAATTCGCTGTCCCTCCATTCCGAGATTATGGACCAACAACGCACGTACCCTCAATTTCTCCAACTTCCCAAGGTTTAGCGACACCATGTACGTCTGGAACGCGGCGAACCACCTCGACCAAGGAACGGGTAGCTCATCGGGAAGCTCCAAAAATTGCCGAACATGTGTAACACACGCGTCCATACCTGCTTTTATCCTCATTGCCAGATGTTATGTCGGTAATAAGGAGCCAAGGATGAGGCCACATGTTGAACTAAACACACGTTTATTGAGAGGCACAACACAGCATTTTGTCTGTTAAGACACTGGTGGGAAAAGAGTCAACAGTACAAACCATTTATCAGTGACGCTGAAAATTATGGTTACCAGTTAGCTGAACGCATGTGTAACCTGAAGCTACAGGCTAAGATGCTAACGACACCAAATGACATGATGCTAGCTAGCATGATAAAGCTAGCATTCCAGCTTGAGTCAGTGCGAAGCTAGCATCAGAGCTAGGTGAGTGCCAACCACAGAAGCTACCCGGACAGACGACACTAGCTAATACGGTGGGCACAAAGGAATGTGAGGACACGGCAGAAGAGTACGAGACAAACGCTGTCAACCGAAGGACCACTGTGAGAGGTCTCATCTGTGGTAGCTGTGGGTCCCTGATGCACCAGGACAGAGCACGTTTTTGCCTGGCAAGAGGACAACGTTGTAACAAGTGTGGATGCTTGAACCATTTTGCCAGAGTGTGTCGGTCGCTGGCGCCGTGGAGTCTGCCAAGCAAACAAAGCCGCCCGCCAACAACCACCATTCACTAGGTAAGCCCTGACATCAAGCTGTACCACCACTGCTCAACACCGCGGCAGTTAGATCGATGTTAAACTGGGCCACGGTGATGAAGTTTTTCCCCAACCACAAAATTAAGAAGAACCCGACAGAGGTGTACGGATATGGCAGTCACAGACTCTGTAATGTAGGAACAGTTGAGCTAATGGTCAACATCAAGTCTAAGCTTGTATATGACTTCACCTTCCAAGTGGCAGCGCACGGTGACAACATTATGGGATGTGACCTCTTCTACAAACTGGGCTTCACTATCCGAGACAGCTCTGGGTTCGAATGGTCCGGGTGCGGCAACTGGGGCAGGATGGACCTCGACAATGACTATGTGGTGTGGGATGAGAAAATTAAAAATGACACCGACACCAAGCCATCCGTCCCGTGCGCTTAGGAGGAGAGCTGCCCGGGAGGGGGGCAGGAGCCAGACTCATCTCCGTTCCTCGCCCTGTCGGAGCTGCAGGAGATGGCGCCCATGCACGCAGAAAACCCTGAGGCACAACAACAACAACAACCAGGCACAGACGCTGTTCATGACCTGGCACAACAGAGCACATCAGACGGGAGAGAGGAGGAATGGGACTGCTTCCGTACCCACGCTCAACATCATGCTACGGAGGTTACAACTAAGCCGATGGGTGAAGAGTCCAACACAGCAAACGACACAGGAGAGACACCAGACACCTTCCGTACCCATGATCAGCCTCAGCCTACGGAAACAGCAACGGCAAAATCGGGTGAAGGGTCTGCAACAAACATGGTAACAACAGAACTGCTACGGCATGACGGAGATCCCAAACCGGATGAGCATGCAGCGCCACCGGGATCACAACAACACGAGACCAAGCAAGGCGTCACTCCAAGTCATGGACTGGGCTTGGGTTTGCACCGACAAGAGACCAGGATGACGGCTGACCGGACCAAAACCGACGAGACAACGGGTGCCACTAAGGATCATGGTGAAAATGGGATTTGCGTGGTTCCGACTGACAGACGGTTCGGTTCGGCACGCAAACCAACTACAGGTGGCTGCTCCAGACGGTGAGGCTTTGCGGGAGTCAGCTGCCGCAGTGTGGGACTTGGACCCCAACGTCATGAAGATCGCTCTGGCCCTGGGAGTCCGACAGCTCCAGGGATGCGTCTACCACGGGCCCGCTACGAGGCTCCTCCGGCAGAAATGCTTTCCCCATGGAAGACTGTAAAAAAAAAAAAAAAAAAAAAAGACTGGTTCAGGTAGGAGTGTGGCTGACACAGGTGGCAGAATAACCCACCCACCCGCGTCGGGTCCAACGGTGGTCTACCCACTGACTCTAGTTCCAGGTTCTAATCAAGTTCTAAAATATTGAATGTTTTGATTAAAAGTAATGTTGAATGTTTGAATAAACAGTGCTGAAGGCATATACAGTGATGTGAAAAAGTGTTTGCTCCCTTCCTGATTTCTCATTTTTTTGTACATTTGTCACACTTAAATGTTTCAGATCATCAAACAAATTTAAATATTAGACAAAGATAACACAAGTAAACACAAAATGCAGTTTTTAAATGAAGGTTTTTATTATTAAGGGGAAAAAAAATCCAAACCTACATGGCCCTGTGTGAAAAAGTGATTGCGATAACTGGCAGTGAGTGTTTTACAGCACTGTGGAGGAATTTTGGCCCACTCATCTTTGCAGAATTGTTGTAATTCAGCCACACTGGGGGTTTTTTGAGCATGAATCACCTTTTTAAGGTCATGCCACAGCATTTCAATCAGATTCATGTGAGGACTTTGACTAGGCCACTCCAAAGTCTTGATTTTGTTCTTCTTAAGCCATTCAGAGGTGGACTTGCTGGTGTGTATTGGATTCTTGTCCTGTTGCAGAACCCAAGTGCGTTTCAGCTTGAGGTCATGAATAGATGGATGGACATTCTCCTTCAGTATTTTTTGGTAGACAGCAGAATTCATGGTTCCATTTGCCACAGCAAGTCTTCCAGGTCCTGAAGCAGCAAAACAGCCCCAGACCATCACACTACTACCACCATATTTTACTGTTGGTATGATGTTCCTTTTCTGAAATGCTCTGTTACTTTTGTGCCGGATGTAATGGGACACACACCTTCCAAAAAGTTCGACTTTTATCTCGTCAGTCCACAGAGTATTTTCCCAAAAGTCTTGGGGATCATCAAGATGTTTTCTGGCAAAACTGAGATGAGCCTTGATGTTCTTTTTGCTCAGCAGTGGTTTTCACTTGGAACTCTGCCATACAGGCCATTTTTGCCCAGTCTCTTTCTTATGGTGGAGTCATGAACACTGACCTTAAGTGAGGCAAGTGAGACCTGCAGTTCTTTGAATGTTGTTGTGGGATCTTTCGTGACCTCTTGGATGAGTTGTCGCTGCGCTCTTGTGGTAATTTTGGTCAGCCAGCCACTCCTGGGAAGGTTCATCACTGTTCCATGTTTTTGCTGTTTGTGGATAATGGCTCTCACTGTGGTTTGCTGGAGTCCCAAAGCTTTAGAAATGGCTGGAAAACTGAACTCAGCTTTCCAAAGATGTGATAAACCACAGTTAATTTATGTTTTAACAGGGGGGCAATCACTTTTTCACACAGGGCCATATAGATTTGGATTTTTTTTTTTACTCTTAGTAATAAACACCTTCAATTAAAAACTGCATTTTGTGTTTACTTGTGTTATCTTCGTCTAATATTCAAATTTGTTTGATGATCTGAAACATTTAAGTGTGACAAACATACAAAAAAATGAGAAATCAGGAAGGGGACAAACATTTTTTCACACCACTGTATATGTATAAAGACTTATAAGTGTACCAAATTGGTGAGGGCTAATTGACTTAAGTATGTTCTGTGTTTTTACAAGGAGTGGGATGTAGTGTAAGAATATTGGGGTACATGTGGAGTGGAACGCGGCCGGCGGCTGACGTCACCACGCCAGTATATATTGGGCGGTCCGCCATCTCACTGCATGCAGTTGAGCAGTTATGTAGAATGCGGGTTCAGCGTAGAGTTCAGGTACGCATGTCTAGAGAGATGAATGAATGTACACGTGTGTTACACTGTGTCTATTTGTAATAAAGTTCAGTTCGAGCACAGCATCCTCGTCCGTCTTCATTCCAGGTTTGGAGACATAACAACACACAGCCATATGTAAACAATCCACAAACTGATAGGCAGCAACAGATTATCTAGGTCTACAAAATAAAATGCCAAAAATAAATGTTATTACTAACTGAGAAGTGCTGACACTCAGCATCCTTTCAGCATCAGGGTTGTCAAAATATAATTAAAGTGTGATCCTGAGGACAAGATGCATTTTTACATTATTAACTTCTTTTTTAATGTTGATCACAGTTGCTACAATTTAAAATAGCGTTACCGATTTTCTTGGAGGTAAACAGTAGCCCTGTATAACGGTGGTGCAGTGGTTAGCACTGTTGCCTTACAGCTAGAAGGTTCCTGGTTCAAATCCCCAGGCTGGCAGGGGTTGGAACCTTTCTGTGTGGAGTTTGCATGTTCTCCCTGTGCTGTGTGGGTTTACTTCGGGGGCTCCGGTTTCCTCCCACAATCCAAAGACATGCATGTTAGGTTAATTGGTTGTTCTAAATTGTCCCTAGATATCTGTTTCCTATAGGCCCTTAGAATAGAGGGTTAGTACTAGTGAAAGCGCTTTGAGTGGTCTTTGTGACTAGAAAAGCGCTATATAAGTGCAGGTTAGTTAGTTAGTTAGTTAGTATAATAGCGACAGTTTAAACAAGGAGCTTGGTCCGAAACATTGTGAAAATGTGCATTTCTTTCATAAAACTGTGACGCTGACCAAAGCAGGGCACAGCCTTTCTCAGAGTGTATTTTTCTCCTGCCCTTAGAAAAACTCCAAATTAAATATATTTTACATACACTTGTGACAAATCTTCCTACATCTACTATAATCATATATTGAAAATTCAAACCGGATGACAAGGTGCCGCATTATTTACAACCGGAAATACGTCACATCATTCAGTTTAAGTTAGGGATGGGCGATACCAGCATTTTTCCTTTCGATACAATACTGTGATGATGGGTTTCATTGTGAAGTACGGTGCGATGACACCGCTTTCCGGGTGTGCCATCACACCACCCTATAAATAGGGGCATCCACCATTTGGGCCACCTCTTGCTCGGATGACATCACACTGTTAAGCACTTGCTGTATTGCAATCAGTTCCTTAATAAAGCACCGTTCCAGTGCAACCTCTCATCCTTCTCCTTTTGTGCCAGGTTTGTGGACATAACGTTTGGCGACTGAGGATTAAACCATGGAGGCGTGCGTAAAATCACTGCGGCCTTTCCTGAAGCTTCCCGGCTAACCACAGGTGCTGTGGCCCCGCTGGTTTGAGGCTTTCGAAAATTACATCACTGCGTTAGACCTAGGGAAGCTGGGTAAGGTGAGAAAGTGAGTGCTGCTTGTCCACAACCTCAGCATCAAAGGCCAGAGGATTCTATGGACGCTCGGTGCGACGGACTCGTACAAGGACGTCGTAGAGCTAATGGCTAACCACTTCACCACCCCGGACAGCGTGACGGTACAACAAATTTTTTTCCATCAGAGAGTCGGAGAGCCTGTACAACAGTTTGTTGCTGATCTGAAACAGTTAGCTAGTGTGTGCCGTTTTGAGCAGTTGAAGGATGAGATGGTGCGAGACCAATTGGCTGAGAACACATGTAGTGCTGCGCTACAGGCTAGGTTGCTAATGGCGCCCAATGACTTAATGCTAGCTAGGGCAGTTGAGCTAGCTCTTCAGTTAGAAACCGCGGATAAGCTAGCTTCGGAGCTGAAATGGTGCCAGTCTCAGAAGACACCAGAAGGGACGACGTCAGCGAATAAAGTGGACTTGAAGGACAAAGGGAGCATGGAGGATGACTACGAGGCGTATGCAGTGAGCCATAGGTCTGCTCCAACAGACCCCATCTGTGGGGGTTGTGGGTCCCCATCGCACCAGAGTAATGTAAAATAAGATAAGATAAGATAAGCCTTTATTAGTCCCACAATGGGGAAATTCCAGGATTGCAACAGCACAGGGATAGCAACACTCAGAGCAACAATCAGAAGGCAAGAAAAAACAAGAGCAGTGAGTATACATATGTACATATAAACATAAATATACAGACACACGATGCGGAGCATTGCAGCTAGATGGAATAAATATATAGATATATAAGCACACAGTGTGGAGCATTGTAGCTAGATGGAATAAATATGTGAATATATAAACACACAGTGCGGAGCATTGTAGCTAGATGGAATAAATATGTGAATATATAAACACACACACAGTGTGGAGCATTGTAGCTAGATGGAATAAATATACGAATATATAAACACACAGTGCGGAGCTTTGTAGCTAGATGGATTAAATATGTAAATATATAAACACACACACAGTGCGGAACATTGTAGCTAGATGGAATAAATATGTAAATATATAAACACACACAGTGCGGAGCTTTGTAGCTAGATGGATTAAATATGTAAATATATAAACACACACACAGTGCGGAACATTGTAGCTAGATGGAATAAATATGTAAATATATAAACACACACAGTGCGGAGCATTGTAGCTAGATGGAATAAATATGTAAATATATAAACACACAGTGTGGAGCATTGTCGCTAGATGGAATAAATATATAAATATATAAACACACACAGTGCGGAGCATTGTAGCTAGATGGAATGAAACAGCATAACCGTCTACTTAGTTATCCTACATGGTATGATTATGTACCCATACATATTGTCACCCTCTGTAGCTACCGGTATTTTCCTAGTTGTATACTGGAGGGGACCACTGTGTAAGTCTATTGCGTCTTTTGCATTCAATACTATTAGGTTGTCACGTCTTTTTGCTATCTCTGCGAGCAGCCCTGCTTAGGTTATACAGTCTGACAGCCGTTGGTAGGAAGGACCTGCGAAACCTCTCGGTTGTGCACCTAGGATGATGTAGTCTGCTGCTAAATGAGCTCCTTAGTGCATTCAGTGTGTCCTGCATAGGGTGGAACTCGGACTCCAGCAGAGATGACAGTTTAGCCACCATCCTTCTCTCTCCTATCTCCTCCACTGGGTCAAGGCGCTGCCCCAGGACAGAGCTAGCTTTCTTGATCAGTTTGTTCAGTCTCTTCCTATCGGCTGCTGTAATGCCACTGCCCCAGCAGACCACTCCAAAAGTGATGGCTAATGCCACCACCGTGTCGTAGAATGTCTTCAGCAGTGCCCCTTGTACACCAAAAGACCTGAGTCTCCTCAGTAGGAACAGCCTGCGCTGTCCCTTCTTGTAGAGTGCGTTAGTATTGTGTGACCAGTCTAGTTTATTGTTCAGATGAACACCCAGGTACTTGTAGGATGTCACCATCTCAATGCCTGTTCCCTGGATGTTTACTGGTGCTGTGAGGGGTTGTCCTTGCCTGCGGCAGTCCACCACCAGCTCCTTAGTTTTCCTCGCGTTGATCTGGAGGCAGTTCCGATGGCACCAGTCCACAAAGTCCTGGATAAGCCCTCTGTACTCAGCTTCATCTCCATTGGAGATGAAGCCAATGATCGCAGAGTCATCAGAGAACTTCTGTAGGTGGCAGTGTGTTGTGTTGTGTGAGAAGTCCGCAGTATAAAGGGTGAACAGGAAGGGAGCCAAAACCGTTCTCTGTGGGGCCCCCGTGCTACCAATGATCGTGTCGGACACACAGTCCCGGGTTCTCACAAACTGTGGCCGGTTTGTGAGGTAGTCCAGGATCCATGATGACAGGTGCTGGTCCACCCCTGCGCACAGCAGCTTGTCCTTCAGGATCATCGGTTGGATGGTGTTGAAAGCACTGGAGAAGTCAAAGAACATGATCCTCACTGCATTCTTGGGCTTCTCCAGGTGGAACAGAGAATGGTGAAGGAGGAAGATGACCGCATCCTCCACCCCAATACCATGCTGGTAGGCGAACTGGAGTGGATCCATCGCTGGTCCCACCAGGGGGCGGAGGTGAGCAAGGAGCAGTCTCTCCAGGGTCTTCATCATGTGGGACGTCAGGGCCACTGGTCTGTAGCTGTTCAGATCTTTGGGGTGGGAAGTCTTTGGAACAGGTACCACACAAGATGTTTTCCACAACTGTGGAACCCTCCCCAGCTTCAGGCTCAGGTTGAAGATGTGCTCCACAATCCCACACAGCTGGTCTGCACAGGACTTGAGGAGCTTTGCACTGATGCCGTCCGGTCCCGACGCCTTGATCTTTCTCAGCTCCGTCCTCACCTGGGTCTTATTGAGGGTCAGGTTGGGGGGCTGTGTGTTGGAAGTGGGGGGGGTGATGGTGGAGTGGGGAGTGGGCAGCAGGACTTGATGTCTTCATTGGCAGCAGTGGTTGTTGTGCAGTCGGGGGGGAGGGCGGTTGGTCAAACCTATTAAAAAACAGATTCAGATTGTTCGCCCACTCCCTGCCCCCGTGGCCTGGGGGGAGGTATTCTGGAGCCCAGAGATGGTTTTAAGGTTTCTCCAGACCCCGCTGATGTCGATCTGTTGCAGCTTGTCCTCCATCTTCTTCCTGAAGCTGTCCTTGCCTTCTCTGATCTTTCTCTTCAGCTCCCTCTGTACGGACTTCAGCATCTCGCTGTGCGAGTAATGTGGTAATGTGCGAGTATGCCCGGCAAGAGAGAAACGGTGCAGCAAGTGTGGGCGCATGAATCATTTTGCCAAAATGTGTCGGTCTTCAGCATTGTGGAGCCCGCCAAGAAGACCAGGCTGCCCACCTAGGACGACCATCCACTTGATGAGCGCTAAAGCCAATGGATTTCCTACTGCATGGTGGAATTGGACGGTGTAGCTTTGCCATTAACACCCGACACGGCGGCGGTGCAGTAGGTGCTAAATTGGGCCATGGCAAAAAAAATTTTCCTGCACCACAGGATCAGGAAGAACCTGGCGTCACTGTATGGCTATGGTGGTAATAGACGGTACAATGTAGGGACTGTGGAGTTGACTGATAACTCCGAAGCTTCTATGTGTTCCAGGTAACAACGCATAGTAACATTATGGGGTGTGACTTGTTCTATGGACTGGGTTTCACCATTAAGGTCAGTGCTGGATTTGAGTGGTCCGGATGTGGACGGCGGAGATCGCCGGACCTGGTGGATGATGTTGTAGTGTAGGATGAGGTACCTGCTGGCGGTGCTGGAACCGAAGCACACGTTTCTGACTCTCGGGAGGACAGCTGATGAGTGGAGGGACCAGACGACTTGCGTGCCCGTGCTCGGCCAGCTATTATGGGAGCGACCGAGTTGGCAAGTGGAGGGTCCGTTGCGATTGGTGTCACCAGGGAAGCAATGGATGTTTTCGGTGCCAGAGTCAAGCTTCGGACGATGACAGATGAGGGATCCAATACAACGGCGGTGGCTACTGTGCCGCTGCGGTGTTACGACGGCGCAAAATGGGAGAAAGACGCGGAGCTGCCGAAACTACAGCAGCACATCAAACCAAACAGGGTTCCGCTCTAGGTCATGGACTGCATTCGGGTTCGTGCCGAAGAGAGACCGGGGCAACGACTGGCTGGATCACAGCTGGTGGGACATTGGATGCCACTGAGAATTGTGGCGAAGTTGGGAGCGGCGTGTTTCTGGTTGACAGATGGCTCGATCCGACACACAAACCAGCTGCGGTGTGTCTAGGTGGACGTTCCAAGTGACGGGGCTACACAGGAGTCAGCAAAGGTGGTGGGAGACCTGAACTCTTGTGCTTTGACGATCGGCCCTTGTCCTGGGGGCCTGCCACCTCCAGGGGCGCGTCTGCCACGGGGCTGCCGCGGGGCCCCTCTGGCAGACTGTCCCTTACCATGGGAGAGAGTGAGAAAGAGACTGTGTACTCTTTAGGTAGGAGCACGGCCGGTCTATAGGTAAAAGTGGCAGAATAAACCACTTGGCCATGCGGGCCCTTTGGCAGTCCACCCACTGGCCCTAGTTCTAGCGTTCATTGTTCATGTTGTTATTGTTTAATGTGTTTATTGGGGGTTTATCTGCTAAATTTGGGTGGGTTTTAATTAGGTGTGTTTTTTCTATCTTATAAAAGGGGGGGAGAATGTGATGATGGGTTTTATTGTGAAGTGCAGTGTGATGACGCCACCTTCCGGGTGCTCCATCACACCGCCCTATAAATAGAGGTGTCCACCATTTGGGCCTCCTCTTGCTCAGACAACCCCACACTGTGAAGCACCTGCTGTATTGCAACCAGTTCCTTTATGAAGCACTGTTCCAGTGCAAGTTCTCGTCTGTCTGCTTTTGTGCCAGGTTTGTTGACATAACGAATACCATTAATTTATGGGACTTTTTCTTTGATACCGATACCAATACTTTTTGCCCAAAATCATGATTGCAGTTTCATTAACAACTTTATTGCAAGGGCAGTATGAAATATGAATAAAACTCAGGAACATAAACACTTAAAAGAAGTGCTTATAAAATGATAATAAAACAGAACAATGTGTAAAGTAAATAAAAATAAAATGATTTTTTTTAATTATAATAAAATAATTGAGACTTAAAATGAACGCAAACTTAATTCAGTTTCTTAATTTGGTGAAGATTCTCAACTGGATTAAAGTATTTTTTACTTCTGAAATATTTCACCATTAATCCAAATTCTATGGTAATACCAAGCAGCCTATACAGTATGTGTAATTTTTTTCACAATGCAATGTTTTTTAAATTTTATTATTTATTTTATTTCTACACTACTATTTTACAAACTTAAATAGTGTTTATTTTGTTTATTTTTCAAATTTTATGCTGCTTGGTATCACCATAGAATTAGAATGAATGGTGTAACTTTTCAGAAGTAATACTTCTTCTGCCGCCCCGACACTGCTGAACTTACTGTGCATGGGAGTGAATGCTTGGCTGCGCAGTGAGGCTTCGGCTCTGACATCTGATAGGCTGCCATAATCATGTGACACGGCAGACCATCTCTAAAATATGCCTGGGCTGGTTTTTCACCAGGTTTCACACATAAATTTAATGTCTAAAACTCTCAGAAGTGAAAACAAATTGCATGTACTTCCAGCGCCACACGAGTAGGCTGCCTTTTTGCAACAGCGGATCAGTTTCTTCCTATTTCTATTTACTATCTGGCTCTCTTGCTAATCTTTCTGATCCGGCGACCCATCACAGACACGTAGATAGCCCAAATGCCTCCTGAGCCAGCGGACGGAGCCACTGTTTATTGCAGGAGGCAGTACAATAGAGACCAGCTGTTAGCACTTAACCGGCCCACGATGCTAACGCAAAA
This sequence comes from Pholidichthys leucotaenia, assembly GCA_020510985.1. Taxonomy (NCBI): domain Eukaryota; kingdom Metazoa; phylum Chordata; class Actinopteri; order Cichliformes; family Pholidichthyidae; genus Pholidichthys; species Pholidichthys leucotaenia. The sequence goes on along the minus strand of CM035839.1, from coordinate 311,548,260 downwards.
ACTCGACATACCGGGAGAAATAAGACGGAAACGATGTGGATGTCGAGCTGGAGTAAGACGGCGGGCGAGGAATATAAAGTACAGACCCATCCTCCCATCCATTATTATGGGGAATGTAGGATCGCTACTCAATAAGACTGACGAGCTAGCGGCTATCTCCAGCTACGAGAGCGTCTTCAGAGAGATTAGCTTGATGTTGTTTACTGAGACGTGGCTAACAGAACTAGCAACAGATGCTAACATCGAACTGGAGGGTTTCCACGCAATACAGGCAGACTGGACACCAGACAGTGGGAAGGCAAGGGGCGGAGGAGTGATAATGTATGTCAATAACAGCTGGTGCAGACCGGGACATATCACGGTTAAACAACAACACTGCAACAAAGACATTGAGTTGCTAGCTGTTAGCATGCGGCCTACCTATCTCCCGAGGGAATACTCACACGTAATCTGCATTGTTATTTATGCAAATCCGATGGCGAACGCGGGGACAGCGCGTGACGCCATTCACTTAGTAACTGGCAGGCTGCTGACAGAACACCCAGATGCTCTCCTACTCATCTCAGGTGATTTCAACCATATTTCACTGTCCCCCATTCTGCCCACGTTCACCCAGTATGTCACATGCCACACTAGAGACAATAAAACACTGGACTTATTCTATGCAAACACAAAGGAGGCGTACACCTCATCACCACTCCCCCCACTCGGTAGATCGGATCACAACTTGGTTCATCTCCTGCCGGTGTACAAACCCCTAGTACACAGACAACCTCCGGTCATGCGCGTGGTGAAGTTATGGTCTGAGGAGGCAATGGACGCTCTAAATGACTGTTTTGAAACCACTGCCTGGGAGCAGCTCTGCGATCCACATGGTGAGGACGTCGATGGTCTCACTCACACCATCACAGACTACATCAACTTCTGTGTGGACAACACCGTACCCACCAAGACCATACGGTGTTGCTCGAAAAACAAACCCTGGATCAACTCGGAGATAAAAACACTTCTGAGAGAGAAAAGGATCTTCAGGTCGGGGAACAGGGAGATGCTGAAGTCCATACAGAGGGAGCTGAGGAGGAAGATCAGAGAAGGCAAGGACAGCTTCAGGAAGAGGATGGAGGACAAGTTGCAACAGAGCGACATCAGCGGGGTCTGGAGAAACCTTAAAACCATGTCTGGGCTCCAGAATACCTCCTCCCAGGCCACGGGGGGCAGGGAGTGGGCGAACAATCTGAACCTGTTTTTTAATAGGTTTAACCAACCGCCCTCCCCGCCAACTGCACAACACTCACTGCTGCCTCTAAAGTCATCGAGACCTGCTGCCCACACCCCACTCCACCAACACAGCACAGAGCCCCCCAACCTGACCCTCACTAAGACCCAGGTGAGGACGGAGCTGAGGAAGGCGAGGAAGGCCTCGGGACCGGACGGCATCAGCGCGAAGCTCCTCAAGTCCTGCACAGACCAGCTGTGTGGGATTGTGGAGCACATCTTCAACCTGAGCCTGAAGCTGGGGAGGGTACCACAGTTGTGGAAAACATCTTGTTTTCAGTCTGCGTGACCACTGATACTGAGAGACACCGCATGAACAACCATGAGAGTTGCTTGGATCTGTGGCATGCCCTGGTGACATGAAGCAAGCAGCTTCACGTGCTGCAGCACTCCGCTCTTGCCGAACAACTCTTAGCCTTGAAACGGTGCTTTGTGGACCCACAGCCCTCACCTTCGGGCTTTCCCGGGGTGGACCTCACATTCACAGCACTGGCGTTATCCTCCATGCTTCCCACACTGACCGGGTCCATTGCATATGTGATTGACGGTGATCCCAGATGTTGGCATGACAAGCTCTCACTCAGCTCCTGTGACAGTTCGTCCGCAGCTTCCAATCGTTGAGCTAACTCGATGGTAGTGGGCAGCTCCAATTTGCCCAAAAATGTAAGCAGGTTCGACCCGATCATAGCGCCGTTATTATAATCTTCCAACTGGTCGCGAATCATCCCTTTCTCCAATGGTCCAAACTGGCACCCACTGACCCACAGCTCCAAGTCTGTCATGAACTGCTGAATAGACCTGCCTACCCGTTGGTGGTGCTGTCGAAACCCAATCATGCCAACCATGACGTTTTCGAGGGCGCGAAAGTAGCGTGCCATTAGTTCAATCACTTCATCAAAACTATCACAGTCACCCAGTGTGCTTAGAACACACTGCTCCTTCACTGCAAAATTGCGCACCAACGACTCATGTGCCTTCCACTTTCCCAGCATCCAAAGGTCCAGCGCCACCCTGCACATCCGGAAAATGGCACACCACCCCAGCCATAGGACCGGTGGCATGCCGGGGAGCTCCAAAACTGGTCAAATTTCAAACCCACACGCTTCCATATCTTGTTGTAGTCCACTTTTATCCTCATTACCAAATGTTATGTATGAATATGGAGCCAGGGACGAGACCAGGTATCGCCATATTTTAAAAAGTACCGATGCCAAAATATCAACCAGCTGGTATGAAAGTATCGACGTTGAAACACCCATCCCTAGTGCGAGTAGTCCATTGTGACATACACGTTTGTCTGCTGCAGCTTCAAAATTAATCTAATTTGGCAGATTCATTTCCATTCTGTTGCTGTGCTGTGACTGTAGTTTCTACACCAACTACTACGATAGATAGATAGATAGATAGATAGATAGATAGATAGATAGATAGATAGATAGATAGATAGATAGATAGATACTTTTATTAATCCCCATGGGGATTATTAAGTAATTTATGATAATTTTAATATATCTGGCAAATTATAATGACCCAAATTCACGAAGTCAGTGGCTTCAGCCGGCATCTGCTCACGAATATCGTCATACTCTATGGATGCATGCTTGATCCAGTCTACTTTTTATCAAGTTTGGAGTCCACTGTCCCACACACAGCTGCTGGCTGATGTAAGCAATCATGGCCTTTCTTCTTCCTTCACCCTTCTCCTCCAGGTGAGTGCTTTAACGGCCCGCCTGTCTCCTGGGTGCAGTAATTAGCAGCTTCGTCCACTCGATGCTCCAGCTTAGAAAAATCCTTCTTTACGCTTCGGGATTTTTTGAGCAGTAAGTTTCCCCTAAGCTCTTTTCCTCTCAATAATTTTATGGGCGCCACTTTCAAGCTTTTTTCCGGATATTTTGACTGAGCTAATTACTTCTTACCTCTCACTGGCACTTGCATAGTCACATGTAAAAACTGATAGGTTACTGTTACGTGGTACCCACATGAGGCACTTGTAAATTAGACCAATCAGCAGCCACACATGAATATCAAGTGATGGACATAGACCAATTAACAACAATGTGATCGTTTTCTTGTTGGTGTCATGTTCAGGGTTGTTTTCAACCCCGTCCATGACCCGTGGCTGTAGGTTTTGATCATTGCTTATTAATTCCAGCTGGCAGATTGAGCCTTGCTCTCTGCCAGCCCTACGGCCACGCCTCCTCCTCTTGCCAGACATTCATTGGCTGTTTTCCATCACCACATACACACACATGCACGCACGCATGCACACACACTCACACATGCACACATCCAATCATTCACACACCTGCTTGCCACACAGCTGTGTCCACTTGCCACGTTAGTGTATTGTGTACTTATAGGGGGGCAGTGTGACCAGTCAGTGTGGCAGCTTAAGTCAACTTTGGACTTCCTGGTTCACTGAGTTTTGGCTCCTTCCCTTTTGGACTTCATCATGTTGTACTTCAGAGCCTTTCCACTCCAACATAATTGTAAGTCTTCTTTTTGTGCCTTTTCCTCTGCTCCTGCCTGCCTGGAGCGTGTTTGGCATTTCATCCGAGCCAACAAAGTTTGTAGCCGGTTGTCTCACCCATTCTCAACATTGTTATTTGGACATTTTGTGAACATTTTTTCCCTGTAATAAACACACTTACTTTACTGCATGTTGGGCTCGCTTCCATTTTATACACAACAACAACAACAACAACAGTGTTGTACACTGTGAATACACCACCGTATTCAACAGTGGTGTCCTCCTTGGTCATCTCCCATGAAGTCCTTTTTGGCTCAAACAATGACAGATGGTGCGATCTGACACTGATGTACCTTGACCTTGGAGTTCACCATGAATGTGTTTAGAGGTTGGTCTGGGCTCTTTTGTTACCATTCGTATTATCCGTCTCCTCCTGCGGCCACGTCCAGGGAGGTTGGCTACAGTCCCGTGGATCTTAAATTTCTGAATAATATGTGCAACTGTAGTCACAGGAACATCAAGCTGCTTGGAGATGGTCTTATAACCTTTACCTTTAACATGCTTGTCTATAATTTTCTTTCTAATCTCCTGAGACACCTCTCTCCTTTGCTTCCTCTGGTCCATATTTAGTGTGGTAAACACCATGTCACCAAACAACACAGTGACTACTTGTCACCCTTTAAATAGGCCGACTGACTGATTACAAGTTTGTAGACACCTGTGATGTTAATTAGAGGACACATCTTGGTTGAACATGTCCCTATGGTCACTTTATTTTCAATCTTTTCTAGGGGTACCATCATTTTTGTCCAGGCCTGTGTCATAAGTTTGTTTTTTAAAGTAATTCTGTTGAACCACATTCAAAAGCACTGTCTGATTTTCATTGGTTAATTTTCACAGAATTTTTATTTATTACCACTTTTGTCAGATTCAAGTTATTTCTGTGACCATTGTGGGCTTTTCTTTCATTAACAGAGGGGTACCAACAATTTTGTCCACGGCTGCATCCGCTGCGAGATCGCGCAGCGGACATGACAGTAAGCTGCCACCACAAAGAGCTCAAACAGTAAATAGCGTGTTACTTTCATTTTTTTGTGTTTTTTCCACCTACCTGTTCGGAGCGTGATGTCCTCGTCTAGCCGTTCCCACACTGGCATTAGTGGATGGGCAGTGGGGCATCCCAGTGCGGAGGAGCAGGAGGCAGCTTGGCTAATCTGGGAGTTCCTGGAGGATGCGCATGACTCCTTCGGCCCCGGAGAGCAATTTGCCAGCCTCAATGGAGTGATATGGATCCTGGGGGCTCATCGGGGCCTCTGGAATTACCCAGAGTACGCTGAACTGCTGTCCGCTGTCTGCGCTCCTGAGCAGGCTTTCCTCGACCTGGAGAGAAGGGCTTTCTGAACCAGGTCGAAACAGAAATGCTGTTCTCCACCGGCAGCCATCATTCCCTCTCCTCCATCACTCACTCCAAGATGGCCGCGACCAGGTCGGCAACGTCAACGTCACCCGTTCCCAGAATCCTGGAAGAACAAGTCAGCTCCACGAGCTGCTCCTGTTCCGACACCGAGCCCTGTTACCTCTGCAGCAGATCCTCATCTCCAGTCCCTAGCAGTCCCGTCTGCAGAATCTCCCTCCATATCCGCTGTGAGGTCTTCTTCCTCGGTCAATCCGCAGGCAGCAGAGGAGCGTGTGCTTTCTTCACTGGGGTCTCCAGTTCCTGTGGTGAGAGGGGCGGCTCCCATATGTTCTACAGAGGAGCCTAGCACCACCTTTCCCAGACGGACAGGTGAGGACGTCCAAGCAGCAGCAGCAACCTCTTGAACCGGGAGAACAGGCAAGTTATTTTTCATTTGACTTCCATTGATAATGAAATGTCTTGCCTGATTCCCGGTAGGGAGGCTCAGCGAAAGCAGTCCCCAGAGCTCTCCCCACCTGCTACTGTTAGAAACTGTTTTCCAGCCCTCTCTCCACTTTCCTCTGTTTGCCCGCTGGAACCAGAGCCGAGCAGTCAGGACCAGGAGGAGCCAGAGGTCTGGGAGGGGTGTCCTCCCACAGCAATGGTGAACCGGATCCCAGCCGCCACGCTGAAGGAATCACCAGTGTGATCACGGCAGCCGGGGACACCCAGACTGCAGAGACCATCATGCCTGCTGTGGAAGCTGCCACAGCAGAGTCAGAGCCCGAGCTGCGCCTCCAGGAGGTTGAGCCTATGGAAACAACACTGATCGCCGGAGTCCTGGACAGCGGTAGAGCTCAAGCTAAGGCAAGTGCTCTCTTTTGTCTTCCTTCTTTCCATATTAGAGCATTTTTGCCTAGCTCAGGGTGAGGAGGGCCAGCTGCAGCCATACGCTGCACCTGGGCTCGCCTCGCCAGGCTCTGCTGCTGCCGGCGACCCTGACCCTTCTTCCTCTCTGTCTGAGTCCTCTTTTAGGGTCGCTGGAGAGGGGTTCATGTCGCTGGACGAGTCTGAGGATCCAGGCTCACTGCTGGAGGTCATCAGGGCTGCTGCCGCTGCTGCTGAGGTGACCACGGGTCCAGCTCCCCTCCTGCCTGAGGCCGTCGTCTGGGTTCTGCCTCAGTTCGAGCCTCCATGGGTACTGTGTCCCAGTCAGGGACCATCATGGGTGCCACACCCCAACGTCAGTCCAATGTGGGTGCTGCGCGCCAGCCTTGGTCCGTCAAGGGGACCGTGCTTCAGCCTGAGGGCTACCGAGGGTGCAGCAGTGACTCAGCCGGGTCCCACCGCGGATGCAGCAAGGGTCCAGCTGGGCTCCACCGCAGGTGCAACCACGGCTCAGACGGGGTCCACCGTGGGTGCAGCTGAGCTCCATCCCCATGCTGGGACCACCGAGGGTGCAGCCGAGCTCCAGTCCCACACCGGGACCACTGAGGGTGCAGCCAAGCTCCAGTCCCATGCCAGGACCACCTAGGGTGCAGCTGAGCTCCAGTCCCATGCCGGGACCACCTAGGGTGCAGCTGAGCTCCAGTCCCATGCCGGGACCACCTAGGGTGCAGCCGAGCTCCAGTCCCACGTCAGGACCACCGAGGTTGCAGCCAATCTCCAGTCCCATGCCGGGACCACCGAGGGTGCAGCCGAGTTCCAGTCCCACGCCGGGACCACCAAGGGTGCAGCCGGCCAGCTTGGGCACACAGAGGTCCCTTCCTTCCTTCCAGAGGTCCTCGGGGGGTCGCTTCCTCTTTCGCCAGGCTCCGCCGTGGTTCGCCTGGTCCTTCCACCAGGATCTGCAGGGGTTCCCCTTCTCCAGTCTGACCACCCACCTGTCAGCCTTCCGGTGGGTAGGCCGCCTCCTCGTCTCTCCCTCCAGGCCTGGTGGCTCAACTAGGCGGGTCGACCGCCCGAAGGACTAGGTTCCTGCGTCAAGTGGCCCCTTTTCTCTGGCAGGCCGCCTGATACCGTTCTGCAGGCCGCCTGCTGGCCCTGGGACTTTGGCCGGCCCCCCAAACTTACGGCCACCTGCTGGGCCTTGGACTCTGGACTTGCAACATGCTCTGGTGAAATGATGCAAAAATCCATACTTGCCACAGCGTTTCCCTCTTGTTGGACAATCCCTAGCCTTGTAGCGGTGCTTGATGGACCCACAACCCAAACACCTGGGCATCTCCAGGATGGACCTCATCTTGACAGCATTAGCGTAGCTCCCTTTATCATCTACGCTGTCGTCACTGTCCGGGTCCACTGCTTGCGTTGTCGACTGTGATTCAAAATGGCGATGTGATGCTCTCTCACTGAGCTCCTGCGATAGCTTGTCTGTCGCCTCTAACTGCTGAGCTAACTCAATGGCCTTGGACAATGTCAGCTCACCCGAGAATGTAAGGAGCTTTGACCTCATAGCTGGGCAAATAGTATGTTCCGCCAACTGGTCGCGGACCATCTCTTCCTCCAACGCTCCAAACTGATAGTCCTTTGCCAGCTGGCACAGGTCTGACACAAACCGTTGCACCAACTTGCCAATCCACTGCTGGCGCTGTTTAAACTGGATCCTGTGGACGATGATGTTTTCCGGGGCACGAAAATGTTGCGCCATTAGCTCCACCACTTCCCCAAAGCTATCACACTCACCTAAAGTACTTAATATACGCTGTCCCTCCATTCCTAAATTATGAACCAGCAGTGCTCATGCCCTCAACTGTCATGTGTCTGGGGTGATTTGGCCACTCCAGACCCCAGACACAGACTATTTTTGTATTTTTCTTTCCTGTTTGGTCCATTTATTGCTTAGAGTTATTCTATGTTTTGTTTTTACCTCTCCCTCTCCCTCCAGACACTTCCCATTGGCTGCTCAGCCTGCCACTGCAGTCTGCAGCCTTAATCAGTACACCTGTCACTGTCATGCACCTGTATTCACTCCACACCATTAGTTGACTGTGTATTTAGTTTCTGTTAGTTCATTCACTCACTGTCACAGCATTAGTCTACTCCCTGCACACAGTAGTTGTTCTGCTCTGCCTGCTCCTTGTGTTTGGACTTTTTCCCTTTGAACTACGGTTGCTGTTGTTTTTCCCAGAGCCCAGCTGCACTCTGACACTTCTATGTAAGTCCTCCTTCCTGGTTTACATTTTTTGTTTTCCCCCAGGGCCAGTGTTACCTTGGGGCTGATGTGAACTGCTTTCCTCTAAGTCCAAACCTGATTCAGCTGAGCTGTGTTCACTTACTGTGCAGCAAACTGTTTTTGGAATATTATATTGGACATTTGTTGTATGTTTGACTCCTTATTTATTAAAACACTCCCTTCACCTGCAAGTGGGCTTGTCTATCCCATTTGTACGTGCGTAAAGCGCACGCTTATGACATCAGCGTCTCCTGTCTTCCAAGGTCCAATGCCACCAAGTATGTCCGAAAAGCGGCGAACCACCTCACCCAAGGGACTGGTGGCTCAACGGGAAACTTCAAAAATGGTCGAATTGATGTGACACCCGTGCCCATACCTTTTATCCTCTTCACCAAATGTTACGTCGGGAGTAGGAGCCAAGGACGAGACTGGTTGTTGAACTGAACACAGGTTTATTGTGTATGCCTTCTCACACACCAAGTGCATCCACCAGACAGAGAGGGGGCCAAAAGACCGCCCCTCTCTCTCCCTGCCCTCTGATATCCTGGGTGGTGGCTCCACCTTTCCGGTTCCGCAACCACCCGCGTCACGCTCCAGAAGGTCCCACAGTCCAACACTACACCAAGATAATTTCATGCTTAGGTTTACATTATCTGACAGGGGGCTCACCTGAAAAAGTTGCCCCTACCTCCAAAACTTCACAAGATGATGGGTGTTTACGTTGCTAGCTTGCTAGCCTTGTTAGCACGTCCGTGGCAGGAATCCATAGGTAAATAACTCCGACATCCCGATTCCGCTGAAGAGCTCCCACTCTGTCTGCGAGTGGCAGTCTCATTTTCAAACTCATTTTCAAACTGTTGATGTTTTTACTCAGATGATGGCAGAAAATCAAAGCTAGCACTATCCCTCAGATGTGAATGCACCAATGTGCGATTTCGTGTGTGCTCGCCTCTTTCCATTGACTTCGTATGCATTCGCCCCGCCAGTTCACGCTTGGTGTGAAGGCACTTTAAGTGCAATAGTGCTTTCATATCAGTCACCAAAACACCAGAAAAGTCTCCAATAACACAAAAAAAAATTGCTAGATTTGTCGCTAGTTGCTTTTGACAAACAAAAGTCACGAAGAGGATTTGAAAAGTCGCAAGATTTTGCGAGAAAGTCTCCAAGTTGGCAACATTGCCAACTTTCCTCATTATTTGTTCAGAGGAGCACAAAGAATTTCCAGACCAAGTGACAGGATGTTGTAATTCAATGGTGTCATGTCAGTATAAAGCCCCTGCCTTCTGTAAAAAATGGGCAAAGTTTAAACTTTATCCACCAGATCTGCAGCATGCTAAACATAGACAGAAGAACAGGTAATGTAATTAATCTAGTATTTGGCTATATATTTACTGCATTGTAACTTCAGGAATTCCTGTATCATAATTGCTGTTCCCACTACCGTCAGCAGAGGGGGACCTGTTCACACAGAACAGAGTTAGTTGGAGCTTTGAAAAGTGCCACCACCTTCCTCTGCAAAGAATAAATGAATTAATAAAATGTCCTTTTCTTATATTCTTATATTCCTTTTACAGTGAGGAGCAAGACAATGCATAACCTTCCATAATATCTCATCACTGTTTGTAAGCACCATTTATTTCCTTTAGAGGTGAATTTCTCAGACAACAGAAGCTGAAAATTAAAATTATGTGCTAGTGCCTGTCAATAAATGACGATATCACGTATAATTTCCCAAAGTATAACCACTGTTATCCAAAACTACATTTAATTAAGTCAATGCTTTTAAAGTATAACTTTTTTATTTTAAAGTAGGCTACTCTGATTTAAATGTAACATGATTTTCTGTCGTTGTCTCTTTAATTTGTCCTTCTGTCCCCATCTACTTTTCTGAAGAGGCTTACATTTTGCCAGGACATAATTGTAAATAAGAATTTGTTGTTAATGACCTGCCTGGGAAAATACAGGTTGAGGCATCAGATGGCCTGAAACATTTCACACCACATCTGTTGAATATACTGTATAAAACTTTACCGTTTTAAATAATATTACAAAAAAGAGTCATATAATCTACTCAGGTGCATTATAATCCTGTGTGTTCTGGACCTAGCATTATTATTTTTATAAACAGAAAATCCAGGTTTTATAGTAAAAGTCAATGATGGGATTGTACCTTGTTCACATGGCTTTAAACATATGGTTTGGAAAGATTGTCTTTGTGGTTTATATTAATCATATATTCCATACCTACATATGTATAGACATATTAGAATGTTTAGTGATTACATATGTGGAATGACCTCACGCCTCAGAACAGGACAAGAGGTCTCAACCGCCAGCGAAGATCAAAGAGCAGACGGAGTCGCAGCGGTGGAGACCAGATCGATCTCCCTGACCACCCAGGGTCAGGTGGAGGAGACGGAGGACAATGGAGGGGGGATTAGGTTAATGCAGGATGTCAGCTTTGATATGCAATGTCTTTTGTTGTGTGTAGGTATAAGTATGAAGGTCTGACTGTGCTCGATCTCTTATTCTGCTTCTGCACCGAGATGAGACTTGTTAGAGGAGTGAAGCTGATATTAAACTTTGGTTTATAAAATCACATCGCTTCGTTATTTCAAGCTCTTCTACACTGGTGACCAGACGTGAGGATGGAACAGAGACGTTCTCCCGCGATTAACTCATCAGAGGCGACCCAGGCAAGCGCCAGCGCCCATGCAGACAGGGGAACGGATGGAAGACGTTCTCCCACGGCAGAAGAGAGGGCTCAACCGAGCACCATCCCCAGCTCCGCCGTGAGAGCAGAAGAAAGGCGATCTCACCCGGCGGACACATCAGGGACGGCCCACACAAGCGCGTCACCGTTAAGCTGCCAGACTTCTGGCAAAGCGACCCGAGCTCGTGGTTCCAGCAAGCTGAGGCTCAGTTTGCACTGGTGGGCATAACGGCGGACGAGACTAAATTTTATCACATCGTCGCCAAACTCGACACTGCCACGTCAAGATGTGCGCGGAGCATAATCCAACAACCGCCCACCCATGACAAATACAGAGAACTTAAGGCGACCATCGTGGAGAATTTCGTCCCCTCAGCCGAGGAGAGAGCAGAGAAGATCCTGGCGATCTACTGCCACAGAGGACGCAGACCCAAGGCCCTCATGGAGGACATGCTGCAGCTTAAGGAAGAGGACAACGACAACTTCCTTTTCCGATATATCTTCCTCAGCACTCTGCCGCCACACATGAGGGGGACGCTGGTCAACATGCAATGCAACACCCAGCAGGACTTCCGCGCGCTGGCCCGAGAAGCGCAGCGCCTCATCAACGCCTGCGGCGAACAGATGGCCACAACAGCATCTGCAGAACTCAGCGCGGAAGCCCAGAGCAGCGGAGAACCGCAGACGACAGAGCAGAGCCCGCCCACCATGGCAGCAACACGACCAAGGCGCAGCAGGCAGAACGACCTCTGCTATTTTCATCAGCGTTTCGCCGAGAGGGCGTACAAATGCGTGCCCCCCTGCAAATTCAAAAACTCGGGAAACGCCAAAGCCCGGAAAACGTTGGCAGCTATGGCTCTCGGCGAGAAAAATAAGCTGCTTTATGTGACTGACGGACACACCGGGAGACAGTTCCTGATCGACACCGGAGCTCAGCTGAGTTTTATCACCCCTTCCCACGCAGACCAGGCCATGGGTCCCCGGGGAAATGGAGCGATGGTAGCCAACTGCTCGATCATCGACACTTTCGGCGAAAGGAGCCTGCCTCTTTGCATCCACGGCCGCAACTATAGATGGACATTTATTGTAGCGGCGGTGAGTTTTAACTTGTTGGGCGCCAATTTTTTGTGTGCACATGGGTTGTTGGTCGATCTAGCAAATAGGTGCTTGGTTAATGCACTGTCATTTTCTTCTATCCCCTGCTCAGCACGAGTTTACCACCCTGGAAAAATTAGGCATTATTAGACACTCGAAAAGCCCCTGGGCATCGCCACTCCACATGGTCCCGAAAACCTACGGTTCTTGGAGACCGTGCGGCGATTACCGCAGATTAAACAATGCGACAGCGCATGACCACTACCCAATTCCTCACATCCAAGATTTTTCACTACATCTGGCGGGTGCGCGCATTTTTTCTAAAATAGACCTGGTCCGCGGCTATCACCAAGTCCCCGTTCGAGCGGAAGACATTCCTAAAACGGCTGTATTAACCCCTTTCGGTCTTTTTGAATTTTTGCGGATGCCGTTCGGCCTCAAAGGCGCTGCCCAAACCTTTCAGCGTATGATGGACACGGTATTACGCGACCTCCCCTTCGTGTTCGTCTACCTCGACGATATGCTGGTAGCCAGCCCGTCAGAGGAAGAACACGAACAACACCTCACTACAGTTTTTCAGAGACTAGACGAGCACGGGTTAATAATCAATCCAGCCAAATGCAAATTCGGCGTGTCACAAATTGATTTTTTGGGACACAGAGTTTCACCGAAGGGGGCAGTCCCATTGCCAGACAAAGTCCACGCGGTAAAAAATTTTCCACGACCACAAACGGTCAAATCGCTGCAAGAATTTTTGGGAATGGTGAATTTTTACAACCGTTTCCTCCCCCGCGCAGCTCAACTCATGCAGCCCCTGTATGCCGCACTCAGAAAACAAAAGCCTTCCAACGCGGTCGAATGGACCCCGGAGCGCGAACGCGCCTTTGCGGAAGTAAAAAGTGCTCTAGCGAACGCCACATTGTTGGTTCACCCCGATCCCTCGGCCCGCATAGCGTTAACCACAGACGCTTCAGACCTGGCCATAGGGGCAGTCGTGGAACAACATGTTGGCAGAACCTGGCAACCTTTAGCATTTTTTAGCAAATCTTTAAACCAAACTGAGCGTAAATACAGCACTTTTGACAGGGAGCTGCTAGCGCTTCATTTATCCATCCGCCACTTCCAGTTCTGGTTAAAAGGGCGGCGCTTCACGGCTTTTGTAGACCACAAACCGCTCACTTTTGCGATGGCTAAAATTTCAGAACCATGGTCAGGCAGGCAACAAAGACAGCTAGCTGCAATTTCAGAGTTCACCACAGACATTCGACATGTGGCAGGCAAATTTAACGTGGTAGCAGACTGTCTCTCTCGCGCTGTGACATCGCCAGAGCACGAGGAGGCAGATTATACTACCTCAGCCGCAGAACTCTTCACCAACGCGGACGCGTACGCGGCCCCTATTCACGTAGGGATAGATTATGCAGACATGGCAGAGGAACAAAGCAGCGACGCGGACGTGCGCGCGTTCCTGTCTGGACCAACAGGGTTAAGACTGGAGGAAAAGGGTTTACGTGACGGTGTACCCCCCCTAATCTGCGACGGTTCAACCAGCCGACCTCGCCCGGTAGTCCCAGCTGCATGGCGCCACCGCATTTTCGACTCGGTTCACTCCCTCGCGCACCCAGGGGTGCGCGCCTTGGTTAAAATGGTCGCAGAAAAGTTTGTTTGGCCGGGCCTGCGCAAAAATGTAAAGGAATGGGCAAAAACTTGCATGTCTTGTCAGCGCGCCAAAATACACAAGCACACAAAAGCTCCTCTAGAGCCTTTTCGTATCCCAGCCAGAAGGTTTGACCACGTTCATGTCGACCTCGTGGGACCACTACCTTCGTCTCAGGGTTTCACACACCTGTTAACAATGATAGACCGTACTACGCGCTGGCCTGAGGTGGTCCCTCTGGCGTCAACCACAGCTGCGGAAGTCGCTCGCGTTTTTTTGACAAACTGGGTGGCACGTTTCGGCGTCCCATCGGACATCACGTCCGATAGGGGGCCTCAATTTGTCTCAGAGCTTTGGTCAGCTATGGCCAGCAGCTTAGGGGCGACAATTCACCGTACCACCGCTTATCACCCTCAGGCTAATGGGTTATGCGAGCGTTTTCACAGATCCTTAAAGGCCGCCCTCAGGGCCTCACTAACTGATACAAATTGGGTAAATAAACTTCCCTGGTTTTTATTGGGGTTGCGTTCTGCGCCTAAAGAGGATCTAGACGCCTCCTCAGCAGAATTAGTTTTTGCACAACCTCTCAGACTCCCAGGTGACTTTTTACCAGAGAATCCAGAGCCTGGGCATCTTCCAACCCTGAGGCCTTTAGGCAGCACCGGACCAGACACTCTCCCCGGACCGGCACATCACTCTTTTCCACGGGTTTTTGTCCCCCAAGCTTTAAAAAACGCCGAGTTTGTTTTTGTTAGGCATGAAGCTTTAAAATCAACCCTCCGCCCACCATACGACGGACCATTCAGAGTGCTGGAACCTGGTGATAAGCATTTTGTGCTTGATTTAGGGGACAGAAAAGAAACAGTCAGCATTGACAGACTTAAACCTGCCTTCTTGTTGAGAGACGAACCTGCACGGGTGGCGAGAGCACCTCGGCGGGGTAGACCCCCCAAGAAAAAAGACTCAGCCCCCCTGCAGGGAACAAATAACCACTCTCCTCCCCAAGCTGCAGATTCCTTACAGGAGGGTCCCACCAGGACGCCAAAGCGGACCTACAGCAGATTCGGGAGAAGATTAAAACCCAGACGGCACAGGGACTGATGCAAATTAACCAAGAGTTGTTAACTATGTTATCAGATTGTGCCGTGACAGTTTTAAGGCTGATTTGTGACATTACTATACTGTTGTTGTTACCACTGAATTTTCTACAGGATCATGACTGCTGGAAAGATTTTTCCTTGTTTTCCCTGTCAAGAGGTTTAACAGTATAATATGTCATAGAGATTATCTTAAACTGTAAACTTACTTTGATTGTCCTTTTCTTAGTCGTTTGGGGGGGGGCTGTGGTTTATATTAATCATATATTCCATACCTACATATGTATAGACATATTAGAATGTTTAGTGATTACATATGTGGAATGACCTCACGCCTCAGAACAGGACAAGAGGTCTCAACCGCCAGCGAAGATCAAAGAGCAGACGGAGTCGCAGCGGTGGAGACCAGATCGATCTCCCTGACCACCCAGGGTCAGGTGGAGGAGACGGAGGACAATGGAGGGGGGATTAGGTTAATGCGGGATGTCAGCTTTGATATGCAATGTCTTTTGTTGTGTGTAGGTATAAGTATGAAGTTCTGACTGTGCTCGATCTCTAATTCTGCTTCTGCACCGAGATGAGACTTGTTAGAGGAGTGAAGCTGATATTAAACTTTGGTTTATAAAATCACATCGCTTCGTTATTTCAAGCTCTTCTACAGTCTTGAACCTCTGCAGGTTAGCAGTATGGTATATACTATAATACTGGATTGGGGAATGTCTTATTTATATCCTAAAAGTTGACAGCAATATTTATTGAATTGTGTAGACAAAAAATATTTGTATTTATACTTATTGGCTTTGTACCGGAGTGGTGGCCTAGAGGTAGAGCATCCACCCCACAACCAGGAGGCCGGGGTTCAAGTCCCGGTTTGGTCGTGCCAAAGACCATATAAAAATGGAACTTCCTGCTATCCAGCTTGGTGCTCAACAAAAATGGAACGGACGAGGGAAATGTTGGTTACCCGGCCACAGGGGGTGCACAAGCCGGTGTACTCCCTGTGCTGGTCCCAAACCTGGATAAATGGGTAGGGTTGCATCAGGAAGAGCATCCGGCATAAAAATCCTGGCCAAATCTACATGTGGATCATTGCAATATCTGGTGATGATATGCTGTGGTGACCCCAAAAGGGAACAGCCGAAAGACAAAAAAATAAAACAAACAAACTTACTAATTGGCTTTGTGTTGATCTGTGTAGGATGTCTATTTTAAATATTTTTTAAGACTGATTTTGTTTTCAACAATTTTATTCTGTTGACAGTTGTAGCTACTACCAAGGGACTACAGATGAAAATAAGCTTTTAGCTGTCTAGTGTCTTATATGCATTGTCCCTTTCAAATAAATGATAAACTTAAAAATCTTGCAACTCCTAACAACTAGTGTACATCCATCCATCCATCCATCTTCTACCGCTTTTCCGGAGGTCCGGGTCGCGGAGGCAGCAGTTCAAGCAGAGAAGCCCAGACTTCCCTCTCCCCAGCCACCTGCTCCAGCTCTTCAGAGGGGATACCAAGGCGTTCCCAGACCAGCTGGGAGACATAAGGCGCTTTTCCACTAGCCCAGCCCAGCCCCGATTGAAAACCCGACTCTACTCACTTCGGTTCGGTTCGGCCTCGGTTGCGTTTCAACATTACTGCTGGCACACCTGCTGTGGGTGGGAGTTCCTGAACAGCAGGCGGCGCCACACTCTCGTGACGTCAAACACGCGACCGAATCCTCCACAACAAAGAAAATGGCTGATGACGAGGAGAGAAGGAAGGAGGAAGGAGAGAGGAATGGCTGTGACATGAAACTGGTTAAATCTATGGTGCTGACTTGTTGTGCTCTGCACAATCTGTGTGAGAGTCATGGAGAGACGTTTGACACTACATTGGATGATGCAGTAGATCAGGGGTGTCAAACTCATTCCATGGAGGGCCAAGACCCTGCATGTTTTGCTTCTACCCAGTGTCATCAGCAGGTGTTTTCACTGATCAGCAATCAGTGGGAAGAAATTCAGTGAAAGCACCTGTTGAAGACACTGGGTGGAGGTAAAACCTGCAGGGTCTTGGCCCTCAATGGAATGAGTTTGACACCTGTGCAGTAGATGAACCAGTGGTGGCAGCGGCACAGAGAGCAGAGGAGCAGGGTGGTGATATTCTAGCAAACTCAATATAAGCACCCTACTTGGCTTGCCAAGTGGGTTGACCCTATTGGTGACACAGGTAGAGTGCGGGACTCCGGAGCGGGAGGCGTGAGTTCAAACCTCCCGGTGGGACATTGCCATGTTGAGCTGCACGTTACAATATAATACAAGATGCTGTGATGCAATACTTGTCTATTTCATCCACATTTATGTGCATACATATTTCAAAAATGTTTTTTGTAAATAAAATGTTGTGCATGGTCCATCTACCTGTCCTCTTGTTCATAACGCTTATCTGTTAAGAAGGTGCGAAGCCATCAGCCTAATGATGAGTCCACACTTCTCACTGTTGTGATAATTGCTCACGCTGAGCGCTCTGACAGCCCCGTACGCTGTGGGGGTCACACACGACGTGTTCCTCCCCACACTCTCAATTTTTTTTCCCGTATATTTTTCTCTTTGGCGTACAGAAATGGCAATACGCCCGTATTTGCTAAAATTGCATTTTCCCCGTATTAAAATACAGCGAAACCGTATCACTTGACAGGTATGTAATTACATGCAGAAACACCGCACAGGCCATCTTCACAAAAATCCAGCTCGACAAGCCACTTTTGCTTAGGTGGAAATGCAAATTGAACTATAAATCATGTGCTGGTACATGTCATATTTTCCCATGTAAAGGTCTCCCACTTTTACTTAGAAATTGATTTTTAATTTTTGGGAAAAGGGAATATAAATTTTGCACTTGTTGGTAACAACAGTTGTGTGCAACAAAAACACAGTTGTGTATCCTTGTCCGATTTGTCTACTGTTATTAGTGCCAAATTTTTGCTAGATTCCTTCTTAATTTATTAAATTTTGACTGGTGATGCAACATTCAACTTACACGTATTTACCTTTAGCAGTGTCTACAAGTTCAAGCACACCTGTACAACTGCTTATAACATAAAAAATGTACCCGTTCAAGAGAAATGGATTCCGCATTGCAAATTTGTTTAAAATAAAAAAAAAAACTACCAAGACATTACGTTTCGTTGTGTTGTTAAAAATTAAATTACCATTAGAAGGCTATACACCTGACCTGATGAACAGCAGCATGTGGAGTGAACAGAGAATGGAATGTGTATGTAATTATTGGCTTTTCTCATATGGTGTCATAACAGATAAACCAGACTTTTGATGCAAACAATACAATTTTATTCCAGAAGCAAAATTTACAAACAAAAAAACAGACTGGGCGTGGGGAGACATGGTTAGACACGCCAACTGCTAAATGCGTCCACAAGCCTGCCAAATAGGGTCAGGAAATCTCTGTTGAATGATAACATCTCTGCGAGCTCTTCCCTTCGTAACGCAGCGTCCTGCTCCAGGGCTTCACGCGCATCTGCCCGCACATCTGCGGCCACCTGTCGCAAATGCTGCATGTACTCCTGATGGTGTTCTTGCCGCTGGTCATGTTGCCGTTCCAAGAGCCGCATCTCTTCGTCATGCATGTTGACCATCGCTAATGTAGATGGAAAGACAGAAAGGCATGGTCGTTAAAGCTGGATCACTACATATATTATGGAATTACACAGGTGAAAGTCTGTGGTGGAATGTCACTATTATATTATGCTTCATTGCTGTATATAAGCTGAACTGTCATGTTGCTGCCCCTCAGTAGAGCAGATTTTGCAACACGCAGGGTGCTGTCTTCGGCTGCAGCCCCCCTGCAAAACTAAAAAGGATTAAGATTAAGAATATGGATGGATGGATGGGTAATGTTTAAACTAGTTGCTTGTAGTGTGGCCGCAGAAATCTGAATGGGTTAATACAGTCAGCTGACGCGAAGCATTTCAATGAAGCATGTTGATTTCAACGGCAGTTCATGAGCTTTATTTGTTTTTCTAAAACAGGAGTTACAACAGCACCAATCACCACACCTAAAAATGGTTGTGGAACACCGATAAGTGAAGACCAAAGAATAACCTTTTTGTACATTTAAAAAGACATTTTCAATTAATTAATATGCAGCTACAGGAAATTGCATTAATCAATTTGGTACATAACTTGTTAGGCTCCAGCCCCCCCGCGGCCTGTAAAGGATTAAGCGGTAGAAGATGGATGGATGGATGGATGGATTTTCGACCCTGGTTTCCGCTGGACCTGTTTCAAACAAAAAAAAATCGTGGTTATTGTGCCTTACCGGCACTTGAACGTGATCCAGATGGAGCTGGTGATGTGGCTGAGATGGGAGTCGATCCAGCTGGTGCTCAGCCAGACGCAGACGCAGCGCCAGGAGAGTCCGCTGTGTCTGTCCACTGAGGTGGACCCCTGTGATATGAACTGCAATTCTAGAAAGAAAATGCCCGCAATTTAAAACTTAACACCAAAGTGCAACATGTACACAACACTCTCAAGTTTTTAACCGGAATACAATAAGCGTAATTCAGCGTTTTGTTCGCGCTAATACTTAACACAAAGCAAGCGTGAATCTGCAGTTGGCTGCAAAACAATAGGCAAGCCTCAGTAACAACCATTACCCACAATCTAACAGCCTTCCTATTTCTTAAAAACAGTGAGCTTGGCACAGAAAGGATAAAGTGGCGAAAAGATGCACAATATCAAAACAACACTCACCATCCACGGTTTCCAAGGCCGTGACTGTGGCCGTGACAGTGGCCGTGTCGAGCCCAATGTCTCAGCGAACCACTTCCACTCCTTCCAATCCGCTGCACTTCGAGCATTGTGGTCCTTCACTGCTCGGTAATCGCTTTTCAGCTTTTTCAGCTTCTCCCGACACTGTTTGGCAGTACGGATGTACCCTTGGGAACCCATCTGCTCGGACACCTGCATTTCGAGTAGATCCGTCCAACTCGCGCTGGATGCGATCGTCGCCTAATATAGAAAGAAAATTGCGCACCTCATAATATATAATATTAGGAGTATATTATTAAATAAGTATATTATACAGTATATTAATATAATATACTGTATTAAAGGGGCGCACTGTGTTCACTGGCTGAACAACTATAAATGGCGGTCGTGGAGTAAATTCAGCGGAAAAAGTCGCTTTCGTGACGTTACGACCTGACCAATCAGCGGCGACCAGTCTCTTAAAGTCATATCACAGCCATACTCAGCCCTACTCAGCTCGGTTAGACCCTGCCCTGGATCAGGTACTAAAAAAGTACCTGCTAACCGGTGCTGGGGCTAGTGGAAAAGTGCCTTTAGCGGGCTGAGTGGTGCGGTGTAGGGCTAAGTGAGGCTAGTGGAAAAGCGCCTATAGTCTCTCCACCGAGTCCTGGGTCTGCCCCGGGGTCTCCTCCCAGTGGGACGTGCCTGAAACACCTCAAGTGGGAGGCGTCCAGGAGGCATCCTAATCAGATGCCCATACCACCTCAACTGACTCCTTTCAATGTGGAGGAGCAGCGGTTCTACTCTGAGCCTCTCCCGGATAACTGAGCTCCTCACCCTATCTCTGAGGGTGAGTACAGCAATCCTACGGAGAAAGCTCATTTCAGCTGCTTGTATCCGCGATCTCGTTCTTTCGGTCATTACCCAAAGCTCATGACCATAGGTGAGAGTAGGAAAGTAGATTGACTGGTAAATCGACAGCTTTGCCTTAGAACTAAGCTAACTCTTCACCACAACAGACCGGTACAACGTCCGCATCACTGCAGATGCTGCTCCAATCCGTCTGTCGATCTCTCGCTCCATTTTCCCCTCACTCGTGAACAAGACCCCAAGATACTTAAACTCCTCCACTTGGGGCAGGAGCCTGTCCCCAACCCGGAGAGGACAATCCACCTTTTTCCGGCTGAGGACCATGGACTCGGGCTTGGAGGTGCTGATTCTCATCCCAGCCGCTTCACACTCAGCGGCAAACCGTCCCAGCAAGAGCTGTAGGTCATTGCTGGATGAAGCCAACAGGACATCATCATCTGCAAACAACAGAGATGAGATCCTGTGGTCACCAAGCATGACACCCTCCATTCCCTGGCTGCGCCTAGAAATCCTGTCCATAAAAATTATGAACAGGATCGGTGACAAAGGGCAGCCCTGGCAGAGTCCAACTCTCACTGGGAATGACTCCGACCGAGTGTTGGCAATACGAACCAAACTCTCACAACGGTCGTACAGAGACCAAATAGCTCATAACAACAAGCCCGATACCCCATACTCCCGAAGCACTCCCCACAAAAATCCACTAGGGACGCGGTTAAATGCCTCCTCCAAGTCCACAAAACACATGTAAACTGGTTGGGCAAACTCCCACGAACCCTCAAGAATTCTCAAGAGGGTAAAGAGCTGGTCCGATGTGCCACGGCCAGGACGAAAACCACATTGCTCCTCCTGAAACCGAGGTTTGACCAACGGCCGGACTCTCCTCTCCAGTACCTTGGCATAGACCTTCCCAGGGAGGCTGAGGAGTGTGATCCCTCTAAAGTTGGAGCACACCCTCCAGTCCCCTTTTTTGAAGAGAGGAACCACCACCCCGGTTTGCCATGCCAAAGGCACTGCCCCCGACCTCCACGCAATGTTGCAGAGGCGTGTCAACCATGACAACCCAACAACATCCAGGGCCTTGAGGTACTCAGGGCGAATCTCGTCCACCCCCGGGGCCCGGCCACCAAGGAGATTTTTAACCACCTTGGTGACCTCAGCCCCTGTGATAGGCGAGTCATCCCCCTCGTCCCCAAACCCTGCTTCCTCTGTGGAAGGCGTATCAGTGGGATTGAGGAGTACAATACAACAGGAGTACAACTAGTGTACAATAACAATAATAAATTATTAAAAAAAACAGATTTTTTTGTTTTTCAAACTTTTTAGCAGGATTTATGTTTTAATTAGCATTTTTCAAAGACAAAATGCAATTGCTCTCGCACTTATTAAATTAATAATTGATAGAAAACATTTGAGTGTCAAGTATCAGTTATTGAAAATGCTTTTATAAAGTATTATTAGGACCTTAGTAGTGCACTATGTTCTTGCAGTGTAGCTTAACTATTTTCAAAAGTAGAATAAAATTTGCAGCAGCATTTCTTTAAATGTCTGTATAGTCTATGTGTGGAGATGTTTAAATTACTTCAGCTGTAAAGTATATAAACGTTTCTACTTCCCCTTTTATTTCAAAGCTGGCACTTATTCTCTTCAGTGTGAATAAGAACAAGTTGAAGGGTGGTGCACACATGGTCATAAAATGGAACTTTATTGAGATTTTTTAAAACAGTACATACAGTAGCTCAAATAATATCAAATGTTAAATAGAAAAAAATCAAAAACTAATTTGCTCATTACCACAACTGGAAAGAACAAAAACGTGAAAGTGGACTTTATACAGTTCTGTGCAGATGAAGTCCTGTTTCAAAGTTGCGGATTACAAGATCCTCCTGTGTTGATGTCTGAGATGGTGAACTGCTGAGCCATCCAGCATGTGTGGCTCCAGCCATTGCTGGAGCCACAGCAAATGAGTTGGAACGAGGATACTCAACGGAAAAGTTATACAAACTACATGTTAATCACACAATAACAATATTGTTCATCAGAAGGAGTTTGTGTTCGGCAATGCCTATAATTGACATAACGCACGGCTCAGGAGACGCACACACACAGGCTTAGAGTAGTTCAAAGAGTTTATTAACAGCAGGAGTGAATGAGTGCGTGTCTGCGGGATGTAAATGTGTTGGTGATGGTGTCTGCTCCAGGCACAGAGGCAGGTGACCGTACAGCCGAGCAACCTTGGTGGGTCAGGACAGCTGGCACAACAAGGGGGCGAAGCCCGGAAGACAGCCACTTGGAGAGCTCCGTACAGCAGCGAGGATTGGGCAATGGAGAGGAGATGTCCGCCGCTGGGGAATCCACCTGTGCACAGGGGAGAAGACTGAAGAAAAGAGGTAAGCGATCTTCTTACCAAAATGGTGACGCTGAAGGGAAGTATGCTCACAACGGTGAGGGACGAAGTCTGACGGCTTCAGGCCGAGCCTCCGGGCGAGACGGCCTTTATCCCTCGCCGCTGATGATTGTCAGGTGCGTGAGCAGGTGGCGCCGCTGATGAATGGCGCGGCGTGACAGTACTCCCCCCTCTAGCAGCGCCTCCTGGCGATGGCTTATCCGGGTGCGCTCGGTGGAAGTCCGCGATGAGCGATGGGTCCAACACAAACGACGGGGGCACCCATTGTCGATGCTCGGGCCCATAGCCCTCCCAGTCCACCAGGTATTGCAACCCATGACCTCGGCGCCGGGAGTCCAGGATGGAGGAGACGGACCAGGCCGGATGGCCACCAATCATCCGGGGCGCGGGTTGCGCTGCAGGAGGAGGGCAAAGGGGGTCAGTGACTGCCAGTTTCACCTTCGACACATGGAAAGTGGAATGGATGCGGAGGGAGGGGGGAATAGCCACGCGCACAGCCACCGGGTTGATGATCCGGGTGATGGGAAAGGGACCCATGAATCGCTGTGCCAGCTTCCTCCTCTCGCCTTTTAATGTGACGTCCTGGGTAGACACATACACGAGTTGCCCAACTCTGTACGCCGGGGCAGGTCTTCTGTGCCGGTCCGCCACGGTCCTGTTGCGCTCCGCTGTGCGTAAAAGCGCATGACGCGCGGCAGCCCAGGTGGAGCGGAACTGCCTAAGGTGCGCCCTAACAGAGGGGACAGTTACCTCGTTCTCCTGCGCTGGAAACAGCGGGGGGTCGTAACCCAGGGACGCCTTGAAGGGGGACATCCCCGTTGCAGAAGAGCGGGCGGTGTTGTGGGCATACTCCACCCAGGCGAGATGGTTGCTCCAGGACGTCGGCTTGGATCTAGTAACACAGCGGAGCGCAGCCTCCAGCTCCTGATTGGTCCTCTCACACTGCCCGTTAGACTGGGGGTGATGGCCGGAGGAGAGGCTCACCTTGGCTCCGATGGCGTTACAAAAGGATCTCCAAACCTCGGATGAAAATTGGGGACCCCGGTCCGAGACCACGTCCACCGGAATCCCGTGCAGCCTGACCACGTGTTGGACGAGGAGGCCCGCCGTCTCCAGGGCAGTAGGGAGACCTCGCAGGGGGATGAAGTGCGCCGCCTTGGAGAAACGGTCCACGATGGTCAGGACGGTGTCAAATGAGTTGGAAACGGGGAGTCCGGTGACGAAGTCCAGTGCGATGTGCGACCAGGGCCTGCCGGGGACGGTCAGAGGCTGGAGCAGACCCGCTGGGGGGGCATTTCCCGACTTGCTGGTGGCACAGATTGGGCAAGCCCGGGCGTAGCGGGCTGCATCCCTCCGCAGGCCTGGCCACCAAAAGGACCGTTGGAGGAGGCTGATCATCCGAGAGGTGCCGGGATGACAGGTGAGCCGGAAGGTGTGGAGCCAGTGGATGACCTCTCCTCGGACCGCAGATGGGACGAACAGTCTTCCCTCCGGTCCGCCGCCAGGATCAGGTTCCACCTCCTGCGCCTTCCGGATCTTGTCCTCAATGTCCCAAGAGATGGCACCGAGGACGCACGACCTGGGCAGGATAGTGTGGGGCGTCTCCTCAGCCTCCACGGGGGTGAACTGCCTAGAGAGGGCGTCAGGCAGGCCGTTTTTGGAGCCCGGCCTGAAGGTGATTGAGAAGCGGAACCTGGCGAAGAACAAAGACCAGCGCGCCTGGCGGGCATTCAGGCGCTTGGCAGATCGTAAGTATTCTAAGTTCTTGTGGTCCGTCAGGACCACGAACGGCAGGTCCGCCCCCTCTAGCCAGTGGCGCCACTCCTGTAAGGCGAGTTTAATGGCCAGGAGCTCTCTGTCCCCCACATCGTAGTTCCTCTCCGCCGGGGACAGGCGCCGGGAGAAGAAGGCGCACGGCCGTTTGGCGCCATCGTCAGGTGACCACTGGGATAACACTGCTCCCACTCCCATGTCCGATGCGTCCACCTCCACAATGCACTGCAGCGCGGGGTCGACCTGGCGAAGGACCCGGGAGGAGGAGAACTCCGCCTTCAGCGCCCTAAAGGCAGCAGCGACCTCTTCAGTCCACCGGAACGGGACCTTCGGGGACGTGAGGCGGGTCAGCGGTCCGACGATCGAGCTGAAATTTGGGACAAAGCGGCGGTAAAAATTGGCGAAGCCAACAAACTGTTGCACCTGCTTCCGGGATGCGGGAGTAGGCCACTCCACCACCACCTTCACCTTCTCTGGGTCTGGGAGCACCTGGTCTTGAGCGATGATGAATCCCAGGAAGGATGTGGTCCTAGCGTAGAATTCGCATTTCTCAGCCTTCACGTACAGACGATTCTCCAG
The DNA here is from genome assembly GCA_020510985.1 of Pholidichthys leucotaenia. Classification (NCBI taxonomy): domain Eukaryota; kingdom Metazoa; phylum Chordata; class Actinopteri; order Cichliformes; family Pholidichthyidae; genus Pholidichthys; species Pholidichthys leucotaenia. Next base: position 311,523,008 of record CM035839.1, on the reverse strand, counting down.
CAGTCTTTGGAGGACCCGCCTCACATGGACCTGGTGCTCGTCCCTGGACCTGGAGAAGATAAGGATGTCATCCAGGTAGACGAACACAAAAAGGCCGATGAAATCCCGGAGGACGTCATTAATGAGGCGCTGAAAGACGGCAGGAGCGTTGGTCAGCCCGAACGGCATGACGAGATACTCAAAGTGGCCGTTCGGGGTACGGAAGGCTGTCTTCCATTCATCTCCCTCCCGGATCCGGACGAGGTGGTAAGCGCTGCGTAAATCCAGCTTGGTAAACCAGGTCGCCCCCTGGAGGGAGTGAAAGGCAGTGTCCATGAGGGGCAGGGTGTAACGGTCCCTCTCAGTGATGTCATTTAGCGCTCGGTAGTCTATGCAGGGGCGGAGGGATCCGTCCTTTTTCCCGACAAAGAAAAACCCTGCCCCCACGGGTGACGACGATGGGCGAATAATCCCAGCGCTCAGTGATTCCTTCAGGTATGTATTCATGGTCTCCTTCTCCGGCGCCGACAGGCTGTAGAGCCGACCAGATGGCAGGGGAGCCCCCTGGCGGAGGTTGATGGCACAGTCATATGGTCGATGCGGGGGAAGAGACATAGCTTTCGATTTGCTAAATACCATACCCAGTCTGGAGGCACCAGTGACAGGTCCGGAGGTGCTGTATCCGCCACAGGGGGAGCCGCGGATGGGGAGCAGGCAGCGGACTGAAGGCAGGTGCCCATACAGAAGGTACTCCATGCTGATACCCCAGCGGACCTCCAGTCCAGGACAGGGTTGTGGAGGCGTAGCCAGGGATACCCCAGGATGACGGGCGACACAGAGTTGGGCAGGACGTAAAATACCATCTCCTCCCGGTGGTTCCCTGAGATGATGACTGGGACAGGCATGGTTTGGTGAGAAACTCTCCCAAGGGAGGCACGGGAGAGATGGACCAGGGAGATGGGGTGTTTTAATGCCTGACAGCGGATGCCCAATCGGGTTGCCAGGCCTTGTGAAATGAAGCTGCCCTCTGCGCCCGAATCCACCAGTGCGTGGGTGAGGTGCCCAGTGGGATTGTGGCAAAAACGGATGGGCAGCTTTAATTGAGTGAGAGTATCTAACCGGTTGGAATCCGCGAGGCTCCCTACAGCGATTCGCGGACCCCGCCGACTGGCTTTCCGCGGGCAACGCTCCACAGTGTGTTGGTCACCTCCGCAATACATGCAGAGGCCCAACTCACGGCGGCGTTGTTTCTCCGCAGGGGAAAGCTTGGTCCAGCCCGTCACCATCGGCTCCGACTCCTCGGGGCACGATGCTGGCGGCGCCGCCAGGGGGCGAGCTTGGAACAGGTGCGGCGAGACTCCACGAGGGCGAGAAGAAGAAGACCTCCGCCCCGAGGAGCGCTCGCGTAACCTGTTATCCAAACTTATCGCTAAGGATGTCAGCTCCGCTAGCGTCCCAGGGATATCCCGTCCAGCCAGTTCATCCCTCAGATCACTATTGAGGCTGCGGAGGAACAGGCCACAGAGGGAGCGTTCCTCCCAGCCCAATTCCTCCGCCGCTACCCGGAAGTCGACCGAGTAGTCCGCTGCCGACCGGCCTCCCTGCTGGAGAGCGAGAAGCCGATCGACCTGGACCGTCTCGGTTTGAGAATGGTCAAAGACCTCCAGAAAGCGCCTCACGAACTGGTCATAGGTAAGGGTGGCATAACTGGGCCTCGCCATTACGGCGTAGGTCCAAGTTAACGCACGCCCCTCCAGAAGATTCCCTATGTAACCAATCCGACTGTGATCCGAGGGAAAATCTCCGGGCACACGGTGGAACACGGACTCACACTGCATAATGAACCCCCGCGCTCCGCCGAGCTTACCGCTAAAGCGGGCGGGGGTCGGAATCGGTGTGAGCCGAACCGGTGCCACTGGAGCCGGCTGGACGGCCGCTGGAACAGCAGGAGCCGCGCCACCCTGACGAGCCGGGGGGAACGGCTGTTGAGGATCTAAGCGGCCCAACCGGTTAGTTAAGTTTAATAATTGATTCAGAATAACCTGCTGTTGATAAGCAATCTGATCCACTCTAGCCTCGAGAGTGGTAAACCGGTGTGCGAGCCCGCCGTCCGCCGAGCCGCTCTGCTGAAGCCGTACTGACATAACGCACGGCTCAGGAGACGCACACACACAGGCTTAGAGTAGTTCAAAGAGTTTATTAACAGCAGGAGTGAATGAGTGCGTGTCTGCGGGATGTAAATGTGTTGGTGATGGTGTCTGCTCCAGGCACAGAGGCAGGTGACCGTACAGCCGAGCAACCTTGGTGGGTCAGGACAGCTGGCACAACAAGGGGGCGAAGCCCGGAAGACAGCCACCTGGAGAGCTCCGTACAGCAGCGAGGATTGGGCGATGGAGAGGAGATGTCCGCCGCTGGGGAATCCACCTGTGCACAGGGGAGAAGACTGAAGAAAAGAGGTAAGCGATCTTCTTACCAAAATTGTGACGCTGAAGGGAAGTATGCTCACAACGGTGAGGGACGAAGTCTGACGGCTTCAGGCCGAGCCTCCGGGCGAGACGGCCTTTATCCCTCGCCGCTGATGATTGTCAGGTGCGTGAGCAGGTGGCGCTGCTGATGAATGGCGCGGCGTGACAATAATGAATCAAGATTGCACTCCCCTTCTATACAGCAAAATTTGACACAAGTGTCTTAGCTCTCACCATGACACCCTGACACTGCAACAATCAGGACTGGAGGTCACATCACACTGTCACCTCCACATTTGCAGAGAGTCACTTACTTTGTGTTGTGGGTTTGTTGGATAACTATCCTCAGTGGTTAGTAGCGGTTAAACATAAGGTCAACACAGAAAGTAATACTTAATGAGTACGTTTTGTATGCATGCTTTTGTTTTCATCTGTATTTCAGAAAGTTAAAAAACACAGCCCTTCAGTGAAAAATGTCAAAACTCTAAATGCAAAGCATTTTAATTAGGACTTTTCCTGTTGTGGAGGATGGAATCAGGCGAGACATAAGCTGACGACACACAACTTTATTTCTCCTCCAACAAGTAGAACAGACAGACTAACTCTGGGTGCCAACGCGAACTCCTTAAAACAACTTTATTCCCACCTTTGGCACCCAGGATGAACACACTGACACATGCATCAGAGAACATGAACACACATCCATAAACACGTCACAGAACATGGCTAACACAATACTTTTGCACTCCGGAGTCCCCAGGTGTGAAAAGCGTCTTAATTCTCCACAATGCATCCCACACCTGGCAGAGCGGGGGCGAAGGCACATCTTTATTCAGTTCCATACCCCCCTAGCGCTCTGGTGCCCGTCGCCTTCCTCCCTCCATTACCATCTCTCCTTTCCTTCTTCCAATGCAGCAAAGTCCTGGGTGGAATACCATCTCCTATTGTGTCACAACACAGCCCCACCCCCCTCCCCAAATACCCAGAAGGGGCTCTAACCCTCTGGTCCTTTGGGCTTGAATCAGTGCCTGTAACGGCCGGGTCGGCCGAAGTTCCTTGCTGTCGAGGTGGGTAGGAGACAAACTCGGTCTCTGGCGAGCAATCCTCTGAAGGGGAAAGGGTGGGGAGGGGAACACCCTAGTATCCTGCAAACAGTTCTCTGTAGGGGGAACACCAGCTTACAGAGCCACCATAGGTGGGCATCCGCGCCGGGGAGCCTGAGCCAGCACCACCTGCTCATCTGCCAATACATAAGTGGACTTCAGCCTGTCTATACAGATGGTTTCCTTACGCCCCCCCCCCCCCAAGTCTAATACAAAATGTTTTGCCCCCGTTTCCAACACTCTGAATGGGCTGTTGTACGGTGGACGTAGCGGTGTTCTGTGTGCATCATGCCTCACGAAAACAAATTTGCCGTTTTCCAAGTATTTTGGGACGAAGGTGCGGGGAAAACAATGGTGCGCCAGCCCGGGGACGCTGCCATCCTCTGCCCTGGAAAAAAGGTGTGTGGATGGGTCGGAACTGGGCGGGGGCTCTCTGGCAAAAATTCCCCCAGGATCTGCAACGGCTGAGAAAAAACAAGTTCTGCCAGGGAAGCTGCCAAATCTCTCTTAGGTGCGGAGCGCAACCCCAATAGGACCCAAGGCAGGTGGTCGACCCAATTTGCACATGCCCGTTAGCCAGGCTCTGAGCATTGCTTGAAGTGAACTGTGGAAATGCTCGCACAAACTATTAGCCTGCAGGTTGTACATGGTGGTGCAGTGGATTTTGGCCCCCAGGCTGTCGGCCATTGCGGACCAAAGTTCTGAAACAAACTGCGGCCCGCTGTCGGATGTGATGTCCGACAGGTAACCTAACCGTGTGACCCAAGCCAATAAAAACGCTCGGGCTACCTCAGCGGACATGGTGGAATTCAGTGGAACCACCTCTGGCCAGTCCGTAGTGTGGTCCACGATTGTTAACAGGTGTGTGATTCCCTGCGACGGTGGAAGGGGACCCACTTAATCCACGTGTATGTGGTCGAACCTTCTGGCTGGAATTTGAAAAGGCTCAAGGGGGGCGTGCTTGTGCACCTTGGCCCGTTGGCACGCGACGCATGCTGTGGCCCATTCTTTCACATCCTTGCATAAACAAGGCCAGACAAATTTGGACCCCATCAGTTTAACCGAAGCTCACACGCCGGGATGTGAAAGGGAGTGGACAGACTCGAAAACGCGGTGGCTCCAAGAGCTTGGAACCACCGGGCGGGGGCGGCCAGTGGAGACGTCGCAGAGCAAGGGGGGGGGGCACCCTTCTTGTACCACCCTGCACTCCAGTTTTAATCCAGTAGCTGTGGACTGGAGCACGCATGTGTCTGCGTCCCCGGTTTGATCGTCGGCCATGGCAGAAAAATCAATTCCCATGTAGACTGGGGGTACCAGCACATGCGACAGGCAGTTGGCCATGACATTAAGCTTACCGGCTACATGTTGAATGTCGGTAGTGAATTCTGAGATTGCGGCCAAGTCACGTTGCTGCCAAGCCGACCATGGTTCTGAAACTTTTGACATTGCATAAGTTAGTGGTTTGTGATCGACAAACGCAATAAACTTGTGGCCCTCGAGCCAGAACTGGAACTGACGCATAACCAGGTGGAGGGCCAACAACTTCCCGTCAAGAGTGTTGTATTTACGCTTGTTGTCACGCAAAGTACAGATGAAAAAGGCGAGGGGTTGCCACGAACCAGAGACGTACTGCTCCACCACAGCTCCTACCGCGACGTGTCTTTGGCGTGCAGTATTCTTGCTGATGGGGTTGGGTGGGCCAGCAAAGCCGCGTTAGCGAGCGCCGTTTTGGTATTTGTGAATGCTTGGATCTGCTCGGGGGTCCAATCAATGCTATCCGCGGGCTTCTTTTTCTGAGCGCGTTGTTGAGTGGTTGCAGCAGCTGGGCTGCCTGGGAGGAAATGGTTGTAGAAATTGACCATCTCCTAAAATTGCTGTAGTGCCCTCACGGTGTGTGGATGCCAAAAATCTGACACTGCGCGTCAGACCATAATACCGCGCGCACCTTATCCAGCAGTGAGATCGCGCCCTCTGGCGAGATGTGATAGCCCAACAAAAATCAATCACTGGCAGCCCGAACTGACATTTCGCCGGGTTCACAATCAGCCCGTGTGCTTCATAGTGTTGGAAAACTTGTTTGAGATGGGTGAAGTGCCCCTCCTCTGACGCACTAGCCACCAAAATGTCGTCTAAGTAGATGAAAATGAATCGCAAGTCATGAAGCACCGTGTCCATCAGCCTTTGAAAAGTTTGGGCTGCACCTTTTAACCCGAATGGCATGCATAAATACTCAAAAAGACCGAAGGGAGTTATTACTGCTGTTTTGGGAACGTCCTCTGTGCGAACTGGGACCTGGCGGTAACCGTGGACCAGATCCACTTTTGAGAAAATGCACGTCTCGGCCAGGTGCATGGAAAAATCTTGGATGTGCCGAATGGGATAACGGTCGTGTTCCGTGGCGTTGTTCATACATTGGAAATCGCTGCACGGCCACACAGCCGTCATGACCTATCCGGCTAGGGCACCATGTACAGCCAGGATGCCCAAGGACTGTTGGACCACATAGCAATGCCTAAGCGTTCTAAGTTAGCAAACTCCTCAAGCGCGATGGCTAGTTTACCCGCATCCAGGCGGTGAGAGCACGCAAAAACAGGTGGACCTTTTGTGGTGATAAAATGCTTGACCCCATGCTTGGTTGCTGTAGCGGAAAAAGTGGGCATTGTGAGTACTGAACTCGGAAAGCAAACGCTGGTACTTACCTCTTGGAGCTAGAACCTGTGCATGTGTTGCTGGCCTGACTCCCCGAGCTGTGCAGGGCAAGGAGGAAAAAGATACAGTTTCCACTAAAAGTCTGTTGGCAACATCAACCAGGAGACCATAAGCACACAGAAAATCAGCAACTAAGATGGGGACCGAACATGCGACTATCACAAAGTCCCACTGGTAATTGCATCCATGTAAACATACAGTCACCATCCTTTCTCCAAACGTCCTGATGTGGGATCCATTGGCGGCCGTTAAAGATGGGCTGCAGCCTTCTGCCTTCTGCCAGCCTGTCCGTGCTGACCAGCAAAATGAGGCTCTGGCAAGGAGCCGGATTCTACCAAAAAACGTCTCCTAGAACGTGTGTCCATGATGAAAAGCAGCTTCTCCCTATCGCCAGCGGTGGCAGCTGCCACTGACCGCTGGCTGTCCCATTTCCCGGCTTTCTTGAAGTGGCACGGCGGCAGACAACGTTGTGCTTCCTTGGCAAAACGGTGGTGATAAAAACTCAGCGTCCCAGTCCTGTGTCTCCTGGTGGCCGTCTTGGCCACCACCATCAGCTCCTCAACCTTGCTGGGCTCCATCAGAGATCCCGGTCTCACTGCCTGAGCGCTGAGAGCCTTGTTTGCCAGGATGATGCAGTCTGCCTCCTCTGCCAGCGTGTGGTAGTCCCTGGCCGCCAGCAGCAGTGAACTAGCAAGGATCACTCTCACTGAGGCCAGTAGGTTTCTGAGGAAGAGGTGGGCGAAAAGGAAAGATCTGTCGTCTGTGCCCATCAACACAAGCATGCTCTCCCCCAGGTCCACAGCCGATCTGTCTCCTAGCTTCGAGCGGGTGATGAGCTTTTCTGCCCTCTCTGCATCTGAAAGGGTATAACAGAGCAGCAGCAGTCACTTGAGAGCATCGTATTTTCCTTGGGCTGGCGGGGCTTGAAGTATGCTCATGGTGTGCTGTGTGGCACATGCGTCCAGTGCAGTTACTACATGATGGTACTTCGTGTCATCTGTTGAGACTCCACGTAGGGTGAACTGGGCTTCCGTGTGTGTAAACCAAGCGGCCGGTTCGTGAAGCCAAAAATCCAGGAGTCTGACAGCAACAGCCCATGCAGCAGTGGAAGACTCCAGCAGGAGTGTCTCCACGGAGGAGCTTGGTCCGTTTTCCATTTCACGTCTCTAGGTCACTAATGTGGAGGATGGAAACAGGCGAGACACGAGTTGATGACATGCAACTTTATTTCTCCTCCAACAAGCAGAGCAGACAGACTAACTCTGGATGCCAACGCAAACTCCTTTATACAACTTTATTCCCACCTTTGGCACCCAGGGTGAACACATTAGCACGTGTCAGAGAACATGTACACACATCCATATACGTGTCACAGAGCATGGCTAACACAATACTTTTGTGCCCCGGAGTCCCCAGGTCTGAAAAGCGCCTTAGTTCTCCACAATGCATCCCACACCTGGCACAGCGGGGGCGAAGGCGCATCTTTATTCAGTTCCATACCCCCCTAGCGCTCCAGCGCCCGTTTCCTTCTTCCCCCCATTACAATCTCTCCTTTCCTTCTCCCAGTGCCCCAAAGTCCTGGGTGGAGTACCATTTCCTATTGTGTCACCACAATATCACACAAATTACCAGCTGGAAATAGCAACATGTATTTTTAAAATTTTTAGTTTATTATTAAAATGAAAGCAAAGCAGGTGTGAGCAGTGTTGCCAACTTTGTGACTTTGTCACTATATTTAGCGAGTATTCAGAGCTCTCTGGTGACCCTTTTTCAAAAAAGTGACTAGTAACAAATCTAGCAACATTTTCTGGTGTTATTGGACGCTTTCAGTCCAGTAGATCCCAATGAAAAAGTCACAACAAGGATTCAATGTACTACACCTGGTTTGGTTCCCAAAGGAGCCACATGCGTCCACCCTCCAGTGTGTTAACCAAATGCATGAGGGGTCATGAGTTAATGGTGCTATGTTTTCTGCAGCAGTCTGGGATTCTCTGCTTGGACTGCTGCCCCCGTGACCTAGAACATGGATAAGCAGGAGAAGATGGATGGATGGAACACTCCAGCATTACACACAATTAAAACAACAAGCAGTTTTGTAAATGGACAGTGAACAGAGCAGCAGACAGAAATGTAAAAATAAAACAGTAAAACAAACAAAAAATTAAGAAAAAATATAACTAATATGTGACCTGCCATGGCTGGGACAAGATCATTTATTGGACATTCTGCACCAACATCGGGGTTGATTTTTGCCAGCTTTTCATTGGTGTAATGAAATATTACGGATAAAAGAAGCAGGTGAGGCAACGAGCTGAACAACACAAGAACTTTATTCCTTCTATAACATTCAGTACAGAAAAAGCTCTCTCGGGTCTATGTGCATTCTCCTTTTATACCTTCAATTCCATGCATTGAGACCCGGAACTTCTGACCATAATACAATGGAACAAAGACCTGTGTGGAACATTAACATAACATCACGCCGGCACCGCTTCTCACCCCCTTCTTCTTCTAGCAGCTCTGGCATTCCCGCTTCTCCCCAGGGGGCGAATAGTCCTTACTGTCCCTACTGAGGCCCCCCGGTGACACTTGCTCCTTCAGTCCATTGTTCCCCCTTTCCCCAGCTGCCTTCTCTGGGTGGAGAATCCCCCATGTGTACCACCATAATATAATAAATAAATATAGGCTTTGTAATCACGATGTAAAGACCCTACAATCATAGGTGTAAATCAAGGGGGGTGGGGTGGGGAGGACATCCCCCCTAACCTGGAAAAACAGCAGAGAACCCCCCACCCCACCCATTCATCATAAACCATTTTTACATCATGTTACATTACATGTAGTTGCTCCTGGTGGGTCAGGCCAGTACCTGTGTATGACAGCTCTGCCGCCATCAATGTGTGTGTGAATGGGTTGATAGCAGGATCTGTAAAGTGCTTTAGTCATCCAGAGATGAGAAAAATGTGTTATATAAGTGAACACCATTTATCATTTACCATCATCATAGCAGTCTGTCGTGGGCGACAATGACTGTTTCATTTAGGTCTGACCAGATTCCTCCACACAGCTCCGTCCTTAGCCTTCCGCTGCCAGGAACTCCTGTCTATATCCAACTTCTTCAAGTTTGTTTTTACAGTGTCTTTAAATCTGAGCCTTGGTCTACCCTGATTGCGTTTGCCCTCACATAACTGTGAGTAGAGTAACTGCCAAGGGAGACACTGGTGGTCCATCCTCTCAACATGTCCGAGCCATCTCAGGTTCATCTGTATTAGCATGTCCTCCATTAATGGTAGACCAGCTCGTTTCAACACTTCTATGTTGGTTATCTTGTCTTTTCATGAGATGTTCATTATGGCTCGAAGATGTCTCATCATGTACGCGTGGAGTTTCTTTACTTGCACTCTGTAGACAGTCCAAGTTTCAGCACCGTACAATAGAGTAGCCAGTACTGTCGCTCTGTATACTTTGCATTTCACATAGATAGACACATGTCGATTGTTCCACAGTCTCTCCCTCAAGTTTCCAAACACAGCTCTCGCTCTTCCCATTCTGAGAGATAGTCCATCCTCCAGTCTAACATTTTCTGAAACAGTACTCCCTAGATACTTGAAAGTCTTGCACTTAACTAGTGGCTCTGTACCAATGCTGATCTCTTCTGGTAGTGATGTTGATAAATGGAACTTTGGTGGTTGATAAAGGCACTCTGTCTTCTTGATGTTGATTTTGAGGCTGAATTGGCTAGCTGCTCTTGCAAATTTCTCCACTAAAGATTGCATATCTTCCACACTGTGTGCAACTAGAGCACTGTCGTCGGCAAAGAGCATTTCTCTTACTACCTTTATTGATGTCTTACTCTTGGCTTTAAATTGTGCCACATTGTGCAAGTCTGCTTCTTTCCTTGTTTGAATGTGTACTCCTTCTGAAGTGTCTTTGAAGGCCACCTCAAGCATGGCTGCCAGATATAGCGAGAAGAGTGTAGTCACCAGCACACACTCTTGTTTCACCCCGTTGCTTACTGAAAAGTCTTTAGATACTGAACCACTCATTGCCACGTTTGCTGGCATACCTGTATGGAGTGCCTCGATCAGGCTGACAAACTTCTCTGTACAGCCATATTTCTTGAGTACCTGCCAAAGTCCTTGTCTTGAAACAGTATCGAAGGCTTTACTGAAGTCTATGAAGACTACATAAAGCGGCATATTCTGTTCAATACACTTTTCTTGAACCTGTTTCAAGCAGAAAGTCATGTCCATTGTGCTTCTTCCACTTCTAAAGCCGCACTGGGTTTCCGGTAGTACATTCTGCGAGATGTGTTCATTGAGTCTATTCAGTAGTACACGCGAGAGAATCTTACCAACAGTGGCTAGCAGTGATATACCTCGGTAATTTCCACAATCCTTCCTGTCACCTTTCTTGAACAAAGTCACAATACTTGCATCCTTCCAGTCTTGAGGTACTTTCTGGGCATCCCATATCTCTTGGATGAGCTTGTGCAGGCAGTTGGTCAGCTGAACACCACCAAATTTCCATACTTCTTCTGGAATTCCATCCCTTCCTGGAGCTTTACCATCCTGTGTTGTCCTGATAGCTGCCATTAGTTCATCAAAATTTGGTGGTTCATCCAGACTTGATACAGCTGGTCACTGCACTAGAGCTTTTTTAGCCTCTTCAGTGAGATCTCCAGGGTTGTTTAGTAGTTGATCAAAGTGGTCTGCAAATCTGTCCAGGATCTTGTCTCTCTCCTGCAAAACCGTTTCACCATCCATAGCCTTTAGTTGAATCAATACTCTTGGTTTAGGGCCGTAGATTTCTCTCAAACCTGTGAAGAATGTTTTCATGTCCTTCCTGTCTGCTGCAGTTTGAAGTTCCTCTGCTTTTTCATCCCACCAGTTGGACTTCATCTCTCTGGTGTATTTCTGTAGCTCACTCTGAGCCTTTGAGTATTTCTTCTTTTTCGACCTTGTGTTACACTGTAGGTTTCCCTGCCTAGCTGTATTCCTCACTTCTAGTAGTTTCTTCAGATGTTCATCATGCTCATCAAACCAATCTTGATGTTTCTTCTCAGGGTGGCCTAATACATCACTCGCAGTCTGATACACTGTATCCTTCAGTGTTGCCCATTTCTCTTCTATGTCATTCTCTGAGTTTTTGCTGTCCCAGTCTTTCAAGTTTTCATCAATTTCCTGTATAAGTTCTTCCTGTTTCTTTTGGCCTTTCAGTGCACTAGTGTTTAGCTTCCATGGTGGTTTCGCACCTGTCCTGCAGTGCTGTTTTCATCTCCAAATCCTTAATCTAGATCTCAGCATAACATGATCAGTACCACAGTCCGCATCTCTCATTTCTTTGGTGTCCAATTCATCCCTTATGTCTCTCTGCCTGACTATGATGTAGTCTAACAAGTGCCACTGCTTGGATCTTGGGTGCATCCATGTTTTCTTGTGTGTGTCCTTGTGCTTAAATAGAGTGTTGGTTATCACAAGGTTGTACTCTGAACATAGTGCAAGTAGAAGTTCTCCATTAGCATTGCACTTGCCTACTCCATGACTGCCTAGCACTTTTTTCCATTTCTCAGTGTCTGAACCAACTCTGGCATTAAAATCTCCAACGAGTATCAGCCTGTCATCAGATGGTACACGCTTGATAGTCTCACGTAAATCACTGTAGAAATCTTCCTTCACCTCCTCTGTGTTGGTCATTGTTGGGGCATATACTGTACACCGATGAGTGTGGCATACATCTTCCGCTGTAGTGGGAGTCTCATAGTCATTATCCTGTTGTTGATTGGCACCGGTTCCTCATCAAGCATTGCTTCTATCTCCTTTCTAACTGCAAAGCCCACTCCTGCTTCTCTCCTTTCTTGAGTTGATCTCCCACTCCAAAAGAAGATGCACCCATGGTCTTCCAAGCTGTCATATCCAGGCAATCTTGTTTCACTAAGTACAGCTATGTCTACATTGTACCTGTTCATTTCCAGGGCCACAAGCGCAGTCTGTCTTTCTGGGCGCTGTGATGTTGTTCTGTCCAACAGAGTGCATACATTCCATTCTGCTACACACAAGGCTGCTGTTTTCCTCTTCTTTTGTCTTCCTGCTCCTAGCTTACTTTGCTCTGCCTGTCAGAGTGTGAACAGATCAAGTGCGGACCTTGTAAGCCCCGGAGACGTCCGAGCCGGTATGAGTTGCTTTCTGATTGACCATTTCATGAAACTGCTTGCAAAGTATTTGAGTACCGCTAGCTTTTGCTGGACTAGCAGCACTTTCTTGGCAGATAAAGGTATTATCAGTGGCAAGGACAAGTCAAGACAAACTGACTCCAGTATCTGTTGCAGTGACTGAGCAGATGATAGGTTTGTTTATTTCTGCTCTTTGTGTAGTGCATATCACGATGCACCGACTGGCACAGTCCACCACAGACCTTGTGACAGATGTGTTTATCTCCCAGGATGTCCAGTCTCACCCCGTGTAACTGGGAGTGGTCCACCACAGACCTGTGGTAGATATTGTTTTTAGTTCTGCCAGGATGCCCTGTTTCACCCTCCACACCCTTGGAAAGGCGGGGATGCCGATTGAGTCGCCAACGGCCCGACCCATGAGACAGGTAGTATCGGTTTTCATGGTTATCCGGTAGCAAGCAAGCCAATGGTCAGGCATTGGCTATCATTTACCATTACAGAATAAAATGAACCCGATGAACCAGTTTTAAATCTGAAACTTTTTTCTTGTAATTTGCAACCTTTTTAATTTTAAATCTATCGTCATTTTTTATTTGTAAATTTGCTTATTTTTTTTTCAGAAAATCTGCAATTTTTTCCCTTTAATTCTGCAACCTTTTTTTTTTAATAAAAATTGCAACTTTTTCTCATAAATTTGCAGCATTTTCCTTTTAAAGTGGCAACTTTTTTCTTGTACATCTGCAACTTTTTATCATAAATTTGCAACTTTTTTTCTAGTAAATATGCAGCTTTTTTCCTCATACATCTAAAATTTTTTCATAAATTTGCAACTTTTTTCTGGGAACTTTGCATCTTTTTTCTTTTAAATCTGCAACTTTTTCTTGTACATCTTAACTTTTTCCCCCCGTGAATTTGCTATTTTTTTCCTCAATAAATTAACTACTTTTTTTGTCAGAAATCTACAACTTTTTGATACCCATCTGGACGCAGCTGCAATATGGCCGCTGAGTCATCTTTTTTTTTTCTTTTTAAATTTATTTGAACAAAAAACATCACAAAAACAATGACAAACTCAATTATAACTGTTTTTAAAGTACAGGAAAAGAAAATCACACCTCCTCTGTACATTCAAATTCTTTTTTTTCCCCTCTTTTTCCCCCTTATCCTGTCAGGCAGCTAGACAAACAGAACAGGGATCTGTCACCCTTATTGTGCCAACACAGATTTACTTTGCCAAGAGGAGCTTATACAGTATCTAACTGTGTATTGTAAATTGTTGTAAACTCCTCCTGTAATAACTTTTAATACTTTATTTTAATTATTTTACCCATGGACGACCCAACAGGATGGGGAAGAGGGAAAGGAAGTGCGTGGAGGGGGAAAGAGAAGGGAGGGGAACAGACAAAAAAACAAACCAACCAACAACTAAAACAAACAAAAGACAAACTGCTTCTTCCACCGAAGATGTCTCAACACGAGTCTGGTTTCCGCACCTGTTAAAGGAGAGACACTTGTGTGTGTACGTCTGCGTGCATATATATGAGAGTGTGCACAAACTAAGTGTGTGCATGTGAGTGGTTTGTCAGGAAACATACGAAGCGGAGGACCGGTCGCAGCAGCTCTTCCCCTGGGAACCCCAAGCAGGCAAGGGAGCGCCACCAACCCCCACAGGGCACAAAGGTCCGAGGTCAGCAAGCCCCAGGAAAGCCAGGCATCCGCCCCGGAGGGATGATCAAGGGAGGCCAGGGTGCTCGGCGGACGGTGCGGCAAGCCCACACACCCGGACTCGCCCGACCCCCCCCCCCCCAGCGGGCCCCAGGCTCCAGGAGGCCAGCGACCCCAACCCCTGGGGCAGAGACTGGCCTGCGTCCCCCAGCGCGAGCCCCTCCAGGCACCCCCACAGCGGGTCCGCCCCAGCGCCACTGCCGCACACACCAGGGACCCCCATGCCCAAAGAAGTCCCCCTGCCCAGGGAAGGCCACGTTGCCGAGAGGCACTACCCCCCTTAATCCAGCACCTGCTAACTTGCAGACACACCCCTCCCCACACCTTCACACCCACATGCTCCCATGTACACCCATATGCACTAACTCCCTCTCTCTCACTCCTGTACCCATGCAAACTCACCCCTCATTCACCCTTGTTTCATAAGGCGGCTGCAAAGCAGATGCAGCAAGCCTGAACATGCACCAGTGACCAGGGAGACCACCAGTGCAGGCCACAGAAGCAGACCCCCACCCCCGGCGCCCACCTGAGCGACCAATCAGCAGACCGCAGGCGCCCTGAGATACCACCCGACATGCAAAGCACCGCACAAAACCGACCCACCATCACCACCTCCATTCATCACCCCCTCACTCTCACTTATGCTCATATTCAGTCCCCCTCTCACTCCCTTGGTTGTATCTATACATTCAGTAGCACCCAGGGATTTTGACAACATGATAGGTCCCAGGCTCCCCACCGGGCCCCCACGCTCCCAGCAGGAGCAGGGCAACAGGGGTGGAGGAAGACCCCACCCCCCTTTACCCCGCACAAAACATGGTGGGTGTATGTCGGTTATATGATGTAATTGTGTGTAAATGTGTGGACTACCAAAGTGCAATTAAAATATGGGGGATAGTGATTGGAGCACTGCTAGCCACTGCGATGGGTGGCAGGGCCCCCATCCCCCAAGCCCTCGATATCTAAAATGCAATTAAAATTGAGGTGAGTGCAGCCCCACCGCACAGCAAAGGTATCCCCTTCGCCGACACAGTGCGGCACACCCCCACCCCAAAGCCCTAACTGTATTAACACTAGAAGTCCCAGAGAGGGGCCATTTGGCCTTTTTGGCTAGTAAACCCATAGGGGGACCATCAAGTGGCCACAAGAGGGCTAATGTCTGGGTCTTCTAGTGTTAAAGAAGATGTATATTCCACCCAGAGTCAGGGGGGCAGGGGGCAGGGGGGGAGGGAGCAGTAAGAGATTATTTTACCTCGCATGCCCGCTTTTGCTGCTTCCCAAAGAACACCTGGGGATATTCCTGGCACATCATTATATCTCAGATATGATTCCCACTCTTTATTAAAGTAGCTAATAAAGTCTTTGTCTTTCAGTAGTGATATATTAAATTTCCAGCTCCTAGTTTCCCTTGTAGCTTTCCTATTTACTAGTGTAAGAGATACTGGATGGTGATCACTAATAGCTTGATTTGAACATATTTCAGTGTCTGTGACATCCCTCACAATAGAGTTACTGGCTAAAAAGAAATCTAGACGTGAATGTGACCTATGAACTGATGAAAAAAAAGTGTATTACCGAAGAGTTGGGTGAAGAGAACGCCATTCATCACAAAGACAACAGACAACTTAGAAAGATGTGTCTCCTGCAATAAGACAGAGTCTGCCTGTAGATCCTTCAGTCGATTAAAAACTTTTAGCCTCTTCTCCCTGGTACCAATTCCATGTATGTTCCTTGTGACAAACTTAAATGTGGACATGTTTTCACTAACTGGTTATGTCCTAAAGACTAACTAAATGTGCCTATGTGATTATATGTCTGTAATGTATGCATATATGTGTATATTTATGTTGTGTGTAAAATATACACCTACGCATACACTACCGTTCAAAAGTTTGGGGTCACCCAGACAATTATTTTGTGTTTTCCATGAAAAGTCACACTTATTTACCACCATGAGTTGTAAAATGAATAGAAAATATAGTCAAGACATTGACAAGGTTAGAAATAATGATTTGTATTTGAAATAATAATTTTTTCCTTCAAACTTTGCTTTCGTCAAAGAATCCTCCATTTGCAGCAATTACAGCATTGCAGACCTAACATGACTGCACAAGGGTTTGTTAATCATCCATTAGCCTTCTGACGCAATGAGCAAACACATTGTACTATTAGAACACTGGAGTGATAGTTGCTGGAAATGGGCCTCTATACACCTATGTAGATATTGCACCAAAAACCAGACATTTGCAGCTCTAATAGTCATTTACCACATTAGCAATGTATAGAGTGCATTTCTGATTAGTTTAAAGTTATCTTCATTGAAAAAAGTGCTTTTCTTTCAAAAATAAGGAAATTTCTAAGTGACCCCAAACTTTTGAATGGTAGTGTATATGATTGGGTGTGCACACATAATGTCTCTGTTCCATTTGCCTGCAATTGCAAGCAAATGGGATGCATGTACTTAAAGTTATTTCCTATAAACCAGAAGTATGAGAGGAAACAGACATAAAGGTTAATAAGTGGTGAAAAAATGCAGATAACATACAACAATGACCTAACAACTTCAAAAAAATTAACTACAACAGACAAACAAACAACAACCTCAACAACAAAGAAAAAAGCATTTTGACAAATGTTAACAACTTAAACTCAGATCGAGTAAGAGACCTGTGCACAATTGCACTCTTTTTCCATCTGTAGCTAAAAAAACAAAAACAAAAAAACAAAAAAAAAACAAAAAACAAAATAGGCTCTAGAATAACCAGGGCATTATAGTTTCATCCATAAACAGCTTGCCATCTCATCTTGTACATTCAAATTCAAACAACAAACATAATTGCTGTGGCGGTTAATGAGCTAAAACATAAGCGAACATCCATCCATCCATCCATCTTCTTCCGCTTAATCCTTTTCGGGTCGCCGGGGGGGCTGGAGCCCCACATAAGCGAACATTTATAATTTAATTGCACATGCAATAAAAATAAAAATGAGAATTTAAGGAAAATAAAAAAATAAAATAAAAGCACATTAAAAAAATGAGAAAACAAGGGGTTACGACAGAATAATTGTTGTTATTAATGTATATAACTTATTTGCGTGGGCATTATTGATTTGTTTCAGACACTGTTGGAGCAGAGAAAGTTCATTTTTAAAGGCAGACCATGAGGGGGGAGGTTTAGCATATTGTGGAAGATGGAAACAGACGAGGCAGCAAGCTGAACGACATACAAACTTTATTCCACTTCCAACATAAGCACAGAAACTCTGAAACCTGAGTGCCTGAGCGAACTCCTTTATACACTTTAATTCCCGCCTCCGGCACTCAGGATAGACACATTAACATTCAGACTGCAAGACATGCACACACATAAACATAACATTGACCCACGCGTCACAGAGCAGGTCTTGCTTCAATACATTCTCACCCCTGCATCCTCAGGTGTCAGCGTGGCGCGGCAGGGGGTGAAAGGCACATCTTTGTTTGGTTGGCTCCTCTCAGCTTTCCCCATTAGCATCTCTACTATCTTCTCCCCCACCAACCTTCTTGTCCTGGGTGGCGTGCCATGTGTATTGTGTCCACCACAGTGTCGACATTTGTGAATATTTTATTTTATAAAAATTATCAGATTTTTAATTAAAAACTCAGGGTTTTTTTTTTTTTATCTTTGAGGAAAACACAATCTTTAATATTTTGAAAGGACCAGAAATCTACAATATGTTTATGGAACCGGATGACAAAACATAATGGAGAGATTTCCACACATTTTGAATAGTCTCACGTTCAAAAAACAGGTGTTCATTTGTTTCTGCATTCATTTTACAAATATAGCAATTATCTACCACAATTTTAAATCTTTTTTTCATGAATTCATTTGAGAGATAAATATTATTTATGGTCTTAAAATGTATTTCTTTGCACTTGGGAGGAACTGGAAATTTTAAGTATTTTGTTTGAATATATGATTGCTTAGATTTTTCATAATAATTTGAGAATAAGGGTGCTTTTTGCTCTGCTTCGATACACAGTCTTTATAAAATACTGCCTTAAAAACTTGTTACATTTTTCATTCATAAGTTCCATATCATCTATTTTAGTTTTATGTAGTTTTGGGATTGGTATGTTCAAAATATTATGTTTTATTGAGAGGATAAGAGCCTTTGGAATAATTTGTGTGATTTTACTGTAGATCTCCATAGAGCAATCAGTGCTATATTTAGTATTAAAATCATCCAATTCAAGTATGTTTCCATTTTCATCCATTAAATGTACAATGGACCAAATCTGTTTTGCCATCCAGTCTTCCATAAACACAGGCCTCCTCCTGCTCAATATTACTCTGGGGACTGTCACAAAAACTGGCGAGCCATTGGTCGGGACCATGCGAGGTCCTACAGCGACTGTCGGATGTGGTGTACAGGGTGAGGCTGCAGAAAAGAGACCAGGTCGTGGTACTCCACCGCGACTGTCTCGCCCCATCCCAGCCATCCCCCCACGGGTGGTCGAGCCGGGGCCTTCATCCCGACCAGATACTCCGACCGAGACACAGATGAACACTAGCAGGCCTGTACGTGCTGGTCGCTGACAACGGCGGCCTCCCTGATACCTGGATGGATTCATGTTTGACTTTTGAACTGGACTTTTATTATTCTGAGGACAGAAACCAGTCTGGGGGGGACAGTGTAACGTCGGGGCTGTGTTAAGGGGGCGGAGATTCTCCCGGCATGCTTTGGCCGCGGAGGATTCAAAGAGTGTTATTATTTGTGTGTTCTAAGTGTTATTGCTGTGTCATTATAACTGCGTTATAATGACAGTCATTGTGGCTGTATTATAATGACACAGCAGTATTATAAGAAGAGTTAGAACAATGACTGATCATGTGTTTGTGTCACCCTCAGTGAGACGGGGGTCTGTGTGAATGACCTCCCCTCCTGTCTGTGTTGAGTGGGTGTGTATGAAATAAAGCCTGTTTCGTCACAGTCATCTCTCCTTTCTTGTGTGAACCCTCACAGCGCCACAATACAAACATGGGCATTAAAGGGGGGCAGTACTATTAAAATGATTAAGGTGATAGTATTCACGTATGAGTAGTCTCAACTTAGAAAGCAGCTGAGAACAGCCTGGCATTAGCCCAAGTAGCAACGGTTAGCTAGTATTCCCTACTTACCTTCATAACTGCAGAGATACGAGGACACATAAAACTTGAAACCTTTCTCAAGTTTGCTCTGCGATATTATACTGCACCGCTGGACTAATTGCCACACATCATTAATGGTAAATTTCGGTAATTCCAACAATCAACGAGTGAAAAGGAGAGATTCTGCCATCCTTCTTCTTTCAAACTCGCGGACCGGATGTGAATGGGCGGCCTCATGTCAAAAGCGGAAGTGATGTGTGCATAGAGCCCATTAGGGAGGGTTTATTAGTCTGTGTTATGTTCTGTGTTTTTCCAAGGGGGAAGTGAATGCAGTGAAGGGGTTAACCAGCATCTGCGTGATAATGCAGCTGAACGGTGACGTCATCACGCCGAACTGTCTTCAGGGGAGAGTCAGCCATCTTATGGCTTCTTTCCTGGCTGGCTCAACAGTGGACATGTACCTGTATCGTATATTACAACTTCATGTTATAAAGTTTGTGTTCCAAGTCAACACCACTCTCTGTGAGTCTCTCCGGTTTCCAGACATAACACTTGTATCTGTCATATCCCGAGCGCTTTGTCCGCGCTCGGGTTATTCCTCATCCCTGTCAGCTTTTGACAGCTGGTGTCGTCACACGGGTTTCCCGGGCTCTGATTGGCCAGACGCTCGGGAGCTCTCAGCTGTCAGAACCTGGGCAGCTGTGCCGAGTTTCCAATCATGAGCAGCTGGCTTTAAATGTCAGTGCGAGTGAACTGGACGGCGCGGCTGTCTCGTCAGAAGTCCTATGACTTTCCCCTGTCTCCTTACCACATGCTCCCTGGGTTCCTCGACGTATCCCGCTGCATGTAAGTGATTTATTTGGAACTGTCTTCTCCCTCGCTGACGTTCCTTCCTAACTACGGCAGACGAGAGCTCCTCGTCACTGCCATAACTCTCCATTGTGAATTTATGTTGTGTTGTGTAACGAAGCCTGCGTGGCAAAGTTATGTTGTACACCTAAGTCCTGTGCTTTATAAATAAAAGAACTGAACTGCAATTTACTGAACTGAGGCGTCTTATGCTGGCTCGTGAGGGCCAGCCGTGACAGTAGACAGCCGCCAGAAGAAGACGCCGTTCTCAGTAAGTTGCGTTCTGGGAACTTTGTCCTTCCTGTCCAGGTACGCGGCGTTGGAAATATGCCATCTCAGCGGAGTCATTCTCGGGGTTCCCACGTCCTGCTGACCAAGGCGCTGGAGGAGGTAGATGAAATCCTCATTATCGCCTCCGACCTCGATGGGCATCCAGACACCTCCCTCGCCCCTCCTCTCCTCGGTTATCAGCCCGATGTACAGTGGTATTTAGACCGGGCTGAGGAGGTGCTTGACCGTCTGCCTTCCCGCTACAACGGTCACCCCGAGGTCGACGCGAGGAGACTCGACATCGCTGCCCAACGCCAGATAATTCTGATGTACGAAGAGGAGGAGGCTGCAAGGTGGAGTGATCTCTGGCTCCAGCTGCCTGAGGCGCTGGAGGAGGTGGATGACTTCATCAGCGCTTCCGCCAGCCTTGACGACTCATCCGAAGCGCACTACTACCTGGACTGCGCTGAGAGAACGCTCGACCGGTTGTCTTCCCGCTACACCGACCACTTGAACGTCCAAGCGAGGAGACAAGAGATCGCCGTCCACCGCGAGGTGCTCCAGGAGATCGAGGAGGAACGAGGCCAAAGGCTGAGTGACCGGAGCTCCCGCTGCCCGCTCTGGAATCCGGATCCTTCCCTCGATCCAGTCCTGGAGTTTGCACCATCCGGGGCCCGTCGTAGATGTCGACACCGTGGCCAGAGACGTTCTCAGCGTGACTCCCCTCCGGAATCCGCTCCGGTTCACTGGGCTGACCCCATTCATCCCACTGCTGTCTCTTCGGCGTCTCACCTGGAGGAGACCCCAGCAGCCTTTCCCCCCGGGCCTGCTTTCCCCGCTGAGCTGTCAGCGCGTCACGCCCGGGCTGACTTGGCTGTTGCCCCCTCCGCTTCGACGCCTTCTCCAGTGGCTGGGAGTTTGAGAAGTTTTGCTCCAGTGGACAGCGCGGCTACACCATCCCGAGTGGCCCCCTCTCCTCCCAGAGAGTCTCCGGCCACCACCCGGTGGGAGGAGGATGGAATGACGTTCCCAACGGCAGGTTCCACCGCTCCTCCGGGAGCCAGGCAAGTTCAAGTTCACTTTTTTCCATCTAATAGTGATTTGTTCTGTCTGACTCCTGGGGGTGAGGCTCGGGGTTTGCAGCCCCTCGAGCCTCAACTCCCTGCTGATATGTTAATTAAACCCGCTGCCTCTGTGTCTCCCCCTGCTGAGCACGCTTCGACCTCTGAGGAGCGTCACCAGACGAGGAGTGAGCCTGCGGCCCTCGGGCAGAAGACCCCAGCCCCGCAGCCATTTTCTGGCCAGAGGAGGTCGGACGATTGGTTGGAGCCTGTGCCGACGACGGAGCGTCCCCGGGACTCCGCAGATGAACAGTCCGGTCCAGCGGGCCGAGAGCCCCTCACCTCCACGCCACATGAACAACTAGCGTGGACGATGACGTCGGGGGGTCCTCGAGCTGCAAGAGCCCCTCTTCCAGGGGCGGATGACGTCACGACGGAGTGGGAACCGGACGACGACCTCCTCCCGTTTGAACCCGGAGCATCGAAGTCCTGGATGGCGGCAGAACCCGAGATCAGGCAAGTGCTCTATTTTCTATCCCTCCTCTTCTTTCTGGAGCATTATTGCCTGTCTCTCGGGGGGGGCGAGCCGGGTGCAGCCGTCTGCTGCGCTCGAGCCTGTCTCGCCGGGCCCTGCCGCTGCCGGTGATCCTGATCCCGGTTCCTTTTGTCCCTCTGAGCCTCTCCCCAGGGTCACTGGAGGCGAACCTGCTCTTGGTGCCACCTTGGAGGGTCCGGCTCTCGGCATGGGGTCCACCAGGAGTGCTCCGCCGGTTCAAGCGGAGCTTGACGTCATGGAGGTTCCGGCCCAATCGGGGTCCGACGCGGGTGCTGCTCTCGCCCGATCGGAGCTTGACGTCATGGAGGTTCCGGCCCAATCGGGGTCCGACGCGGGTGCTGCTCTCGCCCGATCGGAGCTTGACGTCATGAAGGTTCCGGCCCAATCGGGGTCCGACGCGGGTGCTGCTCTCGCTCGATCGGAGCTTGACATCATGGGGGTTCCGGCCCAATCGGGGTCCGACGCGGGTGCCGCTCTCGCTCAATCGGAGCTCGGCACCATGGT
Organism: Pholidichthys leucotaenia; assembly: GCA_020510985.1. Taxonomy (NCBI): domain Eukaryota; kingdom Metazoa; phylum Chordata; class Actinopteri; order Cichliformes; family Pholidichthyidae; genus Pholidichthys; species Pholidichthys leucotaenia. Next base: position 311,500,480 of record CM035839.1, on the reverse strand, counting down.
CGTTTTGACCCAGGTGGGTTCTGGAGACTGTGTAGCTGACCCGCCGCTGAGCGCTTTCCAGGCCATGCCCCGTCCTCGCCGTGGCCCTTTTTTCCCCGCCTTTGAGACTGCGGGGGTAAATTCCGGCTGGCCCGGTTCGCCGACCTTCCCCCAGCCGTTCTGTTGGCAGGCCGATACTGCCCGACCACCCGGTGACCGGCTCTTTCCTTTTGGCGTCCGGGCCCGGCCTCCTGACAAGCTGGATGGTTCTTTTGGCGCCCTGGTCCGCCCACCGGAGACATGGTTTCCCTCGGCCCGGGGTTTGGCTGGGCCGTTAGGGCACGTTTCGCTGCTTTTGCTGGCGGCCTGGATGCTGGGTGCTGGGAGGCCTCCTGAGCGGAGTTGTTTTACTCTATTCCCCAATGTTTTTTTTTTCCTCTCCTTCTCTTGCCCCACCACTGACTTGTGACTGAAATACCCCACTGGGGATTGGACTTCATGTTTAAGGTGACTGTTTTCCGTTGATGGACATGTTCTCTTGCCGTGGCTATCATGAGTATTGCATGTTTGTTTAGGGTGTGGTTGTTTATTTCCTATGTTACTCCCTTACTCGGGTCTAGTTCTCCTCTTTTTTTTTGGCACCTGTGTTCTTTTGGTTTTGACGGTTTTCTGTACACATTAACTTGGAGAAGAAGGTATTATTTGTCCTTTTATTTCCTTGATCCTGCCTTGTGGTATTGACTGGTGTTCCTTGTACCCTCATCTTGGCTTTCTTTTTTGTGGTTATGTGAGTGATGTCAATCTAGCGTTGACTTTTCTTTTTATTCATCTCTGTCCCCGTTTATGTACGGTTTCTGCCTTTTTTTTTCTCTCTCCCTCCCTTCCCCGATGTTTTTGTTCCCTTGTTGTGAGTTGGCCCTGCTCTCCCTCCACCTGCTTCCCCCTCCACCCTCCCTGGGGTGGGGTGGGGGGGTCTGGATGTTGCGCGCGACCAGGAGTTCGCGTAGAGGGAGGGGCCCTGTCATATCCCGAGCGCTTTGTCCACGCTCGGGTTATTCCTCATCCCTGTCAGCTTTTGACAGCTGGTGTCGTCACACGGGTTTCCCGGGCTCTGATTGGCCAGACGCTCGGGAGCTCTCAGCTGTCAGAACCTGGGCAGCTGTGCCGCGTTTCCAATCATGAGCAGCTGGCTTTAAATGTCAGTGCGAGTGAACTGGACGGCGCGGCTGTCTCGTCAGAAGTCCTATGACTTTCCCCTGTCTCCTTACCACATGCTCCCTGGGTTCCTCGACGTATCCCGCTGCATGTAAGTGATTTATTTGGAACTGTCTTCTCCCTCGCTGACGTTCCTTCCTAACTACGGCAGACGAGAGCTCCTCGTCACTGCCATAACTCTCCATTGTGAATTTATGTTGTGTTGTGTAACGAAGCCTGCGTGGCAAAGTTATGTTGTACACCTAAGTCCTGTGCTTTATAAATAAAAGAACTGAACTGCAATTTACTGAACTGAGGCGTCTTATGCTGGCTCGTGAGGGCCAGCCGTGACAGTATCTATGTTTAGCATGCTGCAGATCTGGTGGATAAAGCTTAAAATTTGCACATTTGTTAAAAAAGGCAGAGGCTTTTATACTGACATGACACTCTTGAATTACATCTTGTCATGTGGTCTGGAAATTCGTTTGTGGTCTTCTGAATGAGGAAGGTTGGAGCTTGCTTCATTCATGTATGAATGCCAGAAGAAAGTGAGTGAGACTAGTCGCCATATTTCATGTGTTTGTTCAAAAATGAATATGGAGAAAACAAATGGCCAGGAACAAAAAAATGGAGCAAATTTGATTGGTTTTTCAATGTTTTATGTGAAACGAAACAATGGATTTTTGAACAAAAATAATAGTTGCTGAATTTTCCTTTTACCATTTTTTTCATATGGTTGAAAAAACAGATTATCCAAAGGTACCCAGACCTACGAGATATGGAACTGAATTTGTTGCTCCTCTGGATGTTTAAATTTCAACATTTGTTGTCCGTTTCTCCCTGTCAAGTGCAATTCGACTACAGGAGAATATAAAGTGATATCGAGTGAAGTGCGTGGCGATGATGCACCTGTAAGCTGGTTGCCAACTGCCAATCAAATCTAAAAGGAGAAGAAAAAGTTTCTCCCTGTCTGGTAGTGGTGGGCAGAGCGATCCTTCCATTGATAATATCGATACCAATGTTGGTACCGATATTGATCAATACTCGTGTAATGAGATCAGTACTCTGTCTGTGTGTGTTGCTCCCCTCACAGCATGGAGCAGGCACACTTTGCTCTTCTTCTTCTTCTTCTTCTTCTTCTTCTTCTTCTTCTTCTTCTTCTTCTTCTTCTTCTTCTTCTTCTTCTTCTTCTTCTTCTTCTTCTTCTTCTTCTTCTTCTTCTTCTTCTTCTTCTTCTTCTTCTTCTTCTTCTTCTTCTTCTTCTTCTTCTTCTTCTTCTTCTTCTTCTTCTTCTTCTTCTTCTTCTTCTTCTTCTTCTTCTTCTTCTTCTTCTTCTTCTTCTTCTTCTTCTTCTTCTTCGGTGGTTGGCAACCAGCATTTAGTTGCATTACCGCCACCCACTCCTTACTTGCTCCGCCTCCCTAATGTATTTTTATGTTATACCATCACATGGTTCAGCAGTGCCAGGTAAACAAGCTAGCAAGCAGCAGCATTGGCACACGCGTGAACAGCACAGACGGAACAGAAGAATGGCAGGGAGAAAGAGGAGCGCTGTATGGCTATATTTTCAAATGAAGGGAGACATTTTATTTATTTTTGTATTGTAGTTTCTGAACACTGTACCTCAAAAGAATTTGTTTTCATTTGTTGAGTGATAATTTTGTATAACTCAGCCACAGGGGGTGCAAAAGCCAGTGTACTTGTCATGACACTGTCATGGGCAACGGGACCGCACCCCTCCCCTCTGGTCTCATCTCCTCCAGCTCATCACGGCACCTGAGGCAGAAGACACACCTGCGCCCGCTCATCAGCCAGCGTACTTAAGGAGGTCTCCTCCACACAATCTACTCTGGCTCGTTTGGGTATACTGCTCGTTCTTCGGACTAGCTTCTAATCATTTGAAACGTTAACACGTCATTAACCTCCTTTTTTTCCTCTCCTCTTCAGGTTGCTGCCACCGTGTAGGTGTATCACCGGGACTGCACGCGCTCTTCTGCTCCACCTCACTACCCATCAACGACTTCATTCCCCCGGTCAGGCATGATCAGCTCCACTACTCCCCCTACCCTACTGGTTCGTCTATTCCCCGCTGGGTCCTGCCAGTCATCCCTGGATTTCCCAGGTAAGTGGCAATTTGGCTCTCCCATTTTGCCCTTACTCCACTCCTCAGCTCACAGCTCTCGTCTTCTCTCCACAGGTCCTTTCCTCTGGCGAGTGACTGTTTCTGTAGCTGTGCGTTGCTGTGTCTTGCTATTAATTGTCAAACATGCCTCTCTGTGTGGTTCATCCTGTGTTTGGCATCATGCGCGTGAGCTGTCAAAGAACTTAACACGCTATGACAGATGCTGAGCATGGTTGGGAAACCAGGCTCACCCTTTCAGCTTATTCAGGTTATTTTCTGTATTTTCCCCACCTCAGCTTTATTATTGATTTGGTGTTTTGTCATGAACTGGGCCAGTTTGTTCTCCTGGCTCGGTTCCATGACTCTCCTCTGTGTTTTGTGTATTTGGTTCTGAGCTGGGATTCTCCCAGGCTCAGTTTCATCATATATTTATGTATTGTTTTACCTTCTGAGTTTTCTTGTGGTTTATACATTTCATGGTCACTGCTTAGTTTACCTATGTCATGTGTTGTTTTGGTTCTGACTGACAGGCTGTCAGGCAGCAATTGTAGTCTGCACTTGGTGTGGGCGTTGCCTGTCAATCTGCCAGCCAGACCACTTCCCCCTCTCTTAACTGACACTCAGCTGGTCCCTGTCCTGTGATTACTGCCCAGTTTCTTCGCTCAGGTGTGCCCAATTATTTGCTCATTAGTCTGTGTATTTAGGCAGCTCATGTTCCCTGTTACTTTGCTGGAATATTGTTTGTCTCCTGGCACGTCTCGCCGTGCTCTTCTTCAGCAGTGTTCTGTCACCCCTCGTCGTGCTCTACAGTAAGTTCACTGTCTAGCATTTTTGTATGTTATGCTCAGTAGTATTCTCCTCACGTCTCGTTGTGTTCTATAGTAATTCCTCTTGTATTTTTGTAACATAAGTTATCCGAAATAGGTGATGGCTGAAGCTGCAGCTTATATTGCCCACCCATGTTCCATCTAAGAATTCAAAAGGAAAATAAAATAAGTGATTACAAATCAGAACAAAGCCAAGACAAAAAGTGACAAAACTAAGCAACAGCACAACACAGAATGGATATGATAATCCTTATGTGATTTTACATATTGTTTTGTATATATGTTTGGACTATTTCTTTTAGTTTTTGTTTAAATTGTCCAAGCGTTGTACATGATTTTAATTCGGGTCCAAAAGCGTTCCACAATCTGACTCCTTGCACTGAAAAACAGTGTTGCTTGGTGGTAGTTCTCACTGAAGGTTTTTGAAATATACATGTTCCTCTGAAATGATATTGTTTCTTGTTTCTCCCTTATTTGGAACAACTTTTGGATATTTGTGGGCAGTGATAGATTCTTCGCTTTAAACATTATTACTGCAGTTTTAAAATCAACCAGATCTTTCCACTTGAGAGCTTTTAATTTAAGAAAGTGGGTTTGCTGATTCCCTGTAAGCAGCTTTGTTTATTATTCTAATAACTCTCTTCTGAAGTATAAAGACTGGATGTTTTTGTATGCATTTCCCCATACTTCAGTACAATGTGTCATGTATGGGAGTATTAATGAATGATACAAAGTATATAGTGTGGGTTGATTCAACAAATATTTCACTGTGTAGTATTGCAATTGATTTGGATATTTTACCTTTAATATAATTAATGTGACTTCCAACACAGTTTATCATCAATTATTACTCCAAGGAATTTAATTTCGGATACCCTTTCAATCTCTACACCATTTACACTGAGTTTAGGTACTGAGTTGTTGTGATTGTTAAAAATTATAAATTTTGTCTTACTTAAATTGAACGTTAATTTGTTTGAATCAAACCAGTTTGAGCTTTCCTAATTCCTTTCTGAGTGTATCCAAAAGTTGTTCCAAATTGCTTCTACTACATAATAAATTAGTGTCATCTGCAAACAGTATTAAATCCATTTTTTCTGAAACTTTACATATATCATTTATATACAGTGGGGCAAAAAAGTATTTAGTCAGCCACCAATTGTGCAAGTTCTCCCACTTAAAAGATGAGAGAGGTCTCCAATTTTCATCATAGGTATACCTCAACTATGAGAGGCAAAATGAGAACAGAAAATCACATTGTCTAATTTTTAAAAAATTTATTTGCAAATTATGGTGGAAAATAAGTATTTGGTTACCTACAAGCAAGATTTCTGGCTCTCACAGACCTGTAACTTCTTTAAGAGGCTCCTCTGTCCTCCACTCATTACCTGTATTAATCTCACCTGTTTGAACTCATCAGTATAAAAGACACCTGTCCACAACCTCAAACAGTCAGACTCCAAACTCCACTATGGCCAAGACCAAAGAGCTGTCAAAGGACACCAGAAACAAAATTGTAGACCTGCACCAGGCTGGGAAGACTGAATCTGCAATAGGTAAGCAGCTTGGTGTGAAGAAATCAACTGTGGGAGCAATTATTAGAAAATGGAAGACATACAAGACCACTGATAATCTCCCTCGATCCGGGGCTCCACACAAGATCTCACCCCGTGGGGTCAAAATGATCACGAGAACGGTGAGCAAAAATCCCAGAACCACACGGGGGGACCTAATGAATGACCTGCAGAGAGCTGGGACCAAAGTAACAAAGGCTACCATGAGTAACACACTACGCCGCCAGAGACTCAAATCCTACAGTGTCAGACGTGTCCCCCTGCTTAAGCCAGTACATGTCCAGGCCCATCTGAAGTTTGCTAGAGAGCATTTGGATGATCCAGAAGAGGATTGGGAGAATGTCAGATGAAACCAAAATAGAACTTTTTGGTAAAAACTCAACTTGTCGTGTTTGGAAGAGAGAACACCATACCTACTGTGAAGCATGAGGGTGGAAACATCATGCTTTGGGGCTGTTTTTCTGCAAAGGGACCAGGACGACTGATCCGTGTAAAGGAAAGAATGAATGGGGCCATGTATCGTGAGATTTTGAGTGAAAACCTCCTTCCATCATTGAAGATGAAATGTGGCTGGGTCTTTCAGCATGACAATGATCCCAAACACCGCCCAGGCAATGAAGGATTGGCTTTGTAAGAAGCATTTCAAGGTCCTGGAGTGGCCTAGCCAGTCTCCAGATCTCAACCCCATAGAAAATCTTTGGAGGGAGTTGAAGAAGAAAAAAAGTCTGTTGCCCAGCGACAGCCCCAAAACATCACTGCTCTAGAGGTGATCTGCATGGAGGAATGGGCCAAAATACCAGCAACAGTGTGTGAAAACCTTGTGAAGACTTACAGAAAACGTTTGACCTCTGTCATTGCCAACAAAGGGTATATAACACAGTATTGAGATGAACTTTTGTTATTGACAAAATACTTATTTTCCACCATAATTTGCAAATAAATTCTTTAAAAATCAGACAATGTGGTTTTCTGGATTTTTTTTTCTCATTGTCTCATAGTTGAGGTATACCTATGATGAAAATTGGAGACCTCATCTTTTAAGTGGGAGAACTTGCACAATTGGTGGCTGACTAAATACTTTTTTTACCCCACTGTACATATTGAATAACAATGGCCCCAAAACTGAACCCTGTGGGACTCCAAGTAACCTTCAGTAACTGAGTTTTTGCTACCTACACATACTGATATCTGTTCTTTAAGTAACTACATAACCAGGACAGTGCTACCCCCCCCCCATACCAGAATTTTGTTATTTCTTTAACAATAATTTATGATCCACTGTATCAAATGCTTTTTTAGGATCCAGGAATACCCCAACTGAATACTCTTTACTTTCTACAGCAGTTGATATTTTATCTATAAATTCCATTAGAGCAAATGCAGTTGTCCTCTTGTGTCTGAACCCCTATTGTTGCTCACACAATAAATTATTCTTCATTATAAAGTTGTCAGTTCTCTCACCAAATATGTTTTCGAGTATCTTAGAAAATTGCAGCAATAGTGAAATAGGCCTATAGTTTGAAAATTCCCCTCTGTTACCTGTGTTGTATATTGGAATTACTTTGGCTATTTTCATTGCATTGGGAAATATACCTGTTTGGAGAGACAGCTCACAGATCAGTAAGTCAGTGGCTTCACTAAGCATTCAATGATAGTTTTGACTAAAAGCATGTCAGTACCATCACAATCCATAGATGTTTTTGTAACCCAGCTGAGAAAATGACCCTTTTTCTCAGATTTCCTTTGTATTAATGAAAGTGTGATTTTATTTTGAAAAACAGTTATTTTGGGAAGAGGAAGTGTGACCCTCGTTATCCAACTTTTAAATTCCTGTTTCATGGTCACGTTGGGTGATCTGGGTCTTTCCATTGGTTGAGAGCGATATTAGCCCCGCCTTCCAAGTAGAGGCAGCAAGCGCGCACTCGGGTTTCGGTCTTTCATGATATGAGAGCGGACGAGAGGCTGTGAGCGATCTGGTTCACACTGATACCTCTTCTTGGTGAGTTAATTCAGAAAAAATGCTATAAATGGATCTAAACACTCTCCAAACGCTAAGTTGCAACCTTTATTATCCTAAGTTGACGGGAGCACGAGCGTGAGGGGCATTGTGGCTGTGTCCTTTGCTGTGTTCACACTGATACCTCATCTTGGTGAGTGGAAACCAAACAATACATGCTAATGTTAGCATTATGCTAATGCTAATCGTGAGTGGATTTTTCCTGTTTAAAAGCAATGGAAAAGGCTGTCTTTGTGTCTGTATGGTTTTCCTAAATGTGATTTCATTTCCCAACAGTATGCTGAAGTACTTTTAGTTCTTCTGCACTATTTCTGTCAAATGAAATGTGTAGGTTGATGCTAAAAGCACATGGTGTTGGTCCCCTATGTAAAAGCATAGGTTATGCTAAACCCAGTAGCTCAGACCGGGTTTTACTGATTTTTAAAAGGGAATATTGGAAGTTATGGGACAGTATATTCCCTGGTTATGTGGTAAATTAATTGTATTTCATTTCATGATTTACAGAGACAAGGTTAGAGGATTAATCATAATTTCATGGTTAAATGATGTAGAGATGAACAGAGGAAATGAATGAATCTTTATTTCAGAGATTAAAAGAAACTGAATAATATAACAAATGGGGAAAGAAAATCCAACAAGGTCAAATTAGACAAGAACTCCTCTGATTATACAGTTCAACATAAGCTATCCGAAATGGGTGATGGCTGAAGCCGCAGCTTATATTGCCCACCCATGTTCCATCCAAGAATTCAAAAGAAAAAACAAAACAAGAGCGATTACAATTCAGAACAAAGCTAAGACAAAACGTGACAAAACTAAGCTACAACACAATGCAGGCTGGATATGACAATCCTTGTGTGATTTTTACATGTCATCTTGTATATGTTTGGAGTATTTCTTCCTTTAGTTTTTGTTTAAATTGTCCAAGCGTTGTACATGATTTTAATTCAGGTCCAAAATCGTTCCATAATCTGACTCCTTGCACTGAAATACAGTGTTGCTTGGTGGTAGTTCTCACTGAAGTTTTTTGAAATATACATGTTCCTCTGAAATGATATTGTTTCTCCCTTATTTGGAACAACTTTTGGATATTTGCAGGCAGTGATAGATTCTTCACTTTAAACATTATTATTGCAGTTTTAAAGTCAACCAGATCTTTCAACTTGAGCGCTTTTAATTTAAGAAAAAGTGGGTTTGTTGGTTCCCTGTAAGCTGCTTTGTTGATTATTCTAATAGCTCTCTTCTGAAGCATAAAGACTGGATATGTTTTTTTTATATGTATTTCCCCATACTTCAGTACAATATGTCATGTATGGGAGTATTAATGAATGATACAAGGTATATAGTGTGGGTTGATTCAACAAATATTTCACTCTGTGTAGTATTGCAATTGATTTGGATATTTTACCTTTAATATAATTAATGTGACTTCCAACAGTTTATTATCAATTATTACTCCAAGAAATTTAGTTTCAGATACCCTTTCAATCTCTACACCATTTACACTGAGTTGTTGTGATGGTTGTTAAAGACTATAAATTTGGTCTTACTTAAATTGAGCGTTAATTTGTTTGAATCAAACCACAGTTTAAGCTTTCCTAATTCCTTTCCGAGTGTATCCAAAAGTTGTTCCAAATTGCTTCCACTGCATAATTAGTGTCATCGGCAAACAATATTAAGTCCATTTTTTTCTGAAACTTTACATATATCATTTATATACATATTGAATAACAATGGCCCCAAAACTGAACCCTGTGGGACTCCACAAGTAACCTTCAGTAACTGAGTTTTTGTTACCAACACATACATATTGATATCTATTCTTTAAGTAACTACTTAACCAGGACAGTGCTACCCCTCTAATACCACAATTTTGTAGTTTCTTTAATAATAAATTATGATCCACTGTATCAAATGCTTATTTTAAGGTCCAGGAATACCCCAACTGAATCCTCTTTATTTTCAATGGCAGTTGATATTTTTTCTATAAATTCCATTAGAACAAATGCAGTTGTCCTCTTGTGTCTGAACCCATATTGCTGCTCACACAAATTATTCTTCATTATGAAGTTGTCAGTTCTCTCATAGAATATTTTTTCAAGTATCTTGGAAAATTGCGGCAATAGTGAAATTGGTCTATAGTTTGAGAATTCCCCTCTGTCACCCGTCTTGTATATCGGAATTACTTTAGCTATTTTCATTGCATTGGGAAATATACCTGTTTGGAGAGACAGGTTACAGATATACATCAGTGGTTTCACTAAGCATTCAATAATTTTGACTAAGAGCATGTCAATACCATCACAGTCCGTAGATGTTTTACTTTTAAACGATTTAACAATTTCAATGACCTCTCTCTCTCTCGTCTGTGTTCTTTATGAAAATGGAGTCTTTTATAGCAGTGTTATTGCTTATTGTATCACCTGTAGGCGCCGTAATGGGTATTTCTCGAGCCAAATTAGGACCAATGTTAACAAAAGTTATTAAATTCATCTGCAGGTGAAGCTGCATTCACACTGAGTCGTTTTATTATTTTTTGAAAAATCGGTTGGGTAGCTTGTATTTCTGCTTTTATTTCCAAGAATACTGTTAACCACTTGCACTCCGGGCAATTTTCCTAAAAATGCCAAAAAATAACGTGCCCAAAGTAAATTGAAAGCTGTTATTCAACCCTTTGCAGCATCTTCATGGGGTTGGTCTCATTTAAAAGAAAACACTTTGAATTTTTTGGCAAAAAAAACATAATCTCTCTACGTGCTCCGGCCACTGAGTTACAGTCATCTAAACGTACTGAACTTGAAGAGAAAAAAAATTGGACAGTTTTTTTGGATACAAATGCTTATAAATAACACACAGCTGTCCGATCCGGCTGGAAAATGCAACAGAAATGTAGAACCAAGTGTTATCCAGCTGAGATCCAAATTTGGTAACAATACCACAAAAAATGAATATTTTACACAGCTTTGTTCTCAGGCTGTTCCCAGGCGTTTTGGAACTGTGCCAAATGGCAGTTTGGAAAAACTTCTGTAACTTTTGAATAATTCAATGTAGAATCTTCATTTTAGGCTCTAATGAAAGGGCACACTCAGGGCTGTGTGTGTGGGCGGGGGGTTATCCCCCCCCTGCTACCAAGGACCGAGTTCGGCCCTCGCTACATGACGGATTACACTCCTTGCATGTTTTCACAGTGGCTCCCCCCCCCTCGCTACTGTGTGTGTGTGTGTGGGGGGAACCGTGAACGGACCGTGAAGGCCCCCCCCTCGCTACAGAAGAGGGCCATCGCTACATGATGGAATAGACTCATATGCTTCCCCCCCGTTCGGACCGTGAACGCGCCCCCCCTGCTCCTCTTCTGCAGCGGGGGGGGGGGGGGCGTTCACGGTCCGAACACGGCAAATGAACCGTTTATCGCTGCGCACGCACTTCGTACTTCGTGCGCAGTACAGTTGTAATTTACCGATCGGTCAAGTCATTTTTGGATTACAGTTTTTAGGGATAAATAATAATTTAGCTTATAACACCTTACCTCTTCAAAGCAGCAGTCGTGGCGAACATCTCTTCCCCCATTGTCAGACGAACGCGACGCTGCTCCGCTCGTGGATCCCGATCAAAACATAATTCCATTATTGCCGTTTTGGCGAATGATTTACGACTTTTGTCGTCGGCCTCCGTCTATTCTGCTGGAATGAGTGCAGGTCCCACTTGTGGGTGTTCTCCATGCTGCTGGGTGAGCCTGGGTCTGTAGTAGATTCGTCCAGCATCCTTTGTTTTCATCTGTTGCAACAGTAAATCTCTCTTCACCCAGCCTGAATTTCTGCGCTTCAATTGGCTCCTGCGTTCACAGTAGGCGGGTCCTCCTTCCTAGATTTTCATTCATTGGCTCTTCAAGGTTTCAGAAACCCAATTCAAGGCTCTTATTAGTCGAATGAGAGGTCAATCAGATGAACTAATCTGTTCGTGGCTGTCTGCAGCTTTTTTTTTTCAGTGGCGCTTGGAGGCCAGCACCATCTCCATCTGCACCATCATGCGTCGTGCGCCCTAGAACGCAGAGACTTGCCCGCCCGCGGAACAACGGAGTGCAAGTGGTTATTGTCCATGTATTTTTAATGTCTCTGTTTTTGTGGTTGCTCGTCACTTCCTTGTGGTAACGTATCGTCACTTCCTGTTTTGCTGTCTGCCTGTGTGGTTTGCTCTCCAGCTCTCGAGCCACTAGCTATGGCTACTACCTCTTTCTTCTCCTCCTCTGGTGTGCTCTCTGTCAGATGTTTAGCTACACCTCTGCCTCTTTTAGTGATAACGGTAAATGTAATAAATGTTGTCTTTTTGAGGCGAGGTTGTCTGATTTGGAATCCCGGCTCCGCTGCATTGAAACACCGTCTGCGCCAGTTAATCTCGACGGACGCCCATTAGCTGCAGCGGAGCTAGCTAGCTTAGGTCCCACTGTCACCAGTTCCCCGGCTCTCCTCTGCAGCGAGGAGACTGGGTGGGTGACGGTGAGAAGGAAGCCTAGTCGCAAAGCCCCGGTTCACCACCAACCTGTTCACGTTTCTAATCGTTTTTCCCCGCTCAGCGACACACCCGCTGAGGAAAAAACTCTGATCATTGGCGACTCTGTAGTCAGAAACGTGAACCTAGAGACTCCAGCGGCCATAGTCACATGCATTCCTGGGGCCAGAGCAGGCGACATCGAGTCAAATTTGAAAATGCTGGCTAAAAGTAACTGTAAATACTCCACAATTGTTATTCACGCCGGCATTAATGACATCCGTCTCCGGCAGTCGGAAGTCACGAAACTTAATATAGAATCGGTGTGTGACTTTGCAAAAACAATGTCTGCCACTGTAGTATTCTCTGGGCCCCTCCCCAATCTGACCAGTGATGACATGTTTAGTCGCTCGTCATCCTTGAACCGCTGGCTGTCTGTGTGGTGTCCTAAAAATGACGTGGGCTACATTGACAATTGGAGCTCTTTTTGGGGAAAACCTGGTCTTATGAGACGAGACAGCATTCATCCCACTTTGGATGGTGCTTCTCATTTATCTAACAATCTGGCATCTTTTTTATCCAAATTTCCAAAACCCTGACTACTCAGAGTTGGGACCAGGAAGCAGAGTCTCAGTCTTACACGCCTCTCTGCAGCTCCTCTTCATCTGCCACCCCTCAGCTTAGCCCCTGTCTTCCCCATCAGAGAATCGTTGTCTGCTCCCTCCAAAGTAAATAAAAATATAATGTATAAGCATCCCAAAGTGATAAAGCAAAATATTGGTAAAACTCAAATTAAACATAAAGCCTCTAAATTGAATGATTTGGCCTCTGTTCCTCCTCATAATTTAAAAATTAAATGTGGTTTATTCAATATTAGGTCTCTAACTCCCAAGTCTCTGTTAGTCCATGATCTGTTAATTGATCATCAGATTGATTTAATTTCCCTTACAGAGACTTGGTTAGGACAAGAGGATTATGTTGGTTTAAATGAATCAACTCCCTCTGGTTATTTAAACTGTCAAAATCCCAGAAGTTCTGGTCGTGGAGGAGGAGTAGCATCAATTTACCATTCCAAATTACTAGTTAATGTAAAGCAAAAAACATGTTATAATTCCTTTGAGGGCCTGGTCCTCAGTGTTGGGCACTTTAGCAATTCCAGGTTAAACCCAATTTTATTTGCCATGGTTTATCGTCCCCCATCAACCTATTCAGAATTTTTATCCGAATTTCCTGAATTCTTAGCTGATTTAGTGCTGAAATCTGATAGAATAATTATAGTAGGGGACTTTAATATACATGTGGATGTAGATAGTGACTGCCTTAATGTGGCTTTTAATTCAATATTAGACTCGATTGGGTTTTCTCAGAAAGTAGGAAATTCTACTCATTACCTCCATACATTGGACCTTGTTCTGACATATGGCACAGAAATAGAAAATCTTGTAGTGTCTCCTCATAACCCTGTACTGTCAGACCATTGTCTGTTAACCTTTGATTTTACTATTTCTGACTATTTGGCTCCTAAAGAAAAATATTATCACAGTAGATGCCTCTCAGATGATGCTGTTTCCAAATTTATGCAGATTGTTTCCTCTATGCCATGTGTCAACACAACGGAAATAAGCTATAGACAGCTTGCTCCTTCTGTAATTGATAACATGGTGGATAGTGTTTCAACTTCTCTGCATCAGGCTCTAGACTTGGTGGCCCCCTTAAAAAAGTTTAATCAGAGATTTTTAACTCCTTGGTTCAACACAGAAACTCGTAGCTTAAAACAGAAGACTCGTCAATTAGAAAGAAAATGGCACTCTACTAATTTAGATGAAATCTATTTAGCTTGGAGAAATCATCTTTTAATTTATAAAAAATCTCTTAGAAAAGCTAGAACGAGTTATTACTCTGCATTAATAGAAGAGAACAAGAATAATCCCAGGTTTCTTTTCAGCACTGTAGCCAGGTTGACAAAGAGTCAGGACTCTGTCAATCCTAGCATCCCCTTAGAGCTTACTAGTCAGGACTTTATGAACTTTTTCAATAATAAAATTTCATCCATCAGAGATAAAATCAATCAGATTCTTCCCACAGTTAACTTAAATACTGTAACTACTACAACTCCTTCTATTGATGTCTGTCTTGATGAGTTTACTCCAATCGACCTTTGTGTTAGACAAAATAGTTTCCTCATCCAAACCTTCAACTTGTCTTTTAGACCCTATTCCTACCAGGTTATTTAAAGAAGTCTTCCCACTTATTGGTAGCTTTATTCTTCATATAATCAATTCTTCATTAACTTTAGGCCATGTACCGCAGGCTTTTAAAACGGCTGTAATTAAACCCTTACTCAAAAAGCCAATGCTAGATCCAGGAGCTTTAGCTAACTATAGACCAATCTCTAATCTCCCTTTCATTTCAAAAATCTTAGAGTTGTTGCTACGCAATTATTTGACCACCTGCAGGGAAATGGTTTATTTGAGGAGTTTCAATCTGGGTTTAGAATCCATCATAGCACTGAAACAGCCTTAGCGAAGGTCACTAACGACCTCCTCATTGCATCTGATAATGGACTAGTTTCTGTACTTGTCCTTTTAGATCTTAGTGCAGCTTTTGATACTATTGATCATAATATTCTACTTGATAGATTAGAACACTATGTTGGACTTAATGGAACTTCGTTGCAGTGGTTTAGATCTTATTTATCTGATAGGTTCCAGTTTGTTCATGTAAATGATGAGTTTTCTCTCAGCTCAAAGCTTAGTCATGGAGTTCCACAGGGATCTGTGCTTGGCCCTACTCTTTTTAGTTTATATATGCTTCCGTTAGGCAACATTATTAGAAAGCACTGTATACATTTTCACTGTTATGCAGATGACACACAATTATACCTGTCAATGAAGCCAGATGATACTAATCAATTAGCCAAGTTAGAAGCCTGTCTTAAGGAAATCAAAGTTTGGATGACTTGTATTTTCCTGCTATTAAATTCAGATAAGACTGAAGTCATTCTTGTTGGTCCAAAAAACCTTAGAAATTCCTTTCCAAATCAAACTTTCAGTTTGGATGCAGTTACTCTTTCTCTTAATAGCTCTGTGAGGAACCTTGGAGTTATTTTTGATCAGGATTTGTCCTTCAATTCACATATTAAATTTGTTTCTAAGACTGCCTTCTATCATTTGCGTAATATTGCCAAGATTAGGAGCATCTTGTCGCAGAGTGATGCTGAGAAGCTGATCCACGCTTTTGTTAGCTCGAGATTAGATTATTGTAATTCTTTATTATCAGGCTGTCCTAAAACATCTTTAAAAAGTCTTCAGCTGATCCAAAATGCTGCAGCAAGAGTTTTAACAGGTACTAGAAAGAGATCATATCTCTCCGGTTCTGGCCTCCCTTCATTGGCTTCCCATAGAGTTTAGAATTAAGTTTAAAATCCTTCTTCTTACTTACAAAGCTCTAAACAATCAGGCTCCTTTTTATTTAAAAGATCTGATACTACCGTATCATCCTAACAGAGCACTACGCTCCCAAAATGCAGGTTTACTTGTAATACCTAGAATCTCCAAAAGTACAATGGGAGGCAGAGCCTTCAGTTATCAAGCTCCTCTCCTGTGGAATCAGCTGCCAATCTGGATTCGGGAGTCAGACTCGATCTCTGTTTTTAAGAATAGGGCTAAAACCTACCTTTTTGATATAGCCTACAATTAGGGAGGGATCATGTGTTTCTGAACCCTCCCTTAGTTATGCTGCTAATAGGTTTAGTCAGCCGGGGGACCTCCAGTAATGCACTGGGCCTCACTCCTTTCCTCACTCTCTATGAAATATTTTTTTTTTGCTGGTCATTAACATTTGTTTGTTCTCTCCCATAGATTGAGTCCCCATCGTGCTGTTTGCTCTCTACATGTCTGTTCTTTTCTTCTTCTGTCCCCTCACCCCCCAGCCAGTCGCAGCAGATGACTGCCCCTCCCTGAGCCTGGTTCTGCTGGAGGTTTCTTCCTGTTAAAAGGGAGTTTTTCCTCTCCACCGTCGCCAAGTGCTTGCTCACAGGGGATCGCCTGATTGCTGGGGTCTTTCTGCAACTGTGGGGGTCCTCCCTACAGTTGATAGTGCTGAGATGACTGTTGTTGTGAAATGGCGCTATATAAATAAAGTTGAATTGTTTTTCTCCAGTTCTTTACTGTAATAGTCTCTCTTACTACATCTTATTATATATGTTAACTTATTTTTGTATGTTTTATACCGCTGCTCTGCTTCTTTTGTCCTTTTCTTTAGGAAAGCTTTATATAATTTTTTCTTTTTACATGCCTTTTGTAGTCCTTTGGTTAACCATGGCTTATCGGCAAATTTATGTTTAAGCTTTTTCTTTACTAATGGACAATTTTTTTCATAGAGTGGTTACAATGTTTATAAATGTGTCATAGGCTTCATTTACATCTGATACATAGACTTCTGTCCAGTCTTGCTTCAGCAAGTCCTCTTTAAAAGAACTGACTGCATTTTGTGATTTGTATCTGAAATATTTAAAAAAAAAAATAAAATTCTGTATTGGCCCCCGTGTGGCCATGGATAAGTGCAAAGGTTGGCAAGTGGTCACTAATATCATTTATCAATAATCCACTTTCTATTTTATCAATAATATTAACAAACAGGTTGTTAATAAGTGTAGCAGTGTGAACTGTGATTCTACTGGGATGTGTTATTGTGGGATATAGACTCATGCTGTACATAGAGTTCATGAACTCTGTAATTACATTTTGTTGTGGATTTAGTAAATCAGTATTGAAATCTCCACAAATTACTACCATTTTCTTACTAGTAATATTATTGTACAGCTCGACTAATTTATCTCTGAATGTCTCAATGCAAGTTCCCGGCATTCTATATATACAACTTATAATTAGATTTTTTGTTTTATCTTGGTCAATCTCAACAGTAACACATTCCAAAATCCCTGGTAGTGCAAAGGACATTCCATTTACAAGCTTACACCTATACAGGTCATCAATATACAATGCAACACCACCACCCTTTTTTTGAGATCTGTTAATATGAAACATCTGATATCCCTCTATTGCCATCAGGGGAGCCTGCTCTTCATTAAGCCAAGTTTCAGAGACTGCGATAGCTGTAAATTTTCTATCTAGCTGTTTTAAATAGTCCTGAATTTGCGGAATGTTTTTGTTAAGACTTCTGCTGTTGAAGTGTATTATTGATAGTTTACCATCTAGTTGCACTTGACTTTTGAATTGCTTTTCAGTGTAATATTCACAATGGTTATGAATATTATTGAAAAAGTGGTTATCAGGATCAATATCGTTCTCCATCTCTTGTAGTTTATGTTCAGCATAATGGCATATTTTCAGAGCAGCTTCCGGTGAAGTTGCAATGACTGTTACGAGCCGAGAATTCTAAGCAAAACCTTCAAAAATAAGGACTTTTGTTGGCCACCAACAAATGTGTGGAGTACTCTTGGGACCCAGTGCTGACCCGGTGATGGCTCTGGCCCCGTTTCCGACTTTTAAAGTCTGATCCTCGCCCCTGCTGCTACCCCAGAGATACAGCGGCAGTGAGAAGGTATTCACGAGGTCCGGCAAATGGTCACCTGCACGAGATGAAGTAAAATCTGGTGTCGTCTACCGTTATTCCCCGGAGGGCGATCTGATCTGCAGTAAGGTGGAACCATTGGCGCACGTGTATTAATTCACATGAGTACAATTACAGTCTATATTATGCTAATGCTAAGCTAACGCTAGCCCTAGTTAACGCTAGCCCCGCCAACCTAACGATCAGCCTCGTTGAACGACTCTCCTGTTGGGCTTCAAAGCTATCTTGATAAACTTAAGTTGGTGCGCTTTATATCCCATTGTTAGCATCCTGCTATACTGGTACAGAAGGCAGTCTATGGTTGTTAGATGGGGCAATGTGAGGGCCTATCGGAGGAACCAATCGAGGCGGCAGTTGGGAGCTCGAGCGCGGCGTTGGTGAGACGGGACCACCTGGACCCAGCAGGACAGTGGCCTGAGTAGGAACCCAGTTGTGAGGTCCAGCTGAGGAACTACCAGACTGATGGCGGTCGGTGACAGGGCCTAGCGGAGGTGCCACCCAGCCAGACGGCGGCGAGCGGCGGCGGTGATCGGTGAAGTTCGGCTGTGCCGGCGGTGTGCGGCATAACCGGCCAGGCAGGCGGTGGCGAATGACGGGGGTGAGCTGCGGAGCTGAGCAGCGCTACTTGGCGGAGGAGCTGTTGCGGCGAGTTCAGCAGCGGCCGGGCTAGTTGAGGCCTAGCCGGATTCTGTTTACTTCTATCTACAGGTCAGCAAGATGCCACCAAAGAGAGGAAATGGAAGAAATCAAAAAAGCTCTGAGCTTTATGTCAGAAGAATTGGCCAAATTGACTAGCCAACAGGACAAAATAATAGGCCTAATAGAACAGGTACAAGCCCTAAATTTAATAATTCAAGAAAAAGACAAAAAAATTATGGACCTGGAGCAACACGGGCATCTTTTGGAGCAACGCGTCGAGGATCTTGAACAAGGTTCTCGTATTGATGACCTAGTTATAAGTGGACTCGACATCAGATATCAGTCATATGCCCATGCCACAGTAGGTCTGAGTGGTGAAGATGCACCCATGAGGGAGTCATTGTCCTTAGAAAATCAAGTGCTTCAGTTCCTTAATGATAAAGACATTAAGGTAGAAGCCAATGCAATCTCAGCCTGCTATGCTCTACCGAAGAAAGATAACACAAAGAAATCAATTGTGATGCGCTTTGTGAACAGAAGGGTAAAGAATAACATACTGAGGCAGGCCAAAAAGCTAAAGGAAACTCAAGTTTACATAAATGAACACCTGACAAAAAAACCCCGCTGAATTAGCACGACAGGCACGGATGCTAAAAAAACAAGATAAGATACAAGCAACCTGGACAAGAAATTGTAGAATTTGGATTAAACTAAATGGATCACCTGAGCAAGCAAAGAGTATAATGATCAGAGATGCTACTGACTTAGATAAATACAGATGAACACTGATTAGAAAATTATGAGCCAATGATAATCCATATTCATACACACGATAAGAGTTCTTTTGATACACCATGCCAAAGTACTTTAATAAAAATAACCAAAACAAACAAACTTATGACCGACTCAAGTAGACTTCAATTATCCCCATTTTGAGGAAGTCATTTGACACAGAATGAGGAAACTCAAACTCTGAAAACATACCATTATGCTGAACATGAACCACAAGAGATGGAGAATGATATTGATCCTGATAACCACTTTTTCAACAATATTCATAACCACTGTGAATATTACACTGAAAAACAATTCAAAAGTCAAATGTAATTAGATGGTAAACTGTTAATAATACACTTCAATAGCAGAAGTCTTAACAAAAACTTTCCACAGATTCAGGACTATTTAAAACAGCTAGACAGAAAATTCACAGCTATTGCAGTCTCTGAAACCTGGCTTAATGAAGATCAGGCTCCCCTGATGGCAATAGAAGGATATCAGATGTTTTATATTAACAGAACTCAAAAAAAGGGTGGTGGTGTTGCACTGTATATTGATGACCTGTACAGGTGTAAGCTTGTAAATGAGATGTCCTCAGCACTACCAGGGATTTTGGAATGTGTTACTGTTGAGATTGACCTAGACAAAACAAAAAATCTAATCATAAGCTGCATATATAGAACGCCGGGAACTTGCATTGAGACATTCAGAGATAAATTAGTCGAGCTGTACAATGATATTACTAGTAAGAAAATGGTAGCAATTTGTGGAGATTTCAATATTGACTTACTGAATCCTCATCAACAAAATGTAGTTACAGAGTTCATGAACTCTATGTACAGCATGAGTCTATATCCCACAATAACACATCCCAGTAGAATCACAGTTCACTCTGCTACACTTATTGACAACCTGTTTGTCAATGTTTTCGATAAGAAAATAGAAAGTGGATTATTGATAAATGATATAAGTGACCACTTGCCAACCTTTGCACTTATCCATGGCCACACGGGGCCCAATGCAGAAAAAACTTCAAAATCGTTCAGACACAAATCACCAAATGCAATCAGTTCTCTTAAAGAGGACTTGCTGAAGCAAGACTGGACAGAAGTCTATGTATCAGATATAAATGAAGCCTGACATTTATAAACATTGTAACCACTCTTTATGAAAAAAACTGCCCATTAGTAATAAAAAAGCTTAAACACAAATTTGCTAATAAGCCATGGTTAACCAAAGGACTACAAAAGGCGTGTAAAAAGAAAAATTTATATAAAGCTTTCCTAAAGAAAAGAACAAAAGAAGCAGAGCAGCGGTATAAAACATACAAAAATAAGTTAACATATATAATAAGATGTAGTAAAAGACTATTACAGTAAAGAACTGGAGAAAAACAGAGACAATATTAAAAATACATGGACAATACTCAACAGTATCCTTGGAAATAAAAGCAGAAATACAAGCTACCCAACTAATATTCCAAAAAATAATAAAACGACTCAGAGTGAATATTGCTTCACCTGCAGATGAATTTAATAATTTTTTTGTTAACATTGGACCTAAACTGGCCCGAGAAATACCCACTATGGTGCCAACAGGTGATACAATATGCAATAACACTGCTGTAAAAGACTCCATCTTCATAAAGAACACAGACGGAGAGGTCATTGAAATTGTTAAATCGTTCAAAAGTAAAACATCTACTGACTGTGATGGTATCGACATGCTACTAGTCAAAACTGTTATCGAATGCATAGTAAAACCACTGACGTATATCTGCAACCTGTCTCTCCAATCAGGTATATTTCCCAATGCAATGAAAATAGCTAAAGTAATTCCGATATACAAGACGGGTGACAGAGGAACTCTCAAACTATAGACCAATTTCACTATTACCGCAATTTTCCAAGATACTTGAAAAAATATTCTGAGAGAATTGACAACTTCATACTGAATGATTTATTATGTGAGCAGCAATATGGGTTCCGACACAAGAGGACAACTGCATATGCCCTAATGGAATTTACAGAAAAAATATCAACAGCCATTGAAAATAAAGAGTATTCAGTTGGAGTATTCCTAGATCTTAAAAAAGCATTTGATACAGTAGATCATAATTTATTATTAAAGAAACTACAAAATTCTGGTATTAGAGGGGTAGCACTGTCCTGGTTAAGTAGTTAAAGAATAGATATCAGTATGTGTTAGCAACAAAAACTCAGTTGCTGAAGGTCACCTGTGGAGTCCCATAGGGTTCAGTTTTGGGACCATTATTATTCAATATGTATATAAACGATATATGTAAAGTCTCAGAAAAAATGGACTTAATATTGTTTGCCGATGACACTAATCTGCTATGCAGTGGAAACAATTTGGAACAACTTCTGGATACACTCGGGAAGGAATTAGGAAAGCTTAAACTGTGGTTTGATTCAAACAAATTAACGCTCAATTTAAGTAAGACAAAATTTATAGTCTTTAACAACCATCACAACTGTCACGCCGCGCCACTCATCAGCGGCGCCACCTGCTCACGCACCTGACAATCATCAGCGGCGAGGGATAAAAGCCATTTCGCCCGGAGGCTCGGCCTGAAGCCGTCAGACTTCGTCCCTCACCGTTGTGAGCATACTTCTCTTCAGCATCATCGTTTTGGTAAGATCACTTACCTCTCCTTCAGTCTGCTCCCCTGTGCACAGGTGGATTCCCCGGCGGCGGACATCTCCACTCCATCGCCCAATCCTCGCTGCTGTACGGAGCTCTCCAGGTGGCTGTCTTCCGGGCTTCGCCCCCTTGTTGTGCCAGCTATCCTGACAAACCAAGTAAGTCCTTCTCTCGCCATAAATCCCTCCTGTGTTGGTGTATGCCTGTCACTCTCTCCATAGGGTTGCTCGGCTGTACGGTCACCTGCCTCTGTGCCTGAAGCAGACGCCATCACCAACACATTTACATCCCGCAGACACGCACTCATTCACTCCTGCTGTTAATAAACTCTTTGAACTACTCTAAGCCTGTGTGTGTGTGTGTGTCTCCTGAGCCGTGCAATATGTCAACAACAATCCAGTACCCAAACTCAGTGTAAATGGTGTAGAGATTGAAAGGGTATCTGAAACTAAATTCCTTGGAGTAATAATTGATAACAAACTGTGTTGGAAGTCACATATATTATATCAAAGGTAAAGTTTCCATATCAATTGCAATATTACACAGTGAAATATTTGCTGAATCAACCCACACTATACACCTTGTATCATTCATTAATACTCCCATACATGACATATTGTAATGAAGTATGGGGAAATGCATACAAAACAAACATATATCCACTCTTTATGCTTCAAAAGAGAGCTATTAGAATAATAAACAAAGCAGCTTACAGGGAACCAACAAACCCACTCTTTCTTAAACAAAAAACTCAAGTTGAAAGATCTGGTTGACTTTAAAACCGCAATAATGTTCAAAGTGAAGAATTTATCACTGCCCGCAAATATCCAAAAGTTGTTCCAAACAAGGGAGAAACGATATCACTTCAGAGGAACATGTATATTTCAAAAGCCTACAGTGAGAACAACCACCAAGCAACACTGTATTTCAGTGCAAGGAGTCAGATTATGGAACGATTATGGACCTGAATTAAAATCATGTACAACGCTTGGACAATTTAAACAAAAACTAAAGGAAGAAATACTCCAAACATATTTACAAGACGACATGTAAACTCACATAAGGATTGACATATCCAGCCTGTGTTGTGTTGTAGCTTAGTTGTGTTTGTTTTGTTTTTTTCTCTCTGACACTCTGTCTTAGATTTGTCTTGAATAGTAACCGCTTAACTTAGCTTAGTTTTTTTTTTTTTTTTTTTCTGTCACACTTTGTCTTAGCTTTGTTCTAAATTGTAATCACTCTTGTCTTGTTTACTCTTTTTTCTTTGAATTCTTGGATGGAATATGGGTGGGCAATATAAGCTGCGGCTTCAGCCATCACCCATTTCAGATAACTCACGTGGAATTGTTTAGTAGAAGGAGTCTTTGTCTAATTTGACCTTGTTGTTATATTATAGTTTCTTTTAACCTGTACTGTATTATCCGAAAATAAATTCATTCATTCAGTTTGAGTTTCCTTACTCTGTGTCAAATGACTTCCTCCAACTGGGGATAATTGATGTCTACTCAAGTCAGTCATAAGTTTTTGTTTGTTTTGCTTATTTTTTTTTTAAAGTACATTGACATGGTATGTCAAAAGAACTATTCTTACGTGTGTGTGAATATGGATTATCATTGTCTCTTAATTTTCTTAATCAGTGTTCATCTGTATTTAAGTCAGTAACATCTCTGATCATTGTACTCTTTGCTTGCTCAGGTGTTCCATTTAGTTTGATCCAAACTCTACAATTTCTTGTCCATGTTGCCTGTATCTTATTTTGTCTTTTCAGCATCCGTGCTTGCCGTGCTATTTCAGCATTAATCTTTGTTAAATGTTCATTTAGGTAAACTTCTGTTCCTCGGAGCTTTCTGGCCTGCCTCAGTATGTCATTCTTTACCCTTCTGTTCACAAAGCGCATCACAATTGATTTCTTTGTTTTATTATCTTTTCTGGGTAAAGCATAACAGGCTGAAATTGCATTTGCTTCGACCTTTATATCTCTACTGTCAAGGAACTGAAGCACCTGGTTTTCTAGGGAGACTGATTCACTCAGGGGAGCCTCCTCACCTCTCAATCCTGTTGTAGCATGAGCGTATAATTGATATTTGATGTCTAGTCCACTTATAATTAGGTCATCCATACGAGAACCTTGTTCAAGATCCTCGACGCGTCGCTCCAAGTCCGTAATTTTTTTGTCTTTTTCCTGAATTGTTAATTTTAATTCTCGTACTACTTCCATTAGGCCTATTATTTTGGCCTGCTGGCTAACCATTTTGGCCACTTCTTCTGACAAGAAGTTCAGAGATTTTTTGATCTCTTCCATTTCCTCCTTCTTTGGTGGCATTTTTACTGACCTGTGGATAGTAAAAACAATCTCTGCTTGTGTCACCGGTATCTGATCCGACCAACCTCGAATCCAGCTGGGCCTCAGCTAGCCCCCTCCGCTGCTAGTCCCGCTGCTTACCGCCGCCGTAACCGAGCTCCTGTCCAGCTCCTCCACCGAGTCCCGCCGCACACCGCCGCTGCAGCCGAGCTCCGATCCTGCTTCTGTCCAGCTGGGGTCCTGGTAGATCCTCCGCTGAGCTCCGCCACCTACCGCCGTCTGCCTCAGTAGTTCCTCCGTTGAGCCTCGCCACTGGGCTCCGACTCAGGCTATTGTCTGGCTGGGTCCCGGTGGTCCTCCACTGGTCCCTGTCTCCCACCACCGCTGCCCCCGAACTCCGATCTGGCTCCCGTCCAACTGTTGCCTCGGTTAGTTCCTCCGGCGAGCCCTCACCGGGGACTGAGTCACTTCGTGTCGGTGTTAGGTGGTACGACTAGCATTAGCGTTAAGCTAACTAGCGTTAGCTTAGCAAACGCTTCGGGTAAAGCGTAGCAGCGAACCACAAAAGAAACGCTAGTCAGTTTACTCACAGTGGCCGGTGAAAGGTGATTAAAGAGGTATTCCAACGGAGGTGGAAATTCAGCCCGTGCGTGTGCGTCACAAATGCCGATCGCTGTTGGTTAGTTATCTTAATGGCAAAATCAGCAACTTTGTCTCAGCACTGAAAAAGTGACCATCCCGGTTGCCATGTTGCTCTGTGGTGAATTCATTTAATTGGTTACATGAAAAAAGGGTATTTCATGTGCTACCAGAGAGATTGTGAGAGAGAACACATGCATGTAAGATGTGACATGTAAGATATTACTATATTGCTGGATTGTGATAATAGTAATATGAGAGAAGAATTTAAACACTAAACTATGGTGTTATATAAGAAGGGATTGGAAGACGAATTACTCTAGCTGTAAACAATAATACCGTTATTGTTGTGCAGGCTAGGTTTTTTTGGTTACCGACCAAAAACCTTCTGGATCCTGGATTTTCTCCGAATGGAGATGGTGAGCCTGACCCGAGATTGAACCGAGATTGAACAGAGGTCTGACCAAGGTCTCAATCGAAGGACATCCCTCCTCTCTCCAGTGCACAACATTGAAGTGGTAACAACTCACTAAAAGAGGAAAAGAAACCTGAGCCGGGAGATGCTAACTAACTAACCTGCACTTATATAGCGCTTTTCTAGTCACAATGACCACTCAAAGCGCTTTCATTAATACTAACCCTCTATTCTAAGGGCCTATAGGAAACAGATATCTAGGGACAATTTAGAACAGCCAATTAACCTAACATGCATGTTTTTGGCATGTGGGAGGAAACCGGAGAAATCCCGGAGTAAACCCACGGAACACGGGGAGAACATGCAAACTCCACACAGATCACTGTTGGTCGGGGGCTGGGATTGAACCCACGATCAAGATATCTTGACTGGTCAAACGGCTAAACCAAACGAACAAACGAACACTGAGCTCAGTAGGACATTTTTGGGGTTTTATTTCATGCCGGCCGTTGTTATTTGTACATTGTTTGTATATTTTGCTCCTTCTATCTTTATTAATAACAGATATGAATTGCTCATTTCTTGCCTCCAGCTATTTCATTCCACACTCACTCTAATTCCCTATTGTAACCCTTACGAACCTAGCAACTGGTCTACACTTAATAATTTCCCTTACCTAATTAACATAAGGCAAGGGTTACATTTTATTTTTAAACGATTTAACAATTTCAATGACCTCTTTCTCATCTGTGTTCTTTATGAAGATGGAATCTTTTAGAGCAATGTTTTTGCTTATTGTATCAGCTATAGGTGCCATAATGGGTATTTGTCGTGTCAAATTAGGACCGATGTTAACAAAAAATTAAATTCATCTGCAGGTGAGACTGCTTTCACACTCCGAGTCGTTTCTTTTTTCTCCTTTTTTTTTTTTTGAAAGCTTGGTTGGGTATCTTGTATTTCTGTTTTCATTTCCATGAATATTGTTAAGTATTGTCCATGTATTTTTAGTGTTATCTGTTTTTTTCCAGTTCTTTACCGTAATAGTCTCTTTTACTACATCTCATTATACACTCACCGGCCACTTTATTAGGTACACCATGCTAGTAACGGGTTGGACCCCCTTTTGCCTTCAGAACTGCCTCAATTCTTCGTGGCATAGATTCAAGAAGGTGCTGGAAGCATTCCTCAGAGTTTGGTCCATATTGACATGATGGCATCACACAGTTGGCGCAGATTTGTCGGCTGCACATCCATGATGCGAATCTCCCATTCCACCACATCCCAAAGATGCTCTATTGGATTGAGATCTGGTGACTGTGGAGGCCATTTGAGTACAGTGAACTCATTGTCATGTTCAAGAAACCAGTCTGAGATGATTCCAGCTTTATGACATGGCGCATTATCCTGCTGAAAGTAGCAATCAGAAGTTGGGTACATTGTGGTCATAAAGGGATGGACATGGTCAGCAACAATACTCAGGTAGGCTGTAGCATTGCAACGATGCTCAATTGGTACCAAGGGGCCCAAAGAGTGCCAAGAAAATATTCCCCACACCATTACACCACCAGCCTGAACCATTGATACAAGGCAGGATGGATCCATGCTTTCATGTTGTTGACGCCAAATTCTGACCCTACCATCCGAATGTCGCAGCAGAAATCGAGACTCATCAGACCAGGCAACGTTTTTCCAATATTCTATTGTCCAATTTCGATGAGCTTGTGCAAATTGTAGCCTCAGTTTCCTGTTCTTAGCTGAAAGGAGTGGCACCCGGTGTGGTCTTCTGCTGCTGTAGCCCATCTGCCTCAAAGTTCGACGTACTGTGCGTTCAGAGATGCTCTTCTGCCTACCTTGGTTGTAACGGGTGGTTATTTGAGTCACTGTTGCCTTTCTATCAGCTCGAACCAGTCTGGCCATTCTCCTCTGGCATCAAGGCATTTCCGCCCACAGAACTGCCGCTCACTGGATATTTTTTCTTTTTCGGACCATTCTCTGTAAACCCTAGAGATGGTTGTGCGTGAAAATCCCAGTAGATCAGCAGTTTCTGAAATACTCAGACCAGCCCTTCTGGCACCAACAACCATGCCACGTTCAAAGTCACTCAAATCACCTTTCTTCCCCATACTGATGCTCGGTTTGAACTGCAGGAGATTGTCTTGACCATGTCTACATGCCTAAATGCACTGAGTTGCCGCCATGTGATTGGCTGATTAGAAATTAAGTGTTAACGAGCAGTTGGACAGGTGTACCTAATAAAGTGGCCGGTGAGTGTATATATTAACTTATTACCTCTGCCAGGCCGAAAAGGCCAGGAGGAGGTTATGTTTTTGCCAGGGTTTGTCTGTCTGTTGGTTAGCAACATAACTCAAAAAGTCTTGGACGGATTTGCATGAAACTTTCAGGCGTTGTTGCAAATGGTACAAGGAAGAACTGATTACATTTTGGGGGTGATCCGGTTCACCGTCTGGATACAGGAATTTTTTTAAAGCATTTATTTTCAACATGTGCGCAGGCGCAATGGAGGCCGCTGTCGTGTCTGACCAACACAAACTCCGCCTTCTTCAACGTTTTAGCCACAAAAGCATGCGGAAAACACTGCTGGCCTCGGACCCCCAGCGTACCTGTGCCAGCCATAGGCGCTGCGCACATTGCGCTGGTCGTCGTGTCTGACCAACACAAACTCCGCGTTCTTCAACGTTTTACGCACAAAAGCACGCGGAAAACACTGCTGCCCTGGGCCCGCCAGCGTGGCTGCTTTGGCGACACGCTGCAAAACCTGACACGGCCACCTGTCCGCCGCCCCATTATTTGCCACAAATTCCCCGCCCAGCTATAGGCGCTGCGTAAAAACGACCTCTCTGCCGGGGAAGACTCTAAATTCTGTTTTGCCGCCGAGCGCAACCCCAATATAATATAAAACCCACGACCAATCTGCATCCGTCAGTGGAGGAGATGGACACACCAACACTTCAGTTTATTACCTCCGCCAAGGAGCCAATGCTTTTACAACCGTAAAACGGGGCTATAAGGGACGGCGGGGTAATATGGGACACTTTTCTAAATGTAATTCTGCTTTTTTAATTTTGCTTCCGCCTAGATTTGATGAAGGATTCATGGATATTTGACAATAACAACACAACTCAGCGTCCTGCTCAAAATAAAAAAAGCACAATTACATTTAAAACATTTCCCACAAAAGTGTCCCATATTACCCCGCCGTCCCTTATAGCCCCATTTCACACTACTCAACCACTAATCCTATCACTATCACATTGATTGTCATTCATTAATTGTCTGTTTATTGCACTGTCCATGTCAAATAAACGATCATTCTGAATCCAATTGCTAGTCATATCTTTTCATGCTCAGGGAATCTGAAAACGTACACACAAACACTGTATGGGGGGAACTGTGCCGCTTGGTGGAGGTCTGCGCTCTCCGAGTGCTTTTCTAGTTTTTGTATGTTTTATACTGCTGCTCTGCTTCTTTTGTTCTTTTCTCTAGAAAAACTTTATACAGTGATTTTTTTTCTTTTTACACACTTTTTGTAATCCCTTGGATAACCATGGTTTATCGACAAATTTCTGTTTAAGATTTTTCTTTACTAATGGACAATTTTTTTCATAAAGAGCAGTTACAATGTTTATGAATATATTGTAGGCTTCATTTACATCTGATACACAGACTTTTGTCCAGTCTTGCTTCAGCAGGTCTTCTTTAAAACAATTGATTGCATTTTGTGATTTGTATCTGAAAGATTTTAAAGTTTTTTTCTGTATTGGCCCCCATGTGGCCATGGATAAGTGCAAAGAGTGGCAGATGGTCACTTATGTCATTTATCAATAATCCACTTTCTATTTTCTTATCAATAATATTAACAAACAGGTTGTCAATAAGTGTAGCAGTGTGGACTGTGATTCTACTGGGATGTGTTATTGTAGGATATAGACTTATACTGTACATAGAATTCATGAACTCTGTAATTACATTTTGTTGAAATGGATTTAGTAAATCAATATTGAAGTCTCCACAGATTACAACCATTTTCTTATTAGTTATATTATTGTACAGCTCGACTAACTTATCTCTGAATGTCTCAATGCAAGTTCCCGGCATTCTATATATACAACTTATAATTAGAATTTTTGTTTTGTCTTGGTCAATCTCAACAGTAGCACATTCCAGAATCCCTGGTAGTGCAAAGGACATTCCATTTACAAGTTTACACCTATACAGTTCATCAATATACAGTGCAACACCACCACCCTTTTTTTGAGATCTGTTAATATGGAACATCTGATATCCCTCTATTGCCATCAAAGAAGCCTGCCTCTTCATTGAGCCAAGTTTCAGAGACTACGATAGCTATAAATTTTCTATCTAGCTGTTTTAAATAGTCCTGAATCTGTGGAAAGTTTTTGTTAACACTTCTGCTGTTAAAGTGTATTATTGATAATTTACCATCTCCTTGCACTTGACTTTTAAATTGCTTTTCAGTGTAATATTCACAGTG
Organism: Pholidichthys leucotaenia; assembly: GCA_020510985.1. Lineage (NCBI taxonomy): Eukaryota > Metazoa > Chordata > Actinopteri > Cichliformes > Pholidichthyidae > Pholidichthys > Pholidichthys leucotaenia. Next base: position 311,470,738 of record CM035839.1, on the reverse strand, counting down.
ATTATGAATATTATTGAAGAAGTGGTTGTCAGGATCAATATCATTGACTATCTCTTGTAGTTTGTGTTCAGCATAATGAGATTTTCAGAGTCTGAATTTCTTCTGTGTCAAATGACTTCTTCCAATTGGGGATGATTGATGTCTACTAAAGTCAGTCATGAGTACATTATCATGTTATGTCACAAAAGGACTGTTCTTCCTGTGTGTGTGGATATGGATTATCATAGTCCCTTAATTTCTTAATCAGTGTTCATCAATATTTATTTAAGTCAGTGAAATCTCTAATTATTATGGCCTTTGCTTCTTCAGGTGTTCCATTTAGTTTAATCCAGACTCTACAGTTTCTCATCCATGTTGCCTGTATCTTGTTTTGTCTTTTCAACGTTCGTGCTTGCCGTGCTATTTCAGCATTAGTCTTTGTTAAATGTTCATTTAGGAAACTTCTGTTCCCCATAGCTTTCTGGCCTGCCTCAGTATGTCATTTTTTTACCCTCCTGTTCACAAAGCACATCACAATTGATTTCTTTGTTTTATTATCATTCTTTGTCTCCATTCCACACCTGGCACATTCCCCCAGGACTTGATCATAAAAAGAATCAAATAGCACAGGGACTGGTTTGGAAGTTCCTGGGTCCAAACAAGAAGGCCAAGTGCAGTCTACAAGACAGGTGAGGAAAACGATTATTTTTCTTAATACATACGTATATAGAATTTTTAAAAAAATGAAAATAATGAAAATTTCAAAATATCCTGCTTACCCATAATTCGTAACTGTAACATCACAGTAAAACAAAATATACCAGATTTTGTAACATACTAGAGATCAGTGTCACCCTGTAACAGTAACATTTTATAACATGGCTCATAACTATTATGAAATCACTGTGTACAGTATGTTTGTAAGCATGGTAAGTGAGTTAGTACAGACTGTAACAGCATGCCCAACCCATGTTTTTGCTATACATTTACCCTGTTGGTACCATTTAAGTTCTTTATATAATTAACCTGTACTTACCATGTAGGTAGCCTATACTGGTTGCCATATGAGTGCTAGTTTCCATGCTTCAGACAAGTTTAATACTTCAGCTAATTTATATGTAACTGTAACCAATGACTTTTCTGTGTTGTGTGAATTAATGAAGGTCTGCCTGTCATTTTGATATGGTGGGGATACACACTAACTTATGGAGTGTTTTACTTTAAAAAATGCTTTATATTAAAAAAAACTCCCCATGGCACACACATTTGTTGCAATACTGTTTGCTCTGTAGATCTTGATCTTCAGGATTTTTTTTTAATAAAACAGTATGGACGTATTTACAGTTTTCATTTTATTGTAATATTAATGAAACAAATAAAAAAATCATTGTGGTGAGGAGTAGGAGTGCAGGACACAAATTAAATTATATGAAAATCTTTAATGGTAGTAAGTTCATTAAGTTGGTTCAAGATGTAAGCAAAAAAATCTACTTTCAAAATAAAATGATTCACTGCATGATAGGAAAATATATTTGTGATTATACTGTAGTTAGTTTATACTGACAATTACCAATCATCTGGATTAATACAGAAAACTACATACAGTTTATCAAAGCAGAAAAGTAATTAGCTCATTGAACAAAAAGATCTAAAGGTGCCTTCACACCAAACACCAATGGGTGAATTTTTTGCGCAGCACTATTACATTATAACTCGATGTAAACACACAAACAGACATGAATTTACGGTCTAGGTGAGATGCAGACAGGCAAAGTTGCCTTTATAACTTCTGCAACAGTGTTCAACCTGCTGTGGAAATCCCCAAAATAACATGCTTAGGTTTACATTATCTGGCAGGGGGCTCACCTGAAAAAATTGTTCCTGCCTCAAAAACTTGATGGTGTTTATGTTGCTAGCTTGCTAGTTTTGTTAGCATGTCCGTGGCAGAAATCCGTGGGTAAATAACCCCGAGATCCCGATTCAGCTGAAGAGCTCTCGGTCCTTCTGTCTCCAGGTGAGTGTCAGTCTCTCATTTTCAAACTAGTTTACTCTCCACTGTTGATACTTTTATTCCGATGATGGCAGAATCTCAAAGCTAGCACTATCCCTCAGACATGAACGCACAAATGAGCGATTTTGCGTGTGCTCACCTCTTTCCAATGACTTTGTATACATTCGCGCCGCCCGTTCATGTTTGGTGTGAAGGCACCTTAAGGCAAACTATAGTTGTAACAAAACATTTAGATGGGCTTTTTCCCCAAAGACCCCACAGCCCAACAAGCCCTTATGTAGGCTGCATCCTCACAGGTTGGTCCTTCCTAATTTTTAACTCCCGATGCATCTGACACCAGGTGCACCACACACAGACACAGGAAGTGGCGATGTCCCTACAGACAGAACCCTGTAGAAAAATGAAAATTAAGTTTATCTTTAAAATCTCATTGTTATTTATCTGCAAGAAGACAAAAAGTAAAAGATACCTTGATGCCATATTTGTGTCGAATGGCAACTCTGAGACCCAGGGCAGCAGGAGGAACAAACAGAGGGATCCCACAGGCTGACAACACGGAAGGGCTGCATATGTCACATAGAGGGAGACATCGATTCTCTCCAACATCTCCTGCAACTGTACAGGCCATGCAAGGACAGCACCAGAAACCATAGCAGCCTGAAAAACAACAAAAAAAACCCCAAACAAATAGTTTTATGTTGCTATTTTCTTGGCAGTTTTAAGAGTGAATAAGAAGGAACAAAAGGAAAATAAAAAAGGACAGATGATAGAGGGGTTGCATTGGAACAGAATTCTTGGCAGTTGCAGGGAAGTTGGATAGACAGACAGATAGATAAATGTGCTTTATTGATCCCAAACTGGGAAATTACAGTGTAACAGCAGCATGACAACAGACAACCAAACAACAGAAACGCACACATGACAAAGAACCCATGGGAAATACAACCCATGGAAAGTAAAACTAACATGACTATAAAACCTATATACATCATAGCTTAATATATGATGACCCGTATAAACACATGAATCATCCCATTGCACAAAGGACTATCAGGAGCAGAGTGAAAATGTGAGGTACCAGTTAGTCTGTAAGGTGCAGTGTGGCAGCATAGCGATGACCAGAATACATCATCATAGTGAGTTATTGTACAGTGAAATGGCATGTGGCAGGAAAGATTTCCTGTACCTGGCCGTTCGACAGCGAAGCTGTAGTAGTCTACTGGAAAAAGTGCTTCACTGTCTATCTAGTGTGTGGTGGAGGGGGTGATCAGGATTGTCCATGATGGATCGCAGTTGCCATCGTTACCCAGCAGTGAGTGGCAAACGCACGTGTCTGTATGTCATGACGGCAGTGATGTGTGGGTAAGAGTACACAAGTGAAGAACTGGATCTGGGCCTTTAATTATTTATCTATATTTTTATCAATTAATATAAAATGGAATGACAAGATTAGCCCTCTGAAATGCCAGCAGGCACTCTGCGTTCTGCTGTGACTGAATAGCTACTGTGTGCATTTTTGTGTTTTATTGCATACACCCTAATGCCCCACTCATTTTTGCCACTCACTGCTTTTTGTCACCATGGGTTGAGATGCCGTCTCGGCACTCAGCCCATGTTTTCTCTCATCCCTGCTTCCCATTGAGCAGCGTCTCAGCTGGCCCCCAGCTGGCAGCATTATGGACGGCTGGGGCCAATTAGTCTTCATCAGCTGGGGCGCTGCCAATGAGGATAAATAGGAGCAGCCTCGATGACTCGGGGCTGCGACATAAACACATTGCTAAGCTGAAGCCCCTTCGTCTGGTGTCAGCTTATACTCCTCTTGCAGCATTCCTGTGTTTGTATCCCGCTGTGAGTATGTACGTCTTGCTACCCCCACGTCCGGTACGAGCTGCTTACCTCTGCGCTGTGCAACCTGTGAGTGTACGTCTGCATGAGTATCTGTGCTCTCCTCATCCCTTCCCCTTTTCCCTGAATAAAATATCACGACTCACTGGCTTGCCCCTGGCTCTGATTGCCCGGCTCCCTAGAGCCGGATATGACAGTATGTCGCAGCCAGAAGAGTTGCCGGCGGCCGTGAGTCGCTGTGGAAATGTACCTTTCTGTCCGGGTGTCAGCGCTGCTAGCATGCCGTTTCCCAGGAGTCACTTCCGGCGCCAGGGCGACGAGCTGAGGTCCATCTCGGAGGCTGTCGACGGGACGTTCTTCACCCTGCACGACGCCTCCAACGCGAGACGCTGGCATCCGGGCCGTGCTGAGGAACTCCTGGACTGTCACCCTCACTCTCTGTACCATCTGGAGGACAGTGCCAGGATAGACGCTGCAGGTACACAGCGAGAGAAGCTCCACGGGGTGGATGGAAATCCCGGCAGGGAGTAGAAGTGGGCGACGTCTTTCCCCGCTTCGGAGTCCCGTTCCTGCCGCTATTCCAGTCCGGGAGTTCGCGCCAACCAGAGGACTTCCCCCGACCTGCGCCACGTCACTCGGGATTCCCTTCAAGGAGCCGCAGCTGACAGCAGTTATGTCCGGGGTCGAGTGGCTGTCGCGAGCTCTGTTTCCTGTCACCACCTTCAGGCATGTGGCGGCGGCAGTGAGATTGATGGTGAGGACTTCAGGGCTACGAAGCTTTCCCGTGCTCGACGCCTTCCTCGTCTCGATCTCCGATCTGGAGCGGCGAATCCTGGGTTTCCCCCTCGCTTCGTCCCCTGGGAGTAGTCGTCATCACATCGCCGAGTCACCTCTGCACGAACCTCGTCCGGATCCAGTTCTGGGTCATCGTCAGGACCGTTCCTCCCACGCAGCTGTCATCCCTCCGCCTCGTCAGTGTGGAGACTCTACAGCCTCGTCCCCCCGCTGTCATTCCTGGACATTCGGGCTGGCTCACCCCGGCTGTTTCCCCCTCCTACTCGACGCGCTTCCTGACCGCTGTGTGTGCCTGGAATCCCGGCCTGGTGAGCTCTCTGCTGGAGACAACGCGAGCGACCCTCAGACAAATTCCCGGGGGGTCCTCCGTTATCGCCGGGCGGGGAGAGGAAGAAGCAGATTCCACTACAGCAGGCGATACTCAACCTCCAGGGGGCAGGCAAGTCATTGTTTTTTCACACCTGCTTAATGATTTGCTCTGTCACATCCCTGGAGGAGGAGTTCAGGGTTCGCAGCTCCCTGAACTCTCCCCACCTGCTGTAACCTGTGTGCCTAATCCCGCATCCTCTGTGTCTCTCTCCGCCGAGCGGTCCCCGGCTCCGGGTCAACGTGGTGGGATATGGAGAGGGCCTGTGGTTCCGCTGCTACATTGCGGACGGAGGAGGGGGACTGACTGCTGCGTGGAGTCTACGCCGACGACTGAGCGTCCCTGGGTCTCCACGGAGGAGCGGTTCGGTCCGGCGGGACGAGATTCTTCTGGCTTCACGCCGAGTGGATCGTCGGCGGGGTCACCTGAGCTGGAGGGATCTCAAGCTGCGCTGACCATCGTGCTGGCTGCGGGGCCCGACGCGGCTAGATGGGAGCCTGACAACGACCTCCTGACGACGGATCCTGGATCTTCGCAGTCCTGGACGGCGTCAGAACCCGAGATCAGGCGAGTGCTCTCCTTTCTTTTCTCTCTTTTTATCCCCGAGCACTTCAGCCTATCTCCAGGGGAGACGAGCCAGGTGCAGCCGTCCGCTGCGTCTGAGCTCGTCTCGCCGGGTTCTGGCGCTGCCGGTGATCCTGATCCCGGTTCTGTTTTCTCTTCTGAGCTTTCTTCCAGGGTCACCGGCAAGGAGTTGCTGTTCCTCGTGGTGCTGGAGGGTCCGGGTTCAACGTTGGAGGTCGGTTCTTGTGCAGTATTCAACGTGGGTTCGCCCGAGACCCAGTCGGGGTCCAACGTGGGTTCGCCTGAGGCCCGATCGGGGTCCGACGTGGGTGCTGCCCCAGTATTGTCCAGGTCCGGTGAGGAGGTGGCCGTTTTCCTGCGGCCTGACGCCCGCCGCCCTCGTCATCAGCTCTCCCCAGAGCCTCTTCCACCGGGATCCGCTCTGATCCTTCGCCCGTCTCAACGGTCCTGGTGGTTGAGTGATGCGGGTCGACGACCCGACCCACAGAACTTTCGGTTCGGTGATCTGGTTCCCCCCACTGGTCTGTGTTTCCCTCTGGGCAGCCTGGTTCGGCTGCCGGTGGACTGGATTCCTGGGATCTGGGTCCAGAGTTCGCCGTCCGAACACTTCTTTCCCTGATTCGCCAGCTGGACGATGGGCGGGGAGATCTCCGGAGCCATCTCGGCCATTTTTGGACTCTGCCTGCCATTCACCTCGGGTGTCACTTTTTCTTTTATTAAGGTCACTCGGGTGTAATGTTTTGTCCTGTTGGTGGATTCGTTTTTATAGTGCTGTTTTCCATCGCTCATGCTCAGCATTTTACTTTTTGTGCCATGTTTTTAGCCTCGTTTTTTGTATTGTAGAGTTATGTTTTGTTTTCCGTAACACCATGCTCTGCAGTTATCCATTTATTCCAGTCACTTTCATTTCTTTAGGTGACTGGGTATTTATATATTCGTGTGTGTGGGTTTTTCTTTGCCTGCACTCAGTATTTCTTTTTTGTCCTGTTGGTTCATTATAGAGTCATGTGCCTTGTTTTCCGTAACACCATGCTCTATAATTGTCATTTGTTCCAGTCACCCTCACTTTTCTTGGTGACTGTGTGTATGTACTTAAATTAGCGCTGTGTATAGGTTCCCCTTTATTTAACCGTACTCAGCATTTTTTGCCCTGTACCTTTTTGGTTGTTCTTTTTTCCTTGCTCTGGGTCACGCATGGTTGGTACTCTCTGGGTAGTATGTAACCGGCGTGCTGACCCAGTTCTTCTCCCCATCTGTACCTGGGTTAATTATTCTGTTGTCAGTATTGTATTTGGGTTTTTCTTTCCCGCTACCCTACATTGCCCCATTGGTGTTGTCCTTCCCTTGGCTTCTTCCCCTCCGGTCCGCCTCCCTTCCTCCCACCCTAGGTGGGGGGGGGGGGGGGGCTGGGATGTTCCTGGTCGTTCAGGAGCCCGACCTTGAGGGAGGGGCTCTGTCACCATGGGTTGAGATGCCGTCTCAGCACTCAGCCCATGTTTTCCCTCATCCCTGCTTCCCATTGAGCAGCGTCTCAGCTGGCCCCCAGCTGGCAGCATTATGGACGGCTGGGGCCAATTAGTCTTCATCAGCTGGGGCGCTGCCAATGAGGATAAATAGGAGCAGCCTCGATGACTCGGGGCTGCGACATAAACACATTGCTAAGCTGAAGCCCCTTCGTCTGGTGTCAGCTTATACTCCTCTTGCAGCATTCCTGTGTTTGTATCCCGCTGTGAGTATGTACGTCTTGCTACCCCCACGTCCGGTACGAGCTGCTTACCTCTGCGCTGTGCAACCTGTGAGTGTACGTCTGCATGAGTATCTGTGCTCTCCTCATCCCTTCCCCTTTTCCCTGAATAAAATATCACGACTCACTGGCTTGCCCCTGGCTCTGATTGCCCGGCTCCCTAGAGCCGGATATGACACTTTTTAACTTTCATGAGTTCTGTTCTGTGATATCATGCACATACCCTCTATATCATGGGCTTTCATACTCATTCCATGGATGGCCAAGACCCTGCATGCTTTACCTCTACCCAGTGTCTTCAGCATGTGTTTTCACTGATCAGCAATCAGTGGGAAGAAATTCAGTGAAATCACCTGTTGAAGACACTGGGTGGAGGTAAAACCTGCAGGATCTTGGCCCTCCGTGGAATGATTTTGACACCCGTGTTCTATATTACCTGTAACTGTAAATCTTCGTCAAAGTACCTATCTGGTACTGTAATCCTAAGTGCCTTTAAATGTCTATTTAATGAGTAAAAGTAGCAAAATGCCAACCCAAAAATGAACTGTGAAAATTTAATACAGAAAAAAGTTGATTCAAGCATATTATTAGTATACTTCTTATAAACTAAAAATAAGAAAGTATACTTTCAGTTTGTGTTCGTATCATAGGTGTTCTCGTGACTAGGGCAATTCACTGAATAACTGAATTCAGTGATTGGCTTGTGGGCCCGGGAGTGAATCATGTTCAATAGCAGTGGCTTGTCTCTGCTTTCTCACTGGATCACTCACAACTGAGCTTAGCTGCTGAAGTGTGAAATCAACAAATTGTTTCATTTAGTGAATCAATACAATTCATTCACCAAAAACTTTTTTTCAATAAATCTTTTGTGAGCAAAACACTGGTACCATAGATGGTCTGTTACAGTGGGGTAAAAAAGTATTTAGTCAGCCACCAATTGTGCAAGTTCTCCCACTTAAAAGATGAGAGAGATCTCCAATTTTCATCATAGATATACCTCAACTATGACAGACAAAATGAGAAAAAAAAATTCCAGAAAATCACATTGAAGGATTTTTAAAGAATATATTTGCAAATTATGGTGGAAAAGAAGTATTTGGTCAATAAAAAAGTTCATCTCAATACTTTGTTATATACCCTTTGTTGGCAATGACAGAGGTCAAATGTTTTCTGGAAGTTTTCACAAGGTTTTCACACACTGTTGCTGGTATTTTGGCCCATTCCTCCATGCAAATCTCCTCTAGAGTAGTGATGTTTTGGGGCTGTCGCTGGGCAACATGGACTTTCAACTACCTCCAAAGATTTTCTATGGGGTTGAGATCTGGAGACTGGCTAGGCCACTCCAGGACCTTGAAATGCTTCTTACGAAGCCACTCCTTCGTTGCCCGGGTGGTGGGTTTGGGATCATTGTCATGCTGAAAGACCCAGCCACGTTTCATCTTCAGTGCCCTTGCTGATGGAAGGAGGTTTTCACTCAAAATCTCACGATACATGGCCCCATTCATTCTTTCCTTTACACGGATCAGTCGTCCTGGTCCCTTTGCAGAAAAACAGCCCCAAAGCATGATGTTTCCACCCCCATGCTTCACAGTAGGTATGGTGTTCTTTCTCCTCCAAACACGACAAGTTGAGTTTTTACCAAAATTCTATTTTGGTTTCATCTGACCATATGACATTCTCCCAATTCTCTTCTGAATCATCCAAATGCTCTCTAGCAAACTTCAGACAGGCCTGGACATGTACTGGCTTAAGCAGGGGGACACGTCTGGCAATGCAGGATTTGAGTCCCTGGTGGTGTAGTGTGTTACTGATGGTAGCCTTTGTTACTTTGGTCCCAGCTCTCTGCAGGTCATTCACTAGGTCCCCCTGTGTGGTTCTGGGATTTTTGCTCACCGTTCTCGTGATCATTTTGACCCCACAGGCTGAGCTCTTGCGTGGAGCCCCAGATCGAGGGAGATTATCAGTGGTCTTGTATGTCTTCCATTCTCTAATAATTGCTCCCACTGTTGATTTCTTCACACCAAGCTGCTTACCTATTGCAGATTCAGTCTTCCCAGCATGGTGCAGGTCTTCAATTTTGTTTCTGGTGTCCTTTGACAGCTCTTTGGTCTTGGCCATAGTGGAGTTTGGAGTCTGACTGTTTTGAGGTTGTGGACAGGTGTCTTTTATACTGATGACGAGTTCAAACAGGTGCCATTAATACAGGTAACGAGTGGAGGACAGAGGAGCCTCTTAAAGAAGAAGTTACAGGTCTGAGAGCCAGAAATCTTGCTTGTTTGTAGGTGACCAAATAATTATTTTCCACCATAATTTGCAAATAAATTCTTTAAAAATCCTTCAATGTGATTTTCTGGATTTTTTTTTTCTCATTTTGTCTCTCATAGTTGAGGTATACCTATGATAAAAATTGGAGACCTCTCTCATCTTTTAAGTGGGAGAACCCGCACAATTGGTGGCTGACTAAATACTTTTTTGCCCCACTGTATATATAAAAGTGCGTATTAATTGTAATACAAATCAGTTATTTACCCAAAGTATACTTAAACGCAGGGCCGGCCCTGGCCATTTTGGTGCCCTAGGTGAAATTAGGGTATGGTGCCCTTCGCACGTATGCGCACACACACACAAACCCAAACATTACTCTCTCAGAAGTCCCCGGAATACCAGCAACAGACCAGGGAACTCACGTTGCTGCTCATAAAAAAAAAAAAAAAAAAAAAAAAAAAAAAAATTCATAAGCCCCTTTCAATGGAGGCTTGCCACTATTATCTGAATAGGGTTACACATGTCAGATGACTCCGGCTAAATGACCCTGCAGGCAGTGTGGGTTGTTGACCACCTCACTTCAGTTCAGTGGACATTTGGAATAGTAAACGCAGATAAACGGGCAGACACAAAGAGTGGAAATTAATCAGAAGACCACTGTATCAGTTTAACTGGCAGCAGATTAACTGGTGAGGGTAAACATCTTTTTCATGCAACCTCGAAATAAACCTTGTGTATTCTTAAACTGTGAAGTACTTGTCTGTCAATTTTTCACCCAGAACACCAAAACAATAAATTATATTTATACCAATTTCGCTGCTTTGTGTTTCTCCATAGCTACTGTTAGATTAATTTGTGACAGCTGCTGCAGGTGTTGTTTGGGGCTGGGAAAAATAGGTGACTCTGCTGATGCCTGTCCAAAATTGTGCAAAGGTAAATAAAATATTTGACAAATGCTTGTGTTGTCATTATTTGTTTGTTTCTCATGCAGCTGTTACTCGGGGAGATTTACGAAATTGTTGTGAAAATATACAAGAATGTCACAGCAGCCTGTCACATTTTAATCTGTGCAAACCCAGATTAAAATGTGACAGCGATGGGTTCATTCGTATTATATTTTATTTCACATTTATATTTTACAATAAGGTCTGCACCTGACTTAAATATACAAAGTTAGGTTTACTTCCAACATTATGGGGAGAAATGTTTCACGTCATCACATGTCGATGTCAAATTACGACTGAACAAAAACAATATCCTCTAGTCCAAGATGCTGTAATTTCCCCATTGTGGGACTAATAAAGGCTTATTTTATCCAATCTTGGGGAACAGGGAGATGCTGAAGTCCGTACAGAGGGAGCTGAGGAGGAAGATCAGAGAAGGCAAGGACAGCTTCAGGAAGAAGATGGAGGACAAGCTGCAACAGAGCAACATTGGTGGAGTCTGGAGAAACCTTAAAACCATCTCTGGGCTCCAGAATACCTCCCCCCAGGCCACGGGGGGGGGGGGGGGCAGGGAGTGGGCGAACAATCTGAATCTGTTTTTCAATAGGTTTGACCAACCGCCCTCCCCCCCCGACTGCACAACAACCACTGCTGCCTCTGAAGACATCAAGTCCTGCTGCCCACTCCCCACTCCACCATCACCCCCCCACTCCCAACACACAGCCCCACAACCTGACCCTCACTAAGACCCAGGTGAGGACGGAGCTGAGGAAGATCAAGGCGAGGAAGGCGTCGGGACCGGACGGCATCAGTGCAATGCTCCTCAAGTCCTGTGCAGACCAGCTGTGTGGGATTGTGGAGTATATCTTTAACCTGAGCCTGAAGCTGGGGAGGGTACCACAGTTGTGGAAAACATCTTGTGTGGTACCTGTACCAAAGACTTCCCACCCCAAAGATCTGAACAGCTACAGACCAGTGGCCCTGATGTCTCACATGATGAAGACCCTGGAGAGACTGTTCCTTGCTCACCTCCGCCCCCTGGTGGGACCAGCGATGGATCCACTCCAGTTCGCCTACCAGCATGGCATTGGGGTGGAGGATGCGGTGATCTTCTTCCTTCACCGTTCTCTGTTCCACCTGGAGAAGCCCGGGAATGCGGTGAGGATCATGTTCTTTGATTTTTCCAGTGCTTTCAACACCATCCAACCGATGATCCTGAAGGACAAGCTGCTGTGCGCAGGGGTGGACCAGCACCTGTCATCATGGGTCCTGGAACTGTGTGTCCGACATGATCATTGGTAGCACGGGGGCCCCCCAGGGAACGGTTTTGGCTCCCTTCCTGTTCACCCTTTATACTGTGGACTTCTCACACAACACAACACACTGTCATCTACAGAAGTTCTCTGATGACTCTGCGATCATTGGCCTCATCTCCAATGGAGATGAAGCTGAGTACAGAGGGCTTATCCAGGACTTTGTGGACTGGTGCCATCGGAACTGCCTCCAGATCAACGCAAGGAAAACTAAGGAGCTGGTGGTGGACTGCCGCAGGCAAGGACAACCCCTCACAGCACCAGTAAATATACAGGGAACAGACATCGAGATGGTGACATCCTACAAGCACCTGGGTGTTCATCTGAACAATAAACTAGACGGGTCACCCAATACTGACGCACTCTACAAGAAGGGACAGCACAGGCTGTTCCTACTGAGGAGGCTCAGGTCTTTTGGTGTACAAGGGGCGCTGCTGAAGACATTCTACGACACGGTGGTGGCATCAGCCATCACTTTTGGAGTGGTCTGCTGGGGCAGTGGCATTACAGCAGCCGATAGGAAGAGACTGAACAAACTGATCAAGAAAGCTAGCTCTGTCCTGGGGCAGCGCCTTGACCCAGTGGAGGAGATGGGAGAGAGAAGGATGGTGGCTAAACTGTCATCTCTGCTGGAGTCCGAGTTCCACCCTATGCAGGACACACTGAATGCACTAAGGAGCTCATTTAGCAGTAGACTACATCATTCTAGGTGCACAACCGAGAGGTTTCGCAGGTCCTTCCTACCTACGGCTGTCAGACGGCTGTTAGACTGTACTTCCACAGAGGAACACTGGAGCTCTGACAGAGTGACCATCGGGTTCTTGGACACCTCCCTGACTAAGGCCCTTCTCCCCCGATCACTCAGTTTAGACAGTCGGCCAGCTCTAGGAAGAGTCCTGGTGGTTCCAAACTTATTCCATTTATGGATGATGGAGGCCACTGAGCTCATTGGGACCTTCAAAGCAGCAGAAATTTTTCTGTACCCTTCCCTAGATTTGTGCCTCGAGACAATCCTGTCTCGGAGGTCTACAGACAATTCCTTTGACTTCATGCTTGGTTTGTGCTCTGACATGCACTGTCAACTGTGGGACCTTATATAGACAGGTGTGTGCCTTTCCAAATCATGTCCTATCAACTGAATTTATCACAGGTGGACTCTAGTTAAGCTGAAGAAACATCTCAGGATGATGAGTGGAAACAGGATGCACCTGAGCTCAATTTTGAGCTTCATGGCAAAGGCTGTGAATACTTATGTACAAGTGATTTCTAAGGTTTTTATTTTTAGTAAATTTGCATAAGTCTCAAAAAAAAAGTTTTTCATGTTGTCATTATGGGATGTTGTGTGTATAATTTTGAGGAAAAAAGTGAATTTAATTCCTTTTGGAATAAGGCTGTAAAATAACAAAATGGGGAAAAAATGCTTTCTGTGGAATGTCACGTGGAATGTCACCTCTCTGGTGGGGACGGAGTCTGAGCTGGTGTACGAGGTTGAGAGATACCGGCTAGAAATAGTCGGCCTCTCCTCAACACACAGCTCTGGTTCCAGAACCAGTCTCCTGGAGAGGGGCTGGAGCTTGGCCTTTTCTGGAGTTGCCCCGGGTGAGAGGCGACAAGCAGGGATGGGTATTCTTGTATCCTCCCACCTTGCTGCCTCTATATTGGAGTTTTCCCCGGTGGACGAAAGGGTTGCTTCCCTGCACCTTCGGGTTGGGAAACGGGTCCTGACCATCATTTGTGCCTATGCACCAAATGATGTTTCAGAGTACCCACCCTTTTTGGAGTCTGTGACTGGTGTGCTGGAGGGTGCTCCTCTTGGAGACTCCATTGTCCTACTGGGGGACTTCAATGCGCACGTGGGCAACGACAGTGAAACCTGGAGGGGGGTGATTGGGAGGAACGGCCTGCCCGATCTGAACCCAAGTGGTGTTGAGTTATTGGACTTCTGTGCTAACCACAGTTTGTCCATAACGAACACCATGTTCAAGCATAAGGGTGTGCATATGTGCACCTGGCACCAGGACACACTAGGTCGCAGGTCGATGATCGATTTTGTTATCGTGTCATCAGACCTGCGACCGTATGTCTTGGACACTCGAGTAAAGAGAGGTGCAGAGCTGTCAACTGATCACCACCTGGTGGTGAGTTGGATCCGATGGCAGGGGAGGATGCCATTCAGACCTGGTAGACCCAAACGTATATTGAGGGTGTGCTGGGAACGCCTGGCTGAGGCCGCTGTCCGGGAGGTCTTCAACTCCCACCTCCGGAAGAACTTCAACCACAATCCGAGGGAGTCGGGAGACATGGAGTCTGAATGGGCCATGTTCCCCATCTCTATTGTTGAAGTGACGGCCCAGAGTTGCGGCCGCAAGGTGGTCGGTGCATCTCGTGGTGGCAACCCCCGAACCAAGTGGTGGACACCAGTGGTGTAGGGGGCCATTAAGCTGAAGGAGTCGTCCGATCAGGCTTGGTTGGCTTGTGGGACTCCCGAAGCAGCTGAGGTGTACCGGCAGGCCAAGTGGTGTGCAGCTCAGATGGTTGCTGAAGCAAAAACCTGGGCATGGGAGGAGTTCGGTGAGGCCATGGAACAAGATTTTTGGTCGGCCTCGAAGAGTTTCTGGCAAACTGTCCGGCAGCTCAGGAGGGGAAAGCAGCTCTCTGTTTACACTGTGTATGATGCGGATGGGGCGCTGTTGACTTCGACTGGGGATATCGTCGGCCGGTGGAAGGAATACTTTGAGGATCTCCTCAATCCCACTGATATGCCTTCCATAGTGGAAGCAGGGCTTATTCTCGAGGGTTCGTGGGAGTTTGCCCAACAAGTTTACATGTGTTTTGTGGGCTTGGAGAAGGCATTCGACTGCCTCCCTCGTGGATTTTTGTGGGGGGTGCTTCGGGAGTATGGGGTATCGGGCTTGTTGTTACGAGCTAGTCGGTCTCTGTACGACCACTGTGAGAGTTTGGTTCGTATTGCCAACACTCGGTCAGACTCATTCCCAGTGAGAGTTGGACTCCGACAGGGCTGCCCTTTGTCACCGATCCTGTTCATAATTTTTATGGACAGGATTTCTAGGCGCAGCCAGGGAATGGAGGGTGTCATGCTTGGTGACCACAGGATCTCATCTCTGTTGTTTCCAGATGATGTTGTCCTGTTGACTTCATCCAGCAATGACCTACAGTTCTTGCTGAGACGGTTTGCCGCTGAGTGTGAAGCAGCTGGGATGAGAATCAGCACCTCCAAGTCCGAATCCATGGTCCTCAGCCGGAAAAAGGTGGATTGTCCCCTCTGGGTTGGGGACAGGCTCCTGCCCCAAGTGGAGGAGTTTAAGTATCTTGGGGTCTTATTCAAGAGTGAGGGGAGAATGGAGCGAGAGATTGACAGACGGATCGGAGCAGCATCTGCAGTGATGCGGACGTTGTACCGGTCTGTTGTGGTGAAGAGGGAGCTTAGTTCTAAGGCAAAGCTGTTGATTTACCAGTCAATCTACATTCCTACTCTTACCTATGGTCATAAGCTTTGGGTAATGACCGAAAGAACGAGATTGCGGATACAAGCGGCTGAAATGAGCTTTCTCCGTAGGATTGCTGGACTCACCCTCAGAGACAGGGTGAGGAGCTCAGTTATCCGGGAGAGGCTCAGAGTAGAACCGCTGCTCCTCCACATTGAAAGGAGTCAGTTGAGGTGGTATGGGCATCTGATTAGGATGCCTCCTGGACGCCTCCCACTTGAGGTGTTTTGGGCACGTCCCACTGGAAGGAGACCCCGGGGCAGACCCAGGACTCGGTGGAGAGACTGTCTCCCAGCTGGTCTGGGAACGCCTTGGTATCCTCTCTGAAGAGCTGGAGCAGGTGGCTGGGGAGAGGGAAGTCTGGGCTTCTCTGCTTGAACTGCTGCCTCCGCAACCTGGACCTCCGGAAAAGCGGTAGAAGATGGATGGATGGATGCTTTCTGGATGCACTGTATCATCAACTGTGCTCCTCAGGCGTGCACAGGATATCTGCAGCCTCAGCAGATGACATTACATGAGATTAAATATAGTTTTTGTTTGCTTGATTAATATCCCCATTAGCTCTTGTATAAAACACTGGTTATTCTTCCTAGGGTCTAACATATATATTCTCCCTTGTGTCTACATAGTACAGAGGAGGGACCACAATAGATGCCTCTGCAAAATGGACCCATCAGTAGACCATGAACATGACCCAGCTGGCCAATGTGGGTAAGTCAGTCCCTCCAGGATTTCACGGGATGTTTCTGATTGTTGCGGTCCAAAAAGCCTGAATTTGTGGGACCTTTTTTAAAAATTGCAATAAAAGTTGTGATGTTTTGAGAGGTTTTTCTTGCACTAAAAGTTGTGGGAAGAATTACAAATTTTAAAGCGGATGCTTTTTATCATAATTTACTACAATGATGTTCGATATAATGCCACAAGAAAAGCACAAGATTGTCAAAAAATTCCAATTAAACAGGGATTTGTAAATTAAGCAGAAACTTCTGCTATACAGAAAAACTCTCTTGTGCAACAGCAAATACAGACTTTAACGCAATTCAGTGAGAATGAAGTAGCTACTCATAAATTTGTCACGAAAATGATCAACACTGTAGGGTACTCTTGCTGAGAACTTGAATAAAAGAGATGAAAAAATAATTATCAATTACAACAGCTAAATTGCACAGTCCCCAACCATTCGATACCGAGCACAGAGAAAAAAGAAATAATTTATTCTGTTGCTCTGTATTGTCTATCCAAGTCTGTGTTTTCCTGAAAATAATTACTGAATATTCTGTCTTTCCATGTCTAACTCCTGCCTGTCTGTCTGTCTGTCTGTCTGCTGCACGCCTTGACACACACCTGTCTCATCAGATACTCATCTTTCCTTTACTGGGAGTTTTACCGGGAGGAGGGGCTGTTCTTGGGAGTTTGCCAGGGGCACACATTGGTCCGTGTCCCGACCGGAGATTCACAGCTTTAAAGCTCATTGAGAAGATGTAGTAATGATTTTATCTCTAAAGATATATAAAATGTTCAAACACTGGCTGTAGTGTTAGATTTGCTCATTTGTTTGTGGTTTTATGGCATCTCTCCTCACGTGCTCTTCTGCAACGGGGTGCTTTTCAGGCAGGCAGACTTTTTCAACACAAACCTGGCACTTCATACACGTGGTCGGGATAGAGACGTCGGGAGATGTCCACCAGTGGGCTGGGGGAGACGGAGGAAGGGACAGTGTGGGAAAACTCATGGGTGTTTTTTGTTTAAATCGCACACTCTGTTTTTTGTTGATGTGCTCCATTAATGTTCACTGTAAACAAATGTAAATGTAAAGCCAAATGTAAATTTCATTGATGAAATTGGTGGAAGTTGACAAGGATTGGCCAAAATTGTTGGAAAGTTGCGGTGATTGGTCAAAGTTGCAAGGTCGCTTCACAGATGTAGCGGTGCCTGATTTCGTGTGAATTAGTGCAGTCGCAATATTGCAAAATCCTGGAGGGACTGGTAAGTGTGAACAAACAACAGATCTTCCACATGAATTGTTGTTGTTTTTATAATAGACAAGAGTCTACATTCAATTTGTTAAACTTCTTTTTTTTTTCCTACAGATGTAATTCCTGATGCCTGAATGATATCATCACTTGAAGACTTCTGAGGACAATAAGTTTCAGGTAAGATTTCAATAAGGCCTTAAAAGAAAGTGTAGAACAAAGAAAAAGTAGGGTGTGGCGGACACAATACACAGTGTTTGGGGGTTTTCCCTCACACCCAGAATGCAGGGTGGAGAGGAGAATTATGACTGAAGGAGGAAGTGTCTCCGGGAGGCATCAAACGAGACAGTTCTATACATCTCCTGGGGAAAGGAAGATTTACCGGGAGCCGCAGAGAGAATAAGGTGTTGAAGCGGCGCCTGTGTATGTTATGTTAAAACATTAAACATGGACCAAACAACAGTTTGCATTGTCTGGCAATCTGTATGTTAATGTGCTGCATTTCTCTTTGAGTATGAGGGTCGGAAGTGCTGAGTTTCTGCATATGGGAATAAAAGTATAAAAAAGGGATTACAGATACCCTGACAGGCAATAGCTCAGTCGAGCTATGAAGCGTGTTTGCTGCATGATGTTGGAGAAAAATAAGGCCTTGTGTCATCCCGCTCATTGCCTTCACCCATTCCTTTTTCTCCACAAGGGCCCCATTTCTATCTTTGCTTTGGGCCCCATATGGACTGTCCGCCCCTGTCTGAACTGTTACAATATCACCACCACAAAGTATCATGATGTTACGATACATCAATTTTTCCCCCACCACTACTGATTAGAAAATTTGTTTGTTAAAAGCAGTGATTAAAATATGTTTAGACTTACAAGAAGATACATCGTTACAACAGCCAAAAAGGCCGGTGCTCCATTTGTCCAAAGACATTGGGTGTTGAACTCTGGTCCCTGAAAGAGGCGGAGTAACCTGCTAACACAGAAATCAGAAGACAGGAACGCAGTTACAAGCAAGCATTCAATCTCAAGAGTATGATGAAAGAACTGTTATTCTCAGCATTAAATCCACTATAAGGAGTTCATAACATTGGGCTGAGGTAAAGTTTTTCTTTAATGACTTCTTTTTGTTTATTCAGAAGTCACTTCATGTGTCAAAACCATCTAGTTACACTGTAGTCAGACTCGCTCTGTAAAAATGAATGGCATTTAAAATGAGTCAGAGAAGTTCCATTGCCCTTAAAATAATGAGTGGAATGAGGGAGAGGAATAGAGAGAGTCTTTGGGGCTTTTTTTTGTACGGTAAATGTCTCTATGGATGGTGTTTGGTTGACATTTTTCACATCAGTAACAATTTATTCCCATTAATTAGTTGCTAAAATGAAAAGGACCAATCTTTCTTTGACTGACTGATTATTAATTGATGTTTAGACTAATTGTGAACAATATATATAAAACAAGAACTTTAACTGCATTTTTCAGTTGTTCCCATTATGTTAATTTTTGTTGTTATTTGTGTTGTGTGGTGTGTGTGTTGCCGTACCCACCCCTGTGTGTGATATCAGGCGGACAATGGCACTCTGTATATAGTTCTGTGTTCCTCCCAATAAAGTGAGTTCACTGCATGGCATAAGACCAACTCCGACCATTAATTACAGACATAATATTTTGGCAACAAGAGAAAACTATGGGGGCGTATGAGCTACCTCTATCCTTATTGCCATTTCTGGAGTACTCGGGAGAGCCAACGATCCTGTGGCCGAAATGGGTGGCCATGTTCGAGGGTTACATAGCGGCGCTGGGCCTAAGAGATTTAATGGAGTACGAACACGAGCACTTCTGGCCCATCATCTCGGTGTGAAAGGTTGGAGAATTCTCTACACGTTGGGAGAGACGGGGTCTTATGTGGATGCTGTAGGGCAGATGGCTGAATATTTCTCTGTCCCACCTGGAGAAGCCCGGGAATGCGGTGAGGCTCATGTTCTTTGACTTCTCCAATGCTTTCAACACCATCCAACCGATGATCCTGAAGGACAAGCTGCTGTGCGCAGGGGTGGACCAGCACCTGTCATCATGGATCCTGGACTACCTCACTAACCGGCCTCAGTTTGTGAGAACCCGGGACTGCGTGTCCGACACGATCATCGGTAGCACGGGGGCCCCCCAGGGAACGGTTTTGGCTCCCTTCCTGTTCACCTTTATACTGCGGACTTCTCACACAACACAACACACTGCCATCTACAGAAGTTCTCTGATGACTCTGCGATCATTGGCTTCATCTCAAGCTGAGTACAGAGGACTCAGTACAGAGCTCAGTACAGAGGACTTATCCAGGACTTTGTGGACTGGTGCCATCGGAACTGCCTCCAGATCAACACGAGGAAAACTAAGGAGCTGGTGGTGGACTGCCGCAGGCAAGGACAACCCCTCACAGCACCAGTAAATATACAGCGAACAGACACCGAGATGGTGACATCCTAAAAGTACCTGGGTGTTCATCTGAACAATAAACTAGACTGGTCACACAATACTGACGCACTCTACAAGAAGGGACAGCGCAGGCTGTTCCTACTGAGGAGACTCAGGTCTTTTGGTGTACAAGGGGCGCTGCTGAAGACATTCTATGACACGGTGGTGGCATCAGCCATCACTTTTGGAGTAGTCTGCTGGGGCAGTGGCATTACCACAGCCGATAGGAAGAGACTGAACAAACTGACCAAGAAAGCTAGCTCTGTCCTGGGGCAGCGCCTTGACCCAGTGGAGGAGATAGGAGAGAGAAGGACGGTGGCTAAACTGTCATCTCTGCTGGAGTCCGAGTTCCACCCTATGCAGGACATACTGAATGCACTAAGGAGCTCATTTAGCAGCAGACTACATCATCCTAGGTGCACAACCGAGAGGTTTCGCAGGTCCTTCCTACCAACGGCTGTCAGACTGTACAACCTAAGCAGGGCTGCTCGCAGAGATAGCAAAAAGACGTGACAACCTAATAGTTTTGAATGCAAAAGATGCAATAGACTTATACAATGGTCCCCTTTGGCATACAACTAGGAAAATACCGGTCGCTATGGAGGGTGAGAATATGTATGGGTACATAATCATACCATGTAGGATAACTAAGTAGAAGGTTGTGCTGTTTCATCCCATCTAGCAACAATGCTCTGCACTGTGTGTCTTTATATATTTACATATCTATTCCATCTAGCTACAATGCTCCGCACTGTGTGTTTATATATCTACATATTTATTCCATCTAGCTACAATGCTCTGCACTGTGTGTTTATATATATACATATTATTCCATCTAGCTACAATGCTCCGTACTGTGTGTGTTTATATATCTACATATTTATTCCATCTAGCTACAATGCGCCGCACTGTGTTTATATACTCATATATTTATTCCATCCAGCTACAATGCTCTGCACTGTAGCTGGATGCTCTGCACTCTGATCATGGCCGATCCTTCACACCCTGGTCACGTACTGTTTGCCACCCTCCCCTCAGGTAGAAGACTTCGGTCCATTCAGACTAAAACCTCCCGGCACATGAACAGCTTTTTCCCCTCTGCCATCAGACTGCTGAACATTAAGTGACTTATTGACTCTCGTGCACTATGTACAGCAGCTCAACCAGACTCATGTCATTCATCACTGTTTTTCTGTTGCATTATCGACTGCACATCATCTGCTACTTGCTAATTTATTTAAAACTGCTGTGACTAGTATTACTCATTATTATTATTATTATTATTATTATTATTTATTATTCTACACTTATTGCATGGTTTTAGTCTTTCATTTTTTTTTAATTTTTTAATTTTTTTTTAGTTTATCTCTTTATCTTATCATGTTTTAATGTTGTAGCATTGCACCGAGACAAATTCCTAGTTTGTGTACTACATGAACAATGGCAATAAATCTGATTCTGATTCTGACTGTGTGTCTATATATATATATATATATATATATATATACAGTATATATATTTATATATTTATTTATTTATTTATTTATATGTACATATGTATACTTGCTGCTCTTGTTTCTTTTTTTTCTCTTGCCTTCTGATTGTTGCTCTGAGTGTTGCTATCCCTGTGCTGTTGCAATCCTGGAATTTCCCCATTGTGGGACTAATAAAGGCTTATCTTATCTTATCTTATCTTATTTCGCTGAACATATGAGGACCACGCAGCTGTGGGTAGAAGAGCTGTTGGCGCCAAAAGAAGCTAAGTTAGCTAGCTTGGAGAAGCTAGCAGCTCAGCCAGTGACTATGGAGAAGTTAGCCACAAAGCTAGGTATGCGCCAAAACCAAGCTACGAGTTACCAGCGACACTGTGAGGTACAAGGGCCACAAGTAAGGAAGCCACTGGTCACCGAAGGCAGTGAGCCAGCCAAGGAGCTCAGCACAGTGTGTGACCATAGTGCTGGTGTTGTTGACGGCGCGGTGAGCAGCGACAGCAGAGAGGGAGAGCAGTGAACAGAGTCTCCCCCACAGCTGGAGTCTGGGCAGTGGGATAGCAGGAGCAAGCAGGCTGGAATCCCCGGGAAGCAACAACGACAGCCAGGCACGGAGGCACCACAGTGGAGTACCTTCAATGAGAGTGCTGGGCGCAGCGGTGAAGTGCCTGGGTTGGTGAGTGATGCCGACGAGAGTGATGCTGGGAGCCCCAGGAGAGAGCAGTGACAGCTGGGTGCAGAGGCAGCCTAACGAAGTGCCTTGGATGAAGGTGCCAGGAGCAATGGCAAGGCACTTGGGTCAAGGAGCAGCACTGACGAGCGAGTTTTGGTTTTCCCCGGAGTTCAGCCACGGGGAGCCGGAGTGTTTGGTTTTACAACGGCAGCAACTGCAGTAGTTCCGAAGACGGTCGGGAGCGGACCGACAGGCACGGAGGGACTGTGTGCCGGGCAGCAGCACTGCTGGTCCAGACAAGAGAAGCGGTCAAGGGTGAGGAGAAGGGACATTCTCACCAGGGAGGTCGGTTTTGATCCAGGGGGCAGCCGGCAGCCAGGGCTGCGCATGCCGTGGGGCTACCCTGGCCTCCGAGCCAGTTTTATTCTTGGCTGCCCATGGACTGTGGTACAGTATAACCTAAAAATTCAAATGTAAATATGTTCATATGGTGTGAGATATGAATGTGTGGTACCGGATTATTCTGTGTACTTAGTATAAAAAAATCGCTGATTTTAGTTTTTTTGAAGCTATTCTAATTCACTGTTTCCCTGCTATTTCCCTTAGTGCGTGATTCGGGTCCTAAATTGGGGTGGGTCTGGATTGTGTGTATGTGTTTTGCATGTTTGTAAGGGGGAGGGGAATGTTGTGTGGTGTGTGTGTTGCCGTACCCGCCCCTGTGTGTGACATCAGGCGGGCTATGGCACTCTGTACATAGTTCTGTGTTCCCCCCAATAAATGAGTTCACTGCATGGCATAAGACCAACTCCAACCATTATTTACAGACATAACAATTTGTTCAATTCATTTATAGTTTGATTGTTTTATCCTGAAACTCCCATGAACCAAAATTGTGATTTGCCATTATCCTCAACATGTGAAGTCACACCCGTACAGCATGTTCAACAGGCTGCTAACGCATGACACCTGTAGTGACTTGCCCAAGGGCGTTGCTCGTTCTCATCTGCACAAAACTCATTGCATTATTGATAATTTACTTTGTAACAAATTGCCAAAAGTTGTTGCATGAATTATTTTAATTAACCAGATATCCAAATGGAATTGATGATAAACTAGTTCTTCAAAGGCACACATGTATATGGGTATTGCATACATCTAACACCAGTATTTCTTGGTTTAAATATTGCATTTTTATTTGAGAAACTCAACTTACTACCAAGTTTCAATTCTTTGTCATGATCTGGGTGTAAGTAAATTTTCCAGTTAAAAGTGTAACACTGGAAAAAAATAATTAGGGTTATTTTACTTAAAAAAAAGTGAGTGTTTGGGCTGCCTTAAAATTTTAAGCTGACTGAACTTCAGTTTATGTGTTTTATGTGTCTTTACTACTTACTGTATCTTTTCAAGATCAGTCAACTTAAAAATTTAAGGCAGCCCAAACACTAACCTTTTTAAGTTGAGACAACCTTTTTTAACAGTGAATGCAATCATTTTTGCAGTACTACTTATTATAATATAAATATAAAATCTGTTAGTTGTAGGATGCTAGATAGAAGCTTGTGCATTTAATTTACAACCAATTTTACTTTTACAGCCACAAACCACGTCAAATTTGCTACTACACAATTTTTGAGAAAGTGAGCGACTATGTAGCATCTGATATCTCACTGGGTTTTTTTTCATAATGATGGTTCTCATTTAACCTGCAGTGAGCTGAGAAGTAGGCAACAAAATAGAAAAATGTGATAATGTATAACAAATGTTCTTCCAACATCTGAAATTCTTTTTCTAAGTAGTTAAGTAGTCGTAAAGTATTAATAATAGATACCTTACCTGTTAAAGCTGGAAGCCTTGGTGTCACCCTAGAAACCAATGAAGGATCCTGCCTTGTGTGCCCAGTGTATGGTTTAAAAAATGCTGCAGAACCAGAACTCAAGAAACGCCTTAAAACAACATATCAGAAGGAGTCTGTTCAAATGTTCTGGGTCATGCACTTATGGCAATAATGTAATTCAAAAACCCTGGTCACTCTTCAAGAGGCTCACACAAAATACAGAGTTGCATTAAGTATCTTGCAATAGTTAACAAGAAAAAAGTTTGTGTATGAGGATTACAGACTGCTGGTTTGTTTGTTTGCTTTGATGGAAGAATGAATTGTATTGTCGAAAAAATAAACTGTAGCTTTAGCCCACACAGTATGTATATGTTTCTGTTGCATTTTTAGGAATATTTAAAATATGCTGTCATGAATTATATTTACTGGATTTTTTTAAAGCAGCAAAATCAAAATCACTCACAAGAATCAAGACTGAGTGTTTGGATTTCATGTTCTAGAACATCAACAAATGTAAATGTTAAAATGTTTAAGTTGAAATGTGGGCTTATTAGTGCCCATTGACAGATATGTGATATGATTTAACATCTTCACTTGACCCACTGGCACCTCTGGCTTCTCAACGCATCTGACTGTATCTACCCTGACACTCAAAGGGAAGCTAAAACATAATTTTGTAAAATCCATAGTGCTTATTTTACTTCATTGCATCATTCATTGCAGATCTATAATTGTATTTAGGATCTGAAACCAATCTGCAATACCTAATTTCACTGTCTTGGTATCAGTGCTATTTGTAAAACAATAAGAATACACCTTTACACTCACTTTGGGTGTGACACGTTAACTTGGAAAGTTTTATTATCATAGTTTTGTCACCTGCATACACACTTGGCATGGGGACAAAGTGCTGAGACCAGTGGAAGAGTTACTTTAAGAAGTCAAAGTTAACACCTCCACATCACATATCTCTCTGCAGAATTTAAAGCAGGCTTTCGCTTAAGTATTAATGGATAGACTATAATTTTTGAAACAGCATGTTGGAAGACATTTTTGTGTTCAAATGAGTAGTTCTCAAGTAAGCATATTTAGAGTTAGGGTTCACAACTTAAAACTACTTGGTTAAGATTAACATAAGAGTAAGGGTTAGGTTAGAATGAGTATCTAATTTCAGTAC
Source organism: Pholidichthys leucotaenia (assembly GCA_020510985.1). NCBI lineage: Eukaryota > Metazoa > Chordata > Actinopteri > Cichliformes > Pholidichthyidae > Pholidichthys > Pholidichthys leucotaenia. The sequence goes on along the minus strand of CM035839.1, from coordinate 311,445,771 downwards.
ACTATAAGTACCTCTAACCAGGGACATGCACAGACATTTACGGGGGTGTTGCCCAAAACTGAAACAAGGGCACCCTCAATTCACTTTGACTCTTATTACCTACAGTGGATATACATAAAACATCTACACACCCCTGTTCATATGCCAGGTTTTTGTGATGTAAAAAATGAGACCAAGATAAATCATTTCAAAACTTTTTCCACCATTAATGTGACCTATAACCTGTACAGACCAATTGAAAAATAAACTGAAATCTTTTAAGGGGAAAAATAAAAAACTTACAATAACCTGTTTGCGTAAATATGCACACCCTATTTTAGTTGGGGATGCTGCTGTGTTCAGAATTAACCAGTCACATTAAAACTCATGTTAATGAGAGTCAGTACACACCTGCCACCATTTAAAGTGCCTCTGATTAACCCCAAATAAAGTGTAGCTGTTCTAGTAGGCTTTTCCTGACATTTTTGTAGTCACATCTTACAGCACAAGCCACGGTCCCCAGAGAGCTTCCAAAGCATCAGAGGGATCTCACTGTTCAAAGGTATCAGTCAAGAGAAGGGTACAAAGGAGTTTCCAAGGCATTAAATATACCACAGAACACAGTGAAGACAGTCATCATCAAGTGGAGAAAATATGATGTAACAGTGACATTACCAAGAACTGGATGTGTCTCCAAAATTGATGAAAAGATGAGAAGAAAACTGGTTAGGGAGGCTGCCAAGAGGCCAACAGCAACACTGAAGGAGCTACAGGAATTTCTGGCAAGTACTGGCTGTTAAGTACATGTGACAATAATCTTCTGTCTAGGGTGGCAACACAGAAGCCTTATCTTACTAAGAAAAACATCCAAGCTCAGCTACATTTTGCAAAAAACACATTTTAAATCTCCCAAATGCGTGTGGGAAAATGTGTTATGGTCCAATGAAAGCAAGGTTGAACTTTTTGGCCATAATTCCAAAAGGTATATTTGGCGCAAACACAACACTGCTCATCACCAAAAGAACACCATACCTACAGTGAAGCATGGTGGTGGTGTAGGTACCACATTTGCTCGGGCTGCTAGACCTGCTCGGGCCTTGTGCCTGCTTATGACATTGCAAAACAGGATTGCCTAGATGGCTGTTTTGATGACAGCACATTCTGACTGGTCTGTTTTTTTTAATTAAAAAAATATGCCTTTCATTACCTCCGCCAAGGAGGTTATGTGATCATCGGCGTTGGTTTGTCTGTCTGTTTGTTTGTTTGTTAGCAAGATAACTCAAAAAGTTATGGACGGATTTTCATGAAATTTTCACAGATTGTCAGAAATGGGGTATCCTACAGATGATTAGATTTTGGTGGTGATCCGGATCACCGTCCACAAGAAAACCGCCATTACGCAAAATGCCATTTTCGTGAATAACTACTAAACCACTAATCCTATCATTGTCAATCCAATTGCTTGTCATATGTTTTCATGGTCAAGGAATCTGAAAACATACACACAAACACTGTATGGGGGGAACTGTGGCGCTTGGCGGAGGTCTGCGCTTTCCGAGTGCTTTTGTAGTTTGAAATGTTTTGCTTTTATTATTACAAGGACAAGAACTTTTGTGTTATTTTGATCATTTACAAATAAAATATTATCTGTCTATCTATGGCCAGACATACAGTACACAGATATTTTGTTTTTTAAAGATCATTTTCTATATGTGGGCTTCACCATTTATCCACAAACAAAACACCGTTTTCAGGTACTAAAAAGGACTACAAAAGTCCTTGTAGAAATAAAAGCAAAATATTTAACATGAAAGACATATTTTTTAAAACTACAAACACGGACCAATCAGAACATGCTATGTCATCAAAACACCCGTCCAGCCAACGATATTCTGCAATGTCATAAGCAGGCACAGGCCCCGAGCAGATCTAGCAGCCCAAGCAAATGTGGTACCTACACCACCACCATGCTTCACTGTAGGCTCAGACATTAAGACTTTCGATGAGAGGACACTGACTGTATCCTTGCACGGCCGTACATACCAATGGACATTCGTCATAGCGGCATGCAGCTTCCCCATTTTAAGTGCTGATTTTTTGTGTGCACACGGACTACTAGTCGATGTTGCTAACAGACGCCTGATTAACGCAATGTCTTTTGATTCTGGCTGGAAGGGTGCACCTTCACTGCGTTCATGGACCACAAGCTGCTAATGTACGCGATGGCCAAGGTTTCGGAACCATGGTCGGGCCGGCAGCAGAGACAGCTGGCCGCGATCTCAGAGTTTATGACAGACATTCAGCATGTGATTGGTAAACTCAACATGGTGGCGGACTGCCTCTCGCGCGCATCAGTGGCCCCAGTCTACGTGGGGATAGATTACTCAGCCATGGCCGCTGAGCAGATCGGCGATGCAGACGTTTGCGCGCTCCAGTCTAGACCAACAGGGTTAAGGTTGGAGAGCAGAGTACTGCAGGACCCCCCCCCCCCCATGACTGGGGGGGGGGGGGGTCCTATGACTGGCGCCTAGCGGCTGCCCCGGCCTTGGATGCGCTCTGCAGAGCGTGCCCAAATGCCAAGTCACGTTTCGTTACCTTGTATTCATACATGTTGTAATGACAATAAAGTTGAATCTCAATCTCAATCTCAATCTGTGACGTCTCCACGGGCCGCCTGTACCTGGTGGTCCCATGTGCTTGGCACCGCCGCATTTTTGAGTCGGTTCACTCTCTGGCACACCCAATAGTGCGCTCGTCAGTCAAAATGGTGAGAGCAACGTTCGTCTGGCCGAGCCTGCGCAAACAGGTGAAACAGTGGCTGGCAGCCTGCATAGCGTGCCAACGAGCCAAAGTGCACAGGCACACAAAGGCCCCCTTGGAGCCGTTCCATATCCCAGCTAAGCGGTTCGACCACATTCATGTGGACCTCGTGGCACCCCTCCTGCCATTGCAGGGGTTCACATCCTGACAGTGGTGGACCGCACCATGCACTGGCCCGAAGCAGTCCCACTAGCTTCCACCGCGTCCGCAGAAGTTGCACGTGCTTTTTTGACGACATGGGTGGCACATTTTGGCACCCCTTCGGACATCACGTCTGATCGGGGCACGCAGTTTGTTTCCTACCTCTGGTCCACCATGGCCCGGAGCCTGGGCATCACAATTCATCGCACGACCGCGTCCAACCCCCAGGTCAATGGGTTATGCGAGCGTTTCTATAGATCGCTTAAAGCAGCGCTCAGGGCTTCACTTATGGATGCAAATTGGGTGGACCGGTTGCCGTGGGTTCTATTAGGGTTGCGTTCAGCACCGAAGGAGGATTTGGCGGCCTCCCCAGCAGAGCTGGATTTTTCCTAGCTGCTGCGGCTCTCCAGGGAATTTTTGCCGGATAACCCCACGCCAAACACCGATCCGTCCCTGCATTCATGGCATAGCGCAGGGACAGGGACGCTACCCAGCCCGGCCCTTTTGTGCCAAAGACCTTGAAGGACGTGTCGTTCGTATTTGTCAGGCACGATGCCCACCGGACCCCATTGCGCCTGCCCTACGATGGCCCTTTCAGAGTGCTGGAACCCGGGGACAAAGATTTTGTGTTAGACTTGGGGGATCGCCGGGAGACAATCTGTATAGACAGGCTTAAGCCCGCCTTTGTTTTAGCAGACGAACAGGTGGTGTTGGCCCGAGCTCCTCGGCATGGAAGACCCCACTGAGAACTCCCCAGGTAAATAACTCGTCAGATCAGTCACACGAGCATGCTGAAGGTGTCCCCCCCCATTGTCCCCCCACAGACGGACACACCCCCAGGAACCCCCCACCAGTACAGCAGTGCCTCGGAGCTGAAGATCCCCCATTACAGCAGCTATGGACGGAGGCTGAAGCCCAAATGACATGAGGGTTGAGGCTCAGTCTGAGAGTCTGGAGGGGGGAGGGCAGTGTGGGAAGCCACTCAGTAGTTTTCCCTTAGACTGAAGAGATGGCAGATCAAAGAGGCTAGGGGACAAGGGGAACTGTCATGGGGGGTTGATATGTAAATACAGCACCTCAGGTAGCAGAGGAGGGTTAATATAAAAGAGAGTGCCTGCAACCTGTGTTTCTAATGTTTTGGATTCTGGTGGATGTGAGAGGAAGCGAATAAAGTTTCATCTGCTCCGAACGCTCAGCCTGATTATTCATCTCTCCACACTCTATTCATTAATACTTAAGCAAAAGCCTATATTAAATTCTGCAGAGAGATACTGTATGTGATGTGGAGGTGTTAACTTTGACTTCTTAAAGTAACTCTTCCACTGGTCTCAGCACTTTGTCCCCATGCCAAGTGTGTATGCAGGTGACAAAACTATGATAATAAAACTCTCCAAGTTAGCGTGCCACACCCAAAGTGAGTGTAAAGGTGTATTCTTATTGTTTTACAAATAACACTGATACTAAGACAGTGAAATTAGGTAATGCAGATTGGTTTCAAATCTTAAATACAGTTAGAGATCCGCAGTGAATGATACAATGAAGTAAAATAAGCACTATGGATTTTACAAAATTATGTTTTAGCTTCCCTTTGAGTTTCAGGGTAGATACAGCCAGATGCGTTGAGAAGCCGGAGGCGCCAGTGGGTCAAGTGAAGATGTTAAATCATATTGTGGAGAATGTAGAAATGACGAGGTTGAGTTTATCTCACGAGTCAGGTTTATTCACATTCTCCAACATCATTCAACACAGAAAAGAGAATGAAACCCCCATACATTCGTCCTTTTATACCCCAGGACATCAAAGCACACAGTCACATTGTATTTTAATCCCGAGTCACAATGCGTCTTCTTTCAGGTCTTATCATCTCCACCTAAAGCCACTGGCGGCCAGGAAATCCCCCAGGCCATCTCTTTACATACCAAAGGCCACATCCCACATCCTCCTATTATCTCTAGGAGGATCAGTCCTTTTGTTCATCTGAGACGTGAAGCATACAGTAATACACAGTGGGGCAAAAAAGTATTTAGTCAGCCACCAATTGTGCAAGTTCTCCCACTTAAAAGATGAGAAAGGTCTCCAATTTTCATCATAGGTATACCTCAACTATAAGAGACAAAATGAGAAAAAAAAAATCCAGAAAATCACATTGAAGGATTTTTAATGAATTTTTTTGCAAATTATGGTGGAAAATAAGTATTTGGTCACCTACAAACAAACAAGATTTCTGGCTCTCACAGACCTGTAACTTCTTCTTTAAGAGGCTCCTCTGTCCTCCACTCGTTACCTGTATTAATGGCACCTGTTTGAACTCGTTATAAGTATAAAAGACACCTGTCCACAACCTCAAACAGTCAGACTCCAAACTCCACTATGGCCAAGACCAAAGAGCTGTCAAAGGACACCAGAAACAAAATTGTAGACCTGCACCAGGCTGGGAAGACTGAATCTGCAATAGGTAAGCAGCTTGGTGTGAAGAAATCAACTGTGGGAGCAATTATTAGAAAATGGAAGACATACAAGACCACTGATAATCTCCCTCCATCTGGGGCTCCACGCAAGATCTCACCCCGTGGGGTCAAAATGATCACAAGAACGGTGAGCAAAAATCCCAGAACCACACGGGGGAACCTAGTGAATGACCTGCAGAGAGCTGGGACCAAAGTAACAAAGGCTACCATCAGTAACACACTACGCCACTAGGGACTCAAATCCTGCAGTGCCAGACATGTCCCTCTGCTTAAGCCAGTACATATCCAGGCCCGTCTGAGGTTTGCTAGAGAGCATTTGGATGATCCAGAAGAGGATTGGGAGAATGTCATATGGTCAGATGAAACCAAAATAGAACTTTTTGGTAAAAACTCAACTTGTCGTGTTTGGAGGAGAAAGAATGCTGAGTTGCATCCAAAGAACACCATACCTACTGTGAAGCATGGGGGTGGAAACATCATGCATTGGGGCTGTTTTTCTGCAGAGGGACCAGGACGACTGATCCATGTAAAGGAAAGAATGAATGGGGCCATGTATCGTGAGATTTTGAGTGAAAACCTCCTTCCATCAGCAAGGGCATTGAAGATGAAACGTGGCTGGGTCTTTCAGCATGACAATGATCCCAAACACACCACCCGGGCAACGAAGGAGTGGCTTCGTAAGAAGCATTTCAAGGTCCTGGAGTGGCCTAGCCAGTCTCCAGATCTCAACCCCATAGAAAATCTTTGGAGGGAGTTGAATGTCCGTGTTGCCCAGCAACAGCCCCAAAACATCACTGCTCTAGAGGAGATCTGCATGGAGGAATGGGCCAAAATACCAGCAACAGTGTGTGAAAACCTTGTGAAGACTTACAGAAAACGTTTGACCTCTGTCATTACCAACAAAGGGTATATAACAAAGTATTGAGATGAACTTTTGTTATTGACCAAATACTTATTTTCCACCATAATTTGCAAATAAATTCTTTAAAAATCAGACAATGTGATTTTCTGGATTTTTTTTCCCTCATTTTGTCTCTCATAGTTGAAGTATACCAATGATGAAAACTGGAGACCTCTCTCATCTTTTAAGTGGGAGAACTTGCACAATTGGTGGCTGACTAAATACTTTTTTAACCCACTGTACATATGAAGCATATGAAACCCACATATGTGTCCCACAATAGCACATATTTGTCAATGGGCACTAATAAGCCCACATTTCAACTTAAACATCTCAACATTTACATTTGTTGATGTTCTAGAACATGAAATCCAAACACTCATCAGTCTTGATTCTTGTGAGTGATTTTGATTTTGCTGCTTTAAAAAAATCCAGTAAATATAATTCATGACAGCATATTTTAAATATTCCTATAAATACAACAAAAATGCAAAAGAAGCACATACTGTATTTCTTCAGTTTTTCTGTGTTTTATTGACGCCTCCAAGGCATTTGATCGTGTTAATCACAGGATATTGTTTAGGAAAATGATTGACAGGGGGGTTCCCAAGTACTTAGTACGCATCCTGATTTACTGGTACGCACATCAGAAGAGGCTGGTGAAATGGGGGAAGAGTCATTCATCCCCATTTGGTGTGAGCAGTGGTGTCAGACAGGGCAGTATACTGTATTATCCCCTATTCTATTTAATCTTTACATGGATGAGTTGTCAAAACAACGAATGCCTGTAAAACTGGGTGTTTAATAGGGAATAAGTTAGTGAATCATTTTATGTATGCTGATGATCTAGTTATTCTCAGTCCAAGTAGTGCTGGTCTTCAGGAGTTATTAAGAGTGTGTAGTGCTTATGGAGAGGAAAATGACATAAAATATAATACAAATAAGAGTTGTGTGCTGATTTGCCACACTAAAGAAGATTTGTTAATGAAATTCCCTGTCTTTGAATTGGCAGGCAGGGAATTAATTGTCAGGGATAAAATTAAATATCTTTACATTTTATTAATGATAGAATGACTGATGATGATGATATTTTCAGACAACGCTGCAAAATCTACATGCAAGCAAATATTCTTGCACGCAGATTTGGTTTTTGTTCAGATGAGGTGAAACTGGTTCTTTTTAAAACCTATTGTACACCTTTATACACTGCTCATTTATGGATAAATTATAGGAAACAAAGTATGCAGAAATTACAGGTTGCTTACAATGATGCCTTAAGAATTTTACTTAAAAAGCCTCGATGGTGCAGTGCTTCCGAGTTATTTGTCTCATCACGTGTAAATACTCTGCATGCAGTAATAAGGAATCTTATGTATAAATTCATCTGTCGGCTTGATGTATCTAGAAATGAAATCATTCAAGTCATGTCTAGCATTAAGCTCAGTTCTATTCGCTGTCAGTCACAGTTTAGAAGGCACTGGTACAGTTGTCTTTTTAAGTCTTTTTAAAGTCTGTATTGTCTTTGTACTTCTCTTAGCAGTTGTGTCTTAGTGTTTTTTGTAACTTTTTGATTGTTTCTCTTATTAACTGTTTTTTTCAACTGTCTTGTTTTTACTTTTTTTGATGTACCTTGAGTCTGGAATAAAGTCTTTGACTGTATGATTTTGCTTTTATTACTGCAAGGACCAGAACTTTTGTGTTATTTTAATCATTTAGAAATAAAATATTATCTAACCATCTAGCTATGGCCAGACATACAGTACACAGATATTTTTTTTAAAGATCACTTTCTATATGTGGGCTTCACCATTAATCCACAAACAAAACACCATTTTCAGGTACTGAACAGGACTACAAAAAGTCTTTGTAGAAATAAAAGCAAAATATTTAACATGAAAGACATATTTTTTAAAACTACAAGCACGGACCAATCAGAATGTGCTACATCATCAAAACAACCATCCAGCCAATCATATTCTGCAATGTCATAAGCAGACACAGGACCCGAGCTCATCAAGCTGCCCGAGCACATATGGTATCTACACTGGTTACTAGGGGTGTGCCATATCGTATCGTTCATGATAATACTGGTATAAATTTTGATACAAAAATGAATATCGCGATATTTGGGGTCCATTACTCTGCCAACGGAAGTTACGTGTTACCATACAAACAGCAAAACATGTGGCATGAAAAACAGTGTTCCGTTCTTGGAATGTCTGCGCCTAGTTGTGAGGAAGTAATTTAGTTTTAAGGCCATTTCAAACTGCTGCCTGTTATGACCACAGACAACAGCAATGACAACCGACAAGGATGCTGCCTTTTACTGAACTTTATTACAAGAAAAGAATAGGAATACAGGCACGTGTATAATGGGACCGGTTGCCAACAACCTGTTACCATCTCTGTATCAGGATTAAGACTAACCTGAGATGGCGGGTCGCCCAAAATCCAGTGGTGTGAAAAAGTGTTTGCCCCCTTCCCAATTTCTCATTTTTTGTATGTTTGTCACACATAAATGATTCAGATCATCAAACAAATTTAAATATTAGACAAAGATAACACAAGTAAACACAAAATGTGTTTTTTAAATGAAGGTGTTTATTATTACAGAGAAAAAAAAAATCCAAACCTACATGGCTCTGTGTGAAAAAGTGATTGCCCCTAAACCTAATAACTGGTGGGGGCACCCTTAGCAGCAACAACTGCAATCAAGCATTTGTGATAACTGGCAGTGAGTCTTTTACAGTGCTGTGGAGGAATTTTGGCCCCCTCATCTTTGCAGAATTGTTGTAATTCAGCCACATTGGAGGGTTTTTGAGCACGAACCGCCTTTTTAAGGTCAGCAGCATCTCAATCAGACTCAAGTAAGAACTTTGACTAGGCCACTCCAAAGTCTTCATTTTGTTTTTCTTAAGCCATTCAGAGGTGGACTTGCTGGTGTGCTTTGGATCATTGTCCTGCTGCAGAACCCAAGTGCACTTCAGCTTGAGGTCATGAACAAATGGCCGGACATTCTCCTTCAGGATTTTTTGGTAGACAGCAGAATTCATGATTCCATTTAACACAACAAGTCTTCAAGGACCTGAAGCAGCATAACAGCCCCAGACCATCACACTACCACCACCATATTTTACTGTTGGTATGATGTTCCTTCTCTGAAATGCTGTTACTTTTATGCCAGATGTAATGGGACACACACCTTCCAAAAGTTTAACTTTGGTCTCGTCAATCCACAGACTATTTTCCCAAAAGTCTTGGGGATGATCAAAATGTTTTCTTGCAAAACTGAGACAAGCCTTTATGTTCTTTTTGCTCAGCAGTGGTTTTCATCTTGGAACTCTGCCATGCAGGCCATTTTTGCCCAGTCCCTTTCTTATGGTGGAGTCATGAACACTGACCTAAACTGAGGCAAGTGAAGAGTGCAGTTCTTTGGATGCTGTTGTGGGGTCTTTTGTGACCTCTTGGATGAGTTGTCGCTGTGCTCTTGGGGTAATTTTGGTCGGCCCGCCACTCCTGGGAAGGTTCACAACTGTTCCGTGTTATCGCCATTTGTGGATAATGGCTGTCATTGTGGTTTGCTGGAGTCCTTATGCTTTAGAAATGGCTTTATAACCTTTTCAAGACTGATAGAGCTCTATTACTTTGTTTCTCATTTGTTCCTGAATTTCTTTGGATAACAACATGATGTCTAGCTTTTGAGGATCTTTTGGTCTACTTCACTTTGTCAGACAGATCCTATTTAAGTGATTTCTTGACTGAGAATAGGTGTGGCAGTAATCAGGCCTGGGTGTGGCTAGAGAAGTTGAACTCAGCTTTCCAAAGATGTGATAAACCACAGTTAATTTATTTTTTAACTGGGGGGGGGGGGGGATCACTTTTTCACACAGGGTCACGTAGGTTGTGATTTTTTTTTTTTTACCTTTAATAATAAACACCTCCATTTAAAAAGTGCATTTTGTGTTTACTTGTGTTATCTTTGTCTAATATTTAAATTGATGATCTGAAACATTTAAGCGTGGCAAACATACAAAAAAATGAGAACTCAGGTGACGTCATCCGCAGGATGCACCCCACTCCCAGATATGGCCAATCTCATAAAGAATAATAGGACACCTTTCATGAAACTGCTTTTGACAGGTTTATGACCCCTTTTCCCCACCCACACCCCGCCCCCTTTGACCTGACCTGACCTCGACCTCGCCTTTGATCCGCAACTATCCTTTGATCAGCGACATCCTTTATGATCCGTAACTATCCTTTGATCCATGACGACCTTTGACCCCGCCCTGAGGGCTGAGTGTGGGAATAGAATGTTGTGGGAATAGAATGTTAACCTACGGGAAACGCTGGGACGGCGTGCGTTGTAGTTGCAGAGTTTTATATACATACAGCTGAAGTAACACCGCGTAGAAAAAAGAATGCACAGAACTAAACATTAAACAAAAAACTTTAAATTTTAACAAAATAAAATGGTAAATGGCGATCATGTAGCGAAATGAGCAGGCAAGGCAGTGAGCTAGATCAGAGTGGACTTTTTTCTCTCTAACCACAAGTCAGCAAGAATAACCCAGGTCGCTGGGCATTTCTCTTTTATATCTTACATCCTCACCTCGAGACCTGGGGAGTTCACACCACAATACACACAATCACAGTACACGTCCTCACCAAGCCTGTCAGCGCATTAACATACTGTCCGGTGGTTCACACCACAATACACACAATCACAATGCGCGTCATCACAAAGCCTGTCGGCGCATTATCATGCAGTCCGGTGGAGAAGCCACAGTCTGCCCGGCGCATCCGCCTAACAGTCCTTTAGCGTCTCCACCTCTGCTGTCCCGTCTCGACCCCCTGTCGGCTTCTCTCCTCCTGTGCCATTCAGTCTGAGTGGAGAATGTAACGTCTAGGTCCCCCACACCAGCACTTTTTCTCGTGTACAAGAAGGGGCTTTACAGATCATGCTATTCAAACACACACTCCCCCCACTCCCCCTCGCCCACCCCACCCCTCTATTCCCACGTTTAATGATTGTGTTTTTATGTATTATCATTATGAATTTCATTTTATTTATTTATCTATTTAAATTGATTCTTGTACTGATGCAACATGTTCAAATAAATCATTCAAATTGATGGATGGTATTTGAGGTTTATAAACTTTTTGATCTGCCCTCAGCCAATGAACAGGGAAAAAAGAGGATTGTCTAAACTGCATCCAGACCCCTGTGGCTGACAGCACCTCCCACAACTAACAACACCCTCCAATTTTTAAAAAATACTGCCCAACTAGCCATTTTTGCCCAAACCAAAATGGAGACAAACCCCACGGCCTAGCCAATGGTGTTCTAGAGGCGGGGTAATCCCCAACCCAAGCCAGGGGTCAACCCACAGTAGGAAAAAACAGTGCACTGGTGATCCAGAGGTCTTCGCGTGAACAGGGATAGCTTGAACTGTGCAAAAAGTAAGCCTTCAAACATGCGTTTTCGCACCTACCCTCCTTTTTTTCCTTAATGAAACAAGTCAGTGATGACAAAAAAAAAACCCTTTTATCTGTATGCTTGTGATGATTAGAGTTTATTTTGTGCTGATACTAGGAAATTTAACATTTCTCCTATAAAAAAGAATTTTATATTTTTAAATGACCACACAACAGCGTTGTAAGGATTGTTTGTGTGAAACAATTCTGTAAAACATCCCAAAACTTGTACATAATATTTACCAACAGTTAAATTATTTTTATTCAATCAAACCTTTTATCGCCGCTGTGATTTGTACTGATCATGCCAGTTCACAAGGTGGCAGGCATTTGTTGGAGGACTAATGGATGACACGTATTACACCAAAAAGGAAGAAATACTTCCTTCTTCTTGTACTGTGGGATTAGGCCAAAACAAATATGGCCGCTACCAATCATTGTAGAGAGGAAAATCGCTCCACTTCTATGCAGTTTTATAAGATAAACAGCACCAGAATAAAAGCGAAATTAAGGTGGAATAATCAATAAGAGTTTGTGGATGTAGGAGAGAAAGCTAAAATGACCGGTAGAGGACAAAATAGCGACCAGAATGCGGCAAAAGGACACCGATAAGTGACGAATGTCTTTGTTTGTTTGTATGCAAATTAGATGCATAAATTTACTGCTATCTGAAACTTTGGATCATATTCTACATCTTTCTGATTGACAGTAAGCAATTATCTCTTACCAATTTCAAATTATAGCCTTGGAAAGTTGTGACCTGAATATTTTCTTAAAAATCTTTACCACTGTTGACCACAAGGGGTTATGTCGCAGTTTGGCGACATTCACAGAATTTGCAGAGGATTTTGGGTGTCTGCTTTTTTTTTTTTTTTTTTTTGAAACAACCTTCATTCTCATAAAACAAATGCTTTGTTTTGCACGAGAAAAAAAAAAAAAAAAAAAATCTCACAGTATTTTTACTTACTGGCATATGTAGTCCAAAACCTCGAGTGTACATAAAGAATGGATTTGAGAAGGAAAGTGTTTTTGGTATAACATTTAAAGAACTTACCAAATTCACCACCCAGTCCCAAAAAGGCATTAATTAGTTAACATTTTTCCTAATCTATTTTCATTACAAGAACAATCCTTTGTTTTTTAGAGACATTTATCAACTTTGTAATCATTCAAAAAACATTTTTCACACTTTGAATTATTGTATAAAAAAAACTCTGAAAACAATTGTCATTAACCAATTGTCATTAAATGTACAGTGGGGCAAAAAAGTATTTAGTCAGCCACCAATTGTGCCAGTTCTCCCACTTAAAAGATGAGGGGGGTCTCCAATTTTCATCATAGGTATACCTCAACTATGAGAGACAAAATGAGAAAAAAAAAATCCAGAAAATCACATTGAAGGATTTTTAATGAATTAATTGGTAAATTCCTCGGTAAAGTAAGTATTTGGTCAATAACAAAAGTTCATCTCAATACTTTGTTATATACCCTTTGTTGGCAATGACAGAGGTCAAACGTTTTCTGTAAGTCTTCACAAGGTTTTCACACACTGTTGCTGGTATTTTGGCCCATTCCTCCATGCAGATCTCCTCTAGAGCAGTGATGTTTTGGGGTTGTCGCTGGGCAACACGGACGTTCAACTCCCTCCAAAGATTTTCTATGGGGTTGAGATCTGGAGACTGGCTAGGCCACTCCAGGACCTTGAAATGCTTCTTATGAAGCCAATCCTTCGTTGCCCGGGCAGTGTGTTTGGGATCATTGTCATGCTGAAAGACCCAGCCACGTTTCATCTTCAATGCCCTTGCTGATGGAAGGAGGTTTTCACTCAAAATCTCACGATACATGGCCCCATTCATTCTTTCCTTTACACGGATCAATCGTCCTGGTCCCTTTGCAGAAAAACAGCCCCAAAGCATGATGTTTCCACCCCCATGCTTCACAGTAGGTATGGTGTTCTTTCTCCTCCAAACACGACAAGTTGAGTTTTTACAATAAAGTTCTATTTTGGTTTCATCTGACCATATGACATTCTCCCAATCCTCTTCTGGATCATTCAAATGCCCTCTAGCAAACTTCAGACGGGCCTGGACATGTACTGGCTTAAGCAGGAGGATCCGTCTGGCACTGCAGAATTTGAGTCCCTGGCAGCGTAGTGTGTTACTGATGGTAGCCTTTGTTACTTTGGTCCCAGCTCTCTGCAGGTCATTCACTAGGTCCCCCCCCATGTGGTTCTGGGATTTTTGCTCACCGTTCTCGTGATCATTTTGACCCCACGGGGTGAGATCTTGCATGGTTTCCCAGATGGAGGGAGATTATCAGTGGTCTTGTATGTCTTCCATTTTCTAATAACTGCTCCCACAGTTGTTTTCTTCACACCAAGCTGCTTACCTATTGCAGATTCAGTCTTCCCAGCCTGGTGCAGGCCTACAATTTTGTTTCTGGTGTCCTTTGACAGCTCTTTGGTCTTGGCCATAGTGGAGTTTGGAGTCTGACTGTTTGAGGTTGTGGACAGGTGTCTTTTATACTGATAACGAGTTCAAACAGGTGCCATTAATACAGGTAACGAGTGGAGGACAGAGGAGCCTCTTAAAGAAGAAGTTACAGGTCTGTGAGAGCCAGAAATCTTGCTTGTTTGTAGGTGACCAAATACTTATTTTACCAAGGAATTTACCAATTAATTCATTAAAAATCCTTCAATGTGATTTTCTGGATTTTTTTTTCTCATTTTGTCTCTCATAGTTGAGGTATACCTATGATGAAAATTGGAGACCTCTCTCATCTTTTAAGTGGGAGAACTTGCACAATTGGTGGCTGACTAAATACTTTTTTTTCCCCACTGTATTTACCTCTTCCATCAATAGAGACTTGTGACTCAGGGTTTTTTTTATGCTAGTTCACTGTTATCTGAAACAGTCTTAAGGCAAAGCTTGACTTTAGTTAAACACTAATATTTGAAACAACCAGCGTGTGTTTATATCTGTTGTTTGATATCACCACCTAAAACCTCTATGGCAGGATGTAACGTTTATCCTTAATACTTTTAACAGCACTAACAATCAAAGATTTAGTCTTTTCAAAACTTTATCATTTACAAGTTAAGAAGTTTGCTACAGTTTAACAAAAATGATTTTCATTATTGACACAAGTCACAGAAACAGTACACTTTCAACAAAACGTAGATGCAACTTTCCAGCATACTTGCAAAATTATTCTAGTTACATTAATCACACCATGAACAAAGATTTACTCTTTTTCAAAACTTTATCATTTAAAAGTGTGGTTTATTTTGCAGTAGCCAATTTAACATTCCTCTGGCTGACAGTCCCCACCAAACACTCACCAGATGTGACACATCACACACTGTTCAAAAAGTGTTTGATAATGAGACACACACACACACACACACACACACACAATGAATGAATGAATGAATTTATTTCGGATAATACAGTACAGGTTAAAAGAAACTGTATAATATAACAACAAGGTCAAATTAGACAAAGACTCCTTCTACTAAACAATTCCACGTGAGTTATCCGAAATGGGTGATGGCTGAAGCCGCAGCTTATATTGCCCACCCATATTCCATCCAAGAATTCAAAAGAAAAAAGAGTAAACAAGACAAGAGTGATTACAATTTAGAACAAAGCTAAGACAAAGTGTGACTGAGAGAGAAAAAAAAAAAAGAAAACTAAGCTAAGCTAAGTTAAGCGGTTACTTTTCAAAACAAATCTAAGACAGAATGTCACAGAGAGAAAAAAAAAACAAAACAAAACAAAAAAAAAACTAAGCTACAACACAACACAGGCTGGATATGTCAATCCTTATGTGAGTTTACATGTCGTCTTGTAAATATGTTTGGAGTATTTCTTCCTTTAGTTTTTGTTTTAATTGTCCAAGCGTTGTACATGATTTTAATTCAGGTCCATAATCGTTCCATAATCTGACTCCTTGCACTGAAATACAGTGTTGCTTGGTGGTTGTTCTCACTGTAGGCTTTTGAAATATACATGTTCCTCTGAAGTGATATCGTTTCTCCCTTGTTTGGAACAACTTTTGGATATTTGCGGGCAGTGATAAATTCTTCACTTTGAACATTATTATTGCGGTTTTAAAGTCAACCAGATCTTTCAACTTGAGAGTTTTTTGTTTAAGAAAAAGTGGGTTTGTTGGTTCCCTGTAAGCTGCTTTGTTTATTATTCTAATAGCTCTCTTTTGAAGCATAAAGAGTGGATATATGTTTGTTTTGTATGTATTTCCCCATACTTCATTACAATATGTCATGTATGGGAGTATTAATGAATGATACAAGGTGTATAGTGTGGGTTGATTCAGCAAATATTTCACTCTGTGTAATATTGCAATTGATTTGGAAACTTTACCTTTAATATAATTAATATGTGACTTCCAACACAGTTTATCAATTATTACTCCAAGGAATTTAGTTTCAGATACCCTTTCAATCTCTACACCATTTACACTGAGTTTGGGTACTGGATTGTTGTGATGGTTGTTAAAGACTGTAAATTTTGTCTTACTTAAATTGAGCGTTAATTTGTTTGAATCAAACCACAGTTTAAGCTTTCCTAATTCCTTCTCGAGTGTATCCAGAAGTTGTTCCAAATTGTTTCCACTGCATAGCAGATTAGTGTCATCGGCAAACAATATTAAGTCCATTTTTTCTGAAACTTTACATATATCGTTTATATACATATTGAATAATAATGGTCCCAAAACTGAACCCTGTGGGACTCCACAGGTGACCTTCAGCAACTCTGAGTTTTTGTTGCTAACACATACATACTGATATCTATTCTTTAAGTAACTACTTAACCAGGACAGTGCTACCCCTCTAATACCAGAATTTTGTAGTTTCTTTAATAATAAATTATGATCTACTGTATCAAATGCTTTTTTAAGATCTAGGAATACTCCAACTGAATACTCTTTATTTTCAAAGGCTGTTGATATTTTTTCTGTAAATTCCATTAGGGCATATGCAGTTGTCCTCTTGTGTCGGAACCCATATTGCTGCTCACATAATAAATCATTCTTCAGTATGAAGTTGTCAATTCTCTCATAGAATATTTTTTCAAGTATCTTGGAAAATTGCGGTAATAGTGAAATTGGTCTATAGTTTGAGAGTTCCCCTCTGTCGCCCGTCTTGTATATCGGAATTACTTTAGCTATTTTCATTGCATTGGGAAATATACCTGATTGGAGAGACAGGTTGCAGATATACGTCAGTGGTTTTACTATGCATTCGATAACAGTTTTGACTAGTAGCATGTCAATACCATCACAGTCAGTAGATGTTTTACTTTTGAACGATTTAACAATTTCAATGACCTCTCTTTTGTCTGTGTTCTTTATGAAGATGGAGTCTTTTACAGCAGTGTTATTGCATATTGTATCACCTGTTGGCACCATAGTGGGTATTTCTCGGGCCAGTTTAGGTCCAATGTTAATAAAAAAATTATTAAATTCATCTGCAGGTGAAGCAATATTCACACTCTGAGTCGTTTTATTATTTTTTGGAATATTAGTTGGGTAGCTTGTATTTCTGCTTTTATTTCCAAGGATACTGTTGAGTATTGTCCATATATTTTTAATATTGTCTCTGTTTTTCTCCAGTTCTTTACTGTAATAGTCTCTTTTACTACATCTTATTATATATGTTAACTTATTTTTGTATGTTTTATACCGCTGCTCTGCTTCTTTTGTTCTTTTCTTTAGGAAAGCTTTATATAATAAATGTTTCTTTTTACACGCCTTTTGTAGTCCTTTGGTTAACCATGGCTTATTAGCAAATTTGTGTTTAAGCTTTTTTATTACTAATGGGCAGTTTTTTTCATAAAGAGTGGTTACAATGTTTATAAATGTGTCATAGGCTTCATTTACATCTGATACATAGACTTCTGTCCAGTCTTGCTTCAGCAAGTCCTCTTTAAGAGAACTGATTGCATTTGGTGATTTGTGTCTGAACGATTTTGAAGTTTTTTTTCTGCGTTGGGCCCCGTGTGGCCATGGATAAGTGCAAAGGTTGGCAAGTGGTCACTTATATCATTTATCAATAATCCACTTTCTATTTTCTTATCGAAAACATTGACAAACAGGTTGTTAATAAGTGTAGCAGAGTGAACTGTGATTCTACTGGGATGTGTTATTGTGGGATATAGACTCATGCTGTACATAGAGTTCATGAACTCTGTAACTACATTTTGTTGATGAGGATTCAGGAAGTCAATATTGAAATCTCCACAAATTGCTACCATTTTCTTACTAGTAATATTATTGTACAGCTCGACTAATTTATCTCTGAATGTCTCAATGCAAGTTCCCGGCGTTCTATATATGCAGCTTATGATTAGATTTTTTGTTTTGTCTAGGTCAATCTCAACAGTAACGCATTCCAAAATCCCTGGTAGTGCTAAGGACATTTCATTTACAAGCTTACACCTGTACAGGTCATCAATATACAGTGCAACACCACCACCCTTTTTTTGAGTTCTGTTAATATAAAACATCTGATATCCCTCTATTGCCATCAGGGGAGCCTGCTCTTCGTTAAGCCAAGTTTCAGAGACTGCAATAGCTGTGAATTTTCTGTCTAGCTGTTTTAAATAGTCCTGAATCTGTGGAAAGTTTTTGTTAAGACTTCTGCTATTGAAGTGTATTATTGACAGTTTACCATCTAATTGCATTTGACTTTTGAATTGTTTTTCAGTGTAATATTCACAGTGGTTATGAATATTATTGAAAAGTGGTTATCAGGATCAATATCGTTCTCTATCTCTTGTGGTTTATGTTCAGCATAATGGTATGTTTTCAGAGTTTGAGTTTCCTCATTCTGTGTCAAATGACTTCCTCCAACTGGGGATAATTGATGTCTACTTGAGTCGGTCATAAGTTTTTGTTTGTTTTGGTTATTTTTATTAAAGTACTTTGGCATGGTGTATCAAAAGAACTATTCTTATCGTGTGTATGAATGTGGATTATCATTGGCTCATAATTTTCTAATCAGTGTTCATCTGTATTTATCTAAGTCAGTAGCATCTCTGATCATTATACTCTTTGCTTGCTCAGGTGATCCATTTAGTTTAATCCAAATTCTACAATTTCTTGTCCAGGTTGCTTGTATCTTATTTTGTTTTTTTAGCATCCGTGCCTGTCATGCTAATTCAGCGTTTTTTTTTTTTTGTCAGGTGTTCATTTATGTAAACTTGAGTTTCCTTTAGCTTTTTGGCCTGCCTCAGTATGTTATTCTTTACCCTTCTGTTCACAAAGCGCATCACAATTGATTTCTTTGTTTTGTTATCTTTCTTCGGTAGAGCATAGCAGGCTGAGATTGCATTGGCTTCTACCTTAATGTCTTTATCATTAAGGAACTGAAGCACTTGATTTTCTAAGGACAATGACTCACTCATGGGTGCATCTTCACCACTCAGTCCTACTGTGGCATGGGCGTATGACTGATATCTGATGTCTAGTCCATTTATAACTAGGTCATCAATACGAGAACCTTGTTCAAGATCCTCGACGCGTTGCTCCAAAAGACGCCCGTGTTGCTCCAGGTCCATAATTTTTTTGTCTTTTTCTTGAATTTTTAAATTTAGGGCTTGTACCTGTTCTATTAGGCCTATTATTTTGTCCTGTTGGCTAGTCAATTTGGCCAATTCTTCTGACATAAAGCTCAGAGCTTTTTTGATTTCTTCCATTTCCTCTTTCTTTGGTGGCATCTTACTGACCTGTAGATAGAAGTAAACAGAGAATCCGGCTAGGCCTCAACTAGCCCGGCCGCTGCTGAACTCGCCGCAACAGCTCCTGCACAGCTCCTCCGCCAAGTAGCGCTGCACAGCTCCGCAGATCACCCCCGTCATTCGCCACCGCCTGCCGCCGTCTGATTGGCCGGTTATGCCACACACCACTGGCGCAGCCGAACTTCACCGATCACCGCCGCCGCTCGCCGCCGTCTGGCTGGGTGGCACCTCCGCTAGGCCCCGTCACCGACCGCCGTCAGTCTGGTAGTTCCTCAGCTGGACCTCGCAACTGAGTTCCGACTCAGGCCACTGTCCTGCTGGGTCCAGGTGGCCCCGTCTCTCACCAACGCCGCGCTCGAGCTCCCAACTGCCGCCTCGGTTGGTTCCTCCGATAGGCCCTCACCGGGGACTGAGCCGCTTCGTGTCGGAGTTAGGTGGCGCACTGGGGCCAGCGTTAAGCTAACTAGCGTTAGCTTGGCAATCGCTTCTGGTAGAGCGCAGCAGTTCTACCCGATTAAAGGGGCATTCCAACGAGATTCTGACGGAGGTGGAAATTCAGCCCGTGGGTGTCCGTCACGATTGCCGATCGCTGTTGGTTAGGTACTTTTAATGGAGAAATCAGTGAGTTTGTCTCGGCGCTGAAAAAGTGTGACCATCCTGGTCGCCATCTTGGACACACACACACCATCCATCCATCTATCTTCTTCCGCTTAATCCTTTTGGGGTCACGGGGGGGGGGGGGGGGGGGGGGGGCTGAAGCCTATCCCAGCATCTTTGGGCGAGAGGCAGGGTACACCCTGGACAGATCGCCAGTCCATCGCAGGGCCAACACAGAGAGACAGACAACCATTCACTCTCACAGTCAGACCTAAGGACAATTTAGAATCCCCAGATTTGATGCCAATTAACCTAACTTGCATGTTTTTGGCATGTGGGAGGAAACCGGAGAAATCCCGGAGTAAACCCACGCAGACACGGGGAGAACATGCAAACTCCACACAGATCACTGTTGATTGGGGGCTGGGATTGAACCCCGGATCCCCCGGCCAAGGGTGAGTTGCTGTGCTGCCGCAGTGCTAACCACTCCACCACCGTGCTGCCCCCCCACACACACACACACACAAAAGTTCAGTTGTTTTAGCTCCCGACAAATAGGTGTTATCTCATCTCCCATAGTGTAGAAATCCCAATCTATTTTCACTACAGGAACAATCCTTTGTTTTTTAGAGACATTTATCCACTTTCTAATCATTCAAAAAACATTATTCACGCTATGAATTATTGTATAAAAAGCTGTGAAAACCAATTGTCATTAAATGTATTTACTTCTTCCATCAATAAAGAGACTTGTGACTCAGGTTTTTCCATGCTACTTCACTGTTATCTGAAACAGTCTTAACGCTTTAACTGTGTATGTTGCCAAACTGCGACATAACCCCTAGTGGTCAACAGTGGTAAAGATTTTTTTCAAGAAAATATTCAGATCAGATGTTAGAACTTTACAAGGCTATAACTTGAAAGTGGTAAGAGATAATTGCTTACTGTCAATTAGAAAGATGGAGAATTTGATCCAACGTTTCAGATAGGAGTAAATTTATGCATCTAATTTACATACAAACAAACAAAGACATTTGTCACTTACCGCTGGCAAGGCGGCGTCCTTTTGCAGCATTCTGGTCGTAATTTTGTTGTCATGCGGTGACCCTCGTGGGCCACCATAAAGCCCCATTTCCACCAGTATCACCTTGGCTTTACTTTTTTTTTACTTGTTTCTGTTTTTCGCCATTTCCACCTCAGTGCTCACGGTCTAACCGTTACGATTTTCATGCCTGTTAAGAGGCAGGGTACAGCCGAGCGAAAAGCGAGGTGTGATTTCACGTCAATCGACTGCTAACCGCTGATTGGTCAGGGCGTAACGTCACAAAACGCGTCCGTTTTGTTTTCTGTTGAAGCTACACGACCGCCATTTGTAATTTCAGCGAGTACTGTAACCGCGGAGACCGGCTTCACAATTGTGTTCTCTTATTATAACAATGTCCACGCCGTCCACGCGCAAGTTTATTCCATGGACAAACGAGGAGATGCGGACTTTTCTGTTCTTGGTAGCCGACGACCACATCCAGAGCGAGCTGGACGGTGCAACTCGCAACGAAAAAATATACCAGGAGGTTTCCGACCAAATGGCAGCACAAGGTTACACCCGGACTGCCAAACAGTGTCGTGAAAAACTAAAAAAAATGAAGAGCGATTATCGGGCCATAAAGGACCACAACGGACGCAGTGGTGTGAGTAGGAAGGAGTGGAAATGGTACGAGCGGATGGACGCGATATACGGACATCGGCCTGCTAGCCAAGGCAGAGAATTTGGGCTCGACACGGCCACGCAAATGGAAAACGGTGACGGTGAGTGTTGTTTTGTTATTGTCCGTCTTCTCGCCTTTCGCTCAAAAGCACACTTTATTTAAGCACTAAAGAAAATTGTTTGATTGTGGGCAATTGTTAGTGGTGGTGGCTAGCCCGCTAACAGCTAGCTACCTTGCTGCTACCTGGCATCAAGCTGCGGAATCACGCTTTAATTTCAGTATTCACGTGAAAAAAACGCTGAAGTAAGCTTTCTGTAATCTGCTTAAAAAGTTTTTAGTTTGCAGTACATGTTACACTTTGTTTGTGAGCTTTATTGTGTGTTTTTTCTTTCTAGACTCATTTTTCATATCCCAGCGGTGCGCGTCAATGGACCGGCCTGAAACTCCGGCGTCTCTCGTGGGGGTGCCCAAATCGGAGCCGACACCATTGTCTGCCACATCGGCAGGTCCATCACCATTCAGCATGTCCCGATCAAGTGCTGGTAAGGCACAACAAACTGAAAATTACCACCCGGTTGTTTTTATGTGATTGTTATTTTCTATAGACGCATAAGGAATTTAAAATGTCTTTGTACGTTTATAAAAATACTAGATTCAGGGGTGTTCATAGCCACCCTGCCCCAGTTTTATTGGTGTGCTGGTGGTGGAAATACTGTTGTATTTTTTTTTTTTTTTAAAAAAGGAGCACATGTACCGACTTCAAATCAACATGCTCGATTGAAATTCTTCACGTCAGCTAACACTATTAAGCCATTCTGATTTATGAGGACACAGTACAAACAAATTTTTTTGTCAAAATAACCCATTTTTTGATCCAGTGTTATCTAAATACAATGACCTCTGTCTTTCATATAGGCAAACGGAAAAGGTCCAGCAACATTGCAGACCTTGCATCAGTAATGGCCCAGAGTCATGCAGAGGAAATGCGGATCCAAGAACGGATGCTCGAACAGCGTGAAAGACACCATCAAATGCTGCAGGATCAGGAGGCTGCATTAAGAAGGGATGAGCTGACAGAGAGGTCTTCGTTCCACGGAGCCTTCCTAAGCCATTTTTCAAGTCTAGTCGAAGCACTGAAAGGTCCCCACTTGTAAACATTTTTTGGGAATATTTGTAATCTAATAAAATGTTAGTTTTTTTGATAAAAGTGTGGTTTGTCTGTTATAACTCTGGATGATAAAGGCTAATAATTACATACATATTCCATTGCCTCATTTGACCGTAATGCCGCTGTTCAGCCATAAAGGTGTTTTAATGGAAATTTAATTGTTATTATTAAATTGAATAAATATTAACACTGCTGTATCCATTGCTCTACAGTGGGTACAGTTTTTAAGTAAAATTGTAAGCAGTTGCACAGGTGTAATTTACATTCAGCAGTAGACACTGATAAAGGTAAAAGTCCAATTAGGTAAAGGTAAGTACATGTGAATTGAATGTTCTATCGGCATTCCAAATTCTGAGAATTCAAATACATTATAAGCAGTCTAGTATAATATAAAGCGAAAACACCCATACATGTAAACTCAAATATAATATTTTTGATGTTGTAAACGTTGACGTGAATATGATAAACCTATGCTATTGTGATTCAATAGATCCATAGTGATCTTTGGTTTGAAAAAGATAATTATAATTTGGTGTTGGGCAGTGTGACAATGTCACAGTATTAATAGGATTAAAAAAAGTTTCATCATAAAATTTCTAGGTTCATTGGCAATTCCATCAAACCAAAAGTGAGTTGTCTAGCTGCAGCATTTTTTGGGGGGTCATTTTCTTTTTTTTAGTGTGTAATTAGACATCGACGAACAGATAACCCTTATAAATAACAATAGATTTGTAAATGATACTCAAATGATACACAATACAAAAAATGGGCCTAGATTTGGAATTGGCTTTTTTATAATATTTTTAATTATTTTGTAAGGTGGTATTAGTTGATAGTACTGCAGCCTCACTTGATTACATAAGAAAACTATTAAAAGGAGGAGATTAGCTCCATGGTACAACTCCCAGACTGTGATTTTCCAAAAAATAAAAATTTCTAGGTTCATTGGCAATTCCATCAAACCAAAAGTGAGTTGTCTAGCTGCAGCATTTTTTTTGGAGTCATTTTCTTTTTTTTAGTGTGTAATTAGACATCGACGAACAGATAACCCTTATAAATAGCAATAGATTTGTACATGATACTCAAATGATACACAATACAAAAAATGGGCCTAGATTTGGAATTGGCTTTTTTTATAATATTTTTAATTATTTTGTAAGGTGGTATTAGTTGATAGTACTGCAGCCTCACTTGATTACATAAGAAAACTATTAAAAGTAGGAGATTAGCTCCATGGTACAACTCCCAGACTGTGAGTTTCAAAAAAATAAAAATTTCTAGGTTAATTGGCAATTCCATCAAACCAACAGTGAGTAGTGTAGCTGCAGCATTTTCTTTGCAGTCATTTTCTACATTGTTTTAGCGTGTAATTAGCTGATTTTTATAATATTATAAATTATTTTGTAAGTTAACGGGGTTTAGGATTAAGCTTCTGCATTATTTTAAATTAGTCCGGTGTTTGAGCATTAAATTACCCATACCTTAACAGTTTACTGTTTCGAACAACAGAGGCGACGTAGAGTAAAATTGCACAACATTTTATTTACAAAAAAATTTTTTTTTTACATATGTATGCACATGAACACTGAACAAATGAAATGTCTATTGATTGCTACACAAGTGCTGCATCACAGCATCTCTTATATCTCCACCCTGCTCCTCTACTCCCTGTGACGCTGCCACCACCACTTCTTCATCTGCTACATCAACCAATGTGGTGTCAAAGGCCTCTCCATGACTCTCACACAGATTATGCAGTGCACAACAAGTCAACACCATCGATTTAACCAGTGCGATGTTACAGTCATTACTTTTTAGAAGGCAGCGCCACCTTCCCTTCAGCCTGCCGAAAGCATTCTCCACAACCACGCGTACTCGACTGATGGTCTGGTTGAACGTGTGTTGTTCTTCAGTCAGTCGTCCGGTGTC
Organism: Pholidichthys leucotaenia; assembly: GCA_020510985.1. Taxonomy (NCBI): domain Eukaryota; kingdom Metazoa; phylum Chordata; class Actinopteri; order Cichliformes; family Pholidichthyidae; genus Pholidichthys; species Pholidichthys leucotaenia. The sequence continues at coordinate 311,420,824 of CM035839.1, read as the reverse complement.
ATGGAATGTTTTCAACAGCCAGTTTTGCAGGGGATAAGCAGAGTCTCCAAGGATGAAGTAGCCCACACGTACCGCACCAAGGTTCATGACTTTAGGTGGGAAGAGGTTTTCCCGACTGGCTAAATCCCACAGTGTGGACAGTCTAAGCACCCTAGCATCGTGCATGCTCCCAGGCAGCCCGGCAAACACATTCCAGAACAACCCCTTTCCATCAACAACACCTTGAAGGAGCACAGAGTGCCAGCCTTTACGATTAAAATAGTCTGTGTGATATTGTGTTGGTGCGATGATGGGTATGTGGGATCCATCAATGGCACCCACACACATTGGTAGCCCCCACCGACTCTCGATGTAGGCCGACATTTCCCTGAACCGCCCTTCATCAGGAAAACGGAGTTGTTCTGGAACCAGCAATGATTCTGCTGCTACACAAAAGTCCTGCACACACCTGCAAACCGTTGTGTTGCTGACCCCAAATAGATGACCAATACTGTGGTACTCTGAACCGGTAGCAAGCTTCCACAGTGCAATGGCCACTCTCTTCCTCAGAGGCACACACTGGCGGAATTTCGTATCTTGATGCTCCATGTACGGACGCAATTTGTGGCACAAGTATGTAAAAGTGTCCTCGGACATCCGGAAGTTCTGCAACCACTGCGTGCTTGAGAAGCCAGGAACAATATTCTCCCACCAAAGCAAGCTACGGTTAATTGCCCAGGCCGATGGTCTGCAGCGTTTATTTTGCAAGAACTCACCCAACTGAAAGACAGACACAGCATACATATTAATACTGATAAACAGGTGACATCAAAATTAGATTAGAGTATTTGTTTATTTGCCAGGGACAGTGCAATAAACACAGACAATTAATCAAATGACAATCTGATGTGTCGCACAAAGAGTGTATAGATATTAGCTAATTTGCCAGTCTTGTCCCTGGATGGGCTTTAGAAAGGAGAAACAATTTGAAAGAAAAAAAGGAAAGGAAAAGATTAAAAAAAAAAAAAAGGTCAATGAAAGTCTCAAAACTCAATAGGTTGCATTTTTTTTTTAAAATATTACAGTGATGCCACAGAATGGGCTTTTGTCCAAGATTTTTACAGTTTGATTATATAATGAACCTATATGTCTTATTGTAGAAGGGGCTGCTTGAGCCCAGACTGTCAAACAGTATGATCTATGAGAAAAAACCATAGAATGCATATACAGTGCAGCTGCTTCGTATGGTATGTAATATCTAATTTAAAGCAGTTCAGATTGTTTTTTAGTGTTTTTGAAATTTTCTTTATAGGAAGATTAAATTTGAGTTGAGGATCTAGTACAATGCCAAGGTATTTGAATTCTGTTACTAAACTGATGTCTTGATCATGTATTTTAACTTTAAAACGTTGCAGGTTACATTTTTTGATTTAAAAGCAATCTGTTTTGTTGAATCATAACGGAAATCATACCCACAGAATTACCCGAGAGAATAATCAGATATTTCAAATAATTGGTTTGAATATATAGGTGAAGGAGACATTCAGACAGCTGTTTTGCATGCAGGTGTAAATGCTGCACACAACAACGACATGACCAAATAATGACAATATAAATCATTAGCTTACCAACATCTGCTCCCTCATGTGCCTCATGTGTCTCATGTGCCGGACAATGATATCTGCTTCATATTCAGCTTCATATGCAGCTGCTTCATATTCCTCCGGGGCAAACGATACTATCCTCTCCTGCTCCAACGTGTGTGGTCTCAATCCACGTCGTCTTCTCCTGTACAATTCTCTTGTTTCGTTAAAGACATTCATTGTATTAAAAACCCACAGAAGAACATTGACCACCGTGGAAATCCTCCGCTCGTAATCAGCCATTTTTTTTTCTTTGTTGTGGAGTATTGGGTCGCGTACTTTACTACGTCAGCAGAGTGTGGGACCGCCTCAATCCCGCCCACCCCCAGCAATTCTCGGCTTTCCGCGGTTGTGATGGAGGCGCAGCCGCGGGAGAAACAAGTAGTAAAGAAAAGAAAAGAGTAGTGCAGAACTATATAGAGGAAATGTGGCTTAAGACGCCAAAAGTCACCAGTGAGTTTTGCATTTGTTGTTTTAATTAACAAGACACAAGACACGAATACAAGACTGAGTCGCTGAGGGCAAAAACACACACTACAGAATACAAGGGATTGTAGGGCTAACCCCAGCCACTACGACCTTAACCATGAACATGAACAAGAACAAAAACACGAACCTGACATGAGCGAGGACCAGGAAAGTTAGACGATACTCCAGCAATCAACTGCTGCCAGCGCCCGCTAATAAAGCCGGTCGCTAACGAGCAGTGATGCCGAACAGCTGATCGACCTTGACAGCCGGAAACCCCACCGAGCGCTGTCACAATAAGAGCCCGGTGGAGCCAGAATGTAATCCACAGCTGTCAAGGCCGGCAGAGACGATACATGGCCCGAGCGCGGACAAGATCGACGCTCGGGTCGTAACAGTACCCTCCCTCCGAGGGCGGGCTCCAGAACGCCCATAGTCATCCATGCCACACACACCCCCACCCCCTCCAGGGTGGGTGGATGGGGGCAGGCCCGGCGGGAGAGAGACAAAAGCCGAGAATTAGCACAAACCATCAAGGAGAGAAAAAAAAAACACTCAAAAAGCACAAGAAACCGTAGCACAGACAGAACAACAGAAGATACAACGCTCACTAGGGCAAAAAACAAGAAAAAACAACTATACAAAACACGATGATAAAAAATACCATATACCCAAATCAAAAATGCACAGGACACATGAGACAACTGCAGAACATAAATCACAAATTCCCAAAGTGCACAAATAACAATTACAAGAAACAAAACACAGGATAGCAAAAAAACAGAACAAATACTGGATCAGACTACCACAAAGAAATGACCTCTACCCCCCCCCCCCCGACAGTTCATGCCGAGCGGCGGAGACCAAGCGCCACAGGAACAGTTCAGGCGGTCTCCCCGCGTCCAACAGCCGGCATGGGAGGCGGAACATGACCGGGCGGCTTATCATAGTCCCAGGCCCGGAAAGTCCACTCCTCTGGTGGCCGAACCAGGTCACCCAGAAAAACGCACAACATGTCGGGTGGCCGACCCGAGGTGCCAAACCGGCGAAACAGTTCCTCAGGTGGCCGAACCAGGTCGCCCAATAATACACATGATAAATCGGGCGGCCGACCCAAGGCGCCGAACCGGCGAAACAGTTCCTCGGGCGGCCGACCCGCGTCCCTCAGCCACCAGTACTGGGGTAAAACGGCCCGCAGCGGCCTCCCTGGCGAGGACAAAACACGGGAGAGCCAGGGCGAGCGAAAAGGGACCCCCACGGCCCCCGGCGATGATGCGCAGGGGCGATGACTCTGTAAAGGGGACAGAAGACCAAAATGAGCCCATACCGAGCCAGGCGGCGAAAGGACTGCTGCTCTTCCACCGTCCTCGGACCACACCGGCGCTGCACCTCCGCTGGACCCCGATTGGTCCCGGCTGCACCCACGTCGAACCCCGATTGGGCCAGAACAGCACCTGCGGTGGACCCCGATTGGGTCTTGGGCACACCCACTTCAGACCCCGATTGGGCCAAAGCAGCTCCCGCGATGGACCCCGATTGGGTCTCGGGTGCACCCACGTCGGATCCCGATTGGGCCACAGCAGCCTCCACAAAGGACCCCGACTGGGTCGGTGCAGCTCCGCTGACGACCTCCAGTCCCAAACCTGGAAACTCCAACCCAGCGACCCCGACTGGCTCCACGCCGGTGACACTGCAAGGAAGCTCAGAACACACAGAAGAACCGGGATCAATATCACCGGCAGCAACAGAACCCAGCAAGACGAACTCGGGCGCAGCAGGTGGCTGCCCCTCACTCGCCTCCCCGAGAGGCAGGCAAAAATGCTCCAAAACAGGGGACAGAGACACAAGAGGGAGCACTTGCCTGCACTCGGGTTCTGTTGCCGCCCAGGACTCCGTCGATCCAGGCTCAGGGCAAAGAAGTTCGAGTGCAGGCTCCAACTCAGCTGCGTCGGGCTCCGCAGCTGGCGAGATGGTTTCCGCAGCCTGAGGTTCCTCTCGCGCTGATGTCCACGCCGATGACCCATATGGCATGGAGGCAGGGGACCCTCGACCCACTGGCTCGGACCGCTCCCGTGAGGAGACCCGGGGACGCTTCGTCAGCACAGGTTCCGGGCCGCAGTCCGCTCTTCTCCTCTGTCCATGACGTGGCTGCAGGACCGGATCCAGGCTTTCCAGCACCGCAGACCCCCTCCTCACCCCGCGACGTAGACCTGGCATCATGGACCACTCAGCAGAGGGACACACAGAGGCAGCAGGTTTGGTTATTATAACTACAGCAGGTGGCGGGAGCTCGGGGGGCTGCGGACCCCGAACTCTGCCCCCAGGAGTCAGACAAGGCAGGTTACAATTATGGTGTAAGGAACGAACTTGCACTTGCCTTTCTCCCGGAGGGAGGATGATGCCTGCTGTAGGGGACGTTGTTCCTCCTTCTCCCCGCTGGATGGCGACAGAGGGCCCCCTGGAAGGACGAGGAAGAGCCGCTCTCAGAGGTCCGCTGACGGGCTTCGCCGGCAATGGGTCCAGCCGGGGATTCTGCTGAGGTTGACTGTGGAGGTAACGACGGTTTCTGGCAGAGGGCGAGGCGAAGGTGAGGCCCGGGAATCACTGCTTCTGTGCGGAGACAGAGGTGAGGAGGTCGGCGAACTCCGGGAAGTCACTTAATTCAAGATTCCTCTCCACCAGTCTGACTGCCGCCGTCACATGTTTGATAATCTGTGTGGGGTGAACTGCGGAACGAGCAGCCACCACTCGGCCCCAGATGGAAGCAATTGAGAGTTGAAGCTTCTCTGGGGGATTCCCGAATGACGACACTCTCCGGCGGGGATCACCCCTAGGCGGAGCGAACTCCTGGACTGGAGTGGAGGCAGGAACGGGATCTGAATGTGAGGAGCAGGGATGCCTCCTCTTCGGCTTCCTGCCGAGATTTCCCTCCAGCCCACGGAGTATCTCGCGCTGTGCAGCGATATCATCTCTCCTCGCACTGACCTCAGGGTGATTAGTGAAGCGGGGGAGATGATCCAGAACATCCTCAGCTTGGTCCAGGTACCAGTGCACGTCGCTGTGGAAGTCGAGGAGGGAGGCGGCGATGAGGATTTCGTCCACACGCTCGAGGGCGTCCACTAGCCCGTCGCTCCAACTCTGAGAGCGGACCCTCCGCAACGGCATGCTTCCAGCACGGTACCCAGACAGGAAGAACAGTAGCCCAATTCAGCAAAAACTCACCGGGACGGCATCTCAGTATGGCGTCTCCATTTAGACGTCTTGGCTGGAGTATACTGTCATGCGGTGACCCTCGTGGGCCACCATAAGACGCCAAAAGTCACCAGTGAGTTTTGCATTTGATGTTTTAATTAACAAGACACAAGACACGAATACAAGACTATGAGCCACTGAGGGCAAAAACACACACTACAGAATACAAGGGATTGTAGGGCTAACCCCAGCCACTATGACCTTAACCATGAACATGAACAAGAACAAAAACACGACCTGACATGAGCGAGGACCAGGAAAGTTAGACGATACTCCAGCAATCAACTGCTGCCAGCGCCCGCTAATAAAGCCGGTCGCTAACAAGCAGTGATGCCGAACAGCTGATCGACCTTGACAGCTTGAAACCCCACCGAGCGCTGTCACAATAAGAGCCCGGTGGAGCCAGAATGTAATCCACAGCTGTCAAGGCCGGCAGAGATGATACATGGCCCGAGCGCGGACAAGATCGACGCTCGGGTTGTAACATTTGTCCTCTCCCGGTCATTTTAGCTTTCCCTCCTACATCTAGAAACTGTTTATTGATTATTCCACCTTAATTTCGCTTTTATTCCGCCACAATTTAGCTTATATGATGACATGCAACCGGCAATTGCTCTCCAGTCACATGGCACTCCGGGCGCCGGCAGGTCAAATCAACGAGCTTCACTCTTCCTGTGTTATAAGAACATGTAAGCATCTACCTTCATAAGCTAAATAATCTCTTTTTATAACCATAGTTGGCAAATTCGGGACCAAATCCTCCGAATTTGCTTCTTGGAATAAATATGGACATATAAACAAATATGGACAAAACATTTTCCTTTTGTGATATTGACTTAATGTACAGTTGTGGCGGTTTGTTTTAACCCCACAACAGACTAAGGACACTCAGCCCTCTTTTCTCTGTTTTTCCTGCTGCACTACTGAGATGCAATGTGCCATTCATGTATTTGTGATGCAAACATGCATGTATTGTGACTGTGCTTTTTCTGAGCATCTTACATATGTAGATGTGCTTTGAGGTAAATCTCCACAGAAATACTGGTCAAACACAGCACTCGGCTAGAGTAAGTAACAGAACAGTGTAATGTGTATTAATGTCTACAGGCAGACTCGTTTCGTCTGGCTCACCTATGTGATGATAATCGTTGCCTTTCATGCATTGTATTCATGGGTCCTGTCCTCACTGTGACCTAGGGACTGAGATCAATAGGTCCTTCAAATGCAAATGTCTTATGCCTGTTCTGATATCCCTTTGATCATTCTAACTGTCAAATGCAAATGTCTTATGCCTGTTCTGATATCTCTGATCATACTAGCTGGGGTATGTTCCTTTGATGTATTGTTATGGTCAAGTATTTAAGCTGCAACTCTGTAACGCAATCTCTCTTACTCTCACTCTCTCACTCTGATCCTGCAACTGGTAGACACACCGTGTCCATCTCTCCTTCTCTGAGAGCCATGAGCTCGCTCCCGGCGTGCACACCACGGCGCCAGGAGAGGAACTTTGTGACGGCGGTATGATTTAATAAAACCTGCTTAAAACCACAGCATCGCCGCTTATTTTTTCATGCCGCTGCACTGGTGACCCCTCGAACACGCACACGTTTTGTGCGAATGCAACCTTCCGAGCTGGACAGCCGCACAGCTGCGCTGGTGACCCCTTGAAGACGCACACGTTTTGTGCGACGCAGCCTTCTGATTTGGATGGCCACGCCGGCGAACCGACGCTGAAAAAACAAGCGGCCAGCGAACGCAACACCCGGGCATGAATGCTCCGTCGCAGCGGCCTACTGGTCCGCCCTCCCTGCGGCTTCAGGGAGACTTCGACGCGGAGCCAACACAGGCGAGCCGTTCTCCGGACATCACCCACGACCGGGTAAACTGCAGAAAACGTCATGGCGCGACCCTCGCCTGAGATCGGGACGTCCACGCTGGACCGGCCGCTCTCACAGAGAGCGCACGCACCTCGTCCTCTCTCCACGACGGCAACCTCTAGGGCCGACGGAGAGCGCAGCGCGTGGAACTGAACGCACCATGGCTGCACGAGCCCGGGGCACAAAGATCGCCTATTGCCTCGCACCGCTCCAACGCGTCTCCTCCCTCTCACCGCTCCAACGCAGCTGCATGAGCCTGAGGAACAAAAGATCGTCTATTCCCTCCCGCCGCTCCAACGCATCTGCACGGGCCTGAGGGACTAAAGATCGTCTATTTCCTCTCACCGCTCCAACGCACCATGGCCAATCTACAGCAACAGCTCAACCTGGATTTTATCGGCGCCGTCTGCGCCGATTTCCACCAAGTTTCTGCACCCTGACTCGCCACTTCAGCGGCCCACCCATGCCACGGAACCCCCGCGCACGCTCGGGGAGTTACAAGGACGGCGCATTACGCACGGGACAAGTAACGGCTCCACAGACTGCCTTCCTCCTTCGCCGCTGCCTTTCATGGCTGCTCGCTCACCTGAGGCACGCATGCAGCATGATCGAAGGATTTATTAACAGTCTCAGCCACGCCAGAGACCGCCATCATCCTCCGCCGCTGTTCACAGAACCTTCAGGGCTGCTCGTTCACCTGAAGCAAGCACGCAGCTCGCCACTGGATTTTTTAATGGTCTTAGCCACGGCACAACGGGATTTCAGCCGTCAGCTGTTCCCGGGAGCTTTGGGGTTAGTTCAGCACCCAAAGCCAACAGTCCCTATGCTTTGTTTACTTTTTTTTCTTACAGCCGCCCCTGCTTTTCTTCATGGCCACGAGAGGAGTCAGAGACTAATTTTTCTTCTGGTGATCTCCGCACGTGCAACGGACAACCCCTCGACGTCGCGGAGCAGCAAGCAATTTTTGCGCGGCTCAGGACGATTTCACAGCTCCTGCCGGCACTTCCTACCCCTCCCCTCCCTCCCCCTCCGCCTGCAGCAAGCTTCTCCCACAGCTCACTCACACAGATGGATTATCGAGGTCGCGGCCCCCTACCGCGTCCTCTGGGGGGGACCGTGTGTGGCGGTTCGTTTTAACCCCACAACAGACTAAGGACACTCAGCCCTCTTTTCTCTGTTTTTCCTGCTGCACTACTGAGATGCAATGTGCCATTCATGTATTTGTGATGCAAACATGCATGTATTGTGACTGTGCTTTTTCTGAGCATCTTACATATGTAGATGTGCTTTGAGGTAAATCTCCACAGAAATACTGGTCAAACACAGCACTCGGCTAGAGTAAGTAACAGAACAGTGTAATGTGTATTAACGTCTACAGGCAGACTCGTTTCGTCTGGCTCACCTATGTGATGATAATCGTTGCCTTTCATGCATTGTATTCATGCGTCCTGTCCTCACTGTGACCTAGGGACTGAGATCAATAGGTCCTTCAAATGCAAATGTCTTATGCCTGTTCTGATATCCCTTTGATCATTCTAACTGTCAAATGCAAATGTATTATGCCTGTTCTGATATCTCTGATCATACTAGCTGGGGTATGTTCCTTTGATGTATTGTTATGGTCAAGTATTTAAGCTGCAACTCTGTAACGCAATCTCTCTTACTCTCACTCTCTCACTCTGATCCTGCAACTGGTAGACACACCGTGTCCACCTCTCCTTCTCTGAGAGCTGTGAGCTCGCTCCCGGCGCACACACCACGGCGCCGGGAGAGGAGCTTTGTGACGGCGGTATGATTTAATAAAACCTGCTTAAAACCACAGCATCGCTGCTTATTTTTGCATGCCGCCGCACAGTATTAATATATTGTTGTACAATACATTGTCCTTTTGTAAGTCACCCATACAGCTACAGTGGGGCAAAAAAGTATTTAGTCAGCCACCAATTGTGCAAGTTCTCCCACTTAAAATATGAGAGAGGTCTCCAATTTTCATCATAGGTATACCTCAACTATGAGAGACAAAATGAGAAAATAAAATCTAGAAAATCACATTGAAGGATTTTTAATGAATTAATTGGTAAATTCCTCGGTAAAATAAGTATTTGGTCACCTACAAACAAGCAAGATTTCTGGCTCTCACAGACCTGTAACTTCTTCTTTAAGAGGCTCCTCTGTCCTCCACTCGTTACTTGTATTAATGGCACCTGTTTGAACTCGTTATCAGTATAAAAGACACCTGTCCACAACCTCAAACAGTCAGACTCCAAACTCCGCTATGGCCAAGACCAAAGAGCTGTCAAAGGACACCAGAAACAAAGTTGTAGTCCTGCACCAAGCTGGGAAGACTGAATCTGCAATAGGTAAGCAGCTTGGTGTGAAGAAATCAACTGTGGGAGCAATTATTAGAAAATGGAAGACATACAAGACCACTGATAATCTCCCTCCATCTGGGGCTCCACGCAAGATCTCACCCCGTGGGGTCAAAATGATCACGAGAACGGTGAGCAAAAATCCCAGAACCACACGGGGGGCCTAGTGAATGACCTGCAGAGAGCTGGGACCAAAGTAACAAAGGCTACCATCAGTAACACACTACGCCGCCAGGGACTCAAATCCTGCAGTGCCAAACATGTCCCCCTGCTTAAGCCAGTACATGTCCAGGCCCGTCTGAAGTTTGCTAGAGAGCATTTGGATGATCCAGAAGAGGATTGGGAGAATGTCATATGGTCAGATGAAACCAAAATAGAACTTTTTGGTAAAAACTCAACTTGTTGTGTTTGGAGGAGAAAGAATGCTGAGTTGCATCCAAAGAACACCATACCTACTGTGAAGCATGGGGGTGGAAACATCGTGCTTTGGGGCTGTTTTTCTGCAAAGGGACCAGGACGACTGATCCGTGTAAAGGAAAGAATGAATGGGGCCATGTATCGTGAGATTTTGAATGAAAACCTCCTTCCACCAGCAAGGGCACTGAAGATGAAACGTGGCTGGGTCTTTCAGCATGACAATGATCCCAAACACACTGCCCGGGCAACGAAGGAGTGGCTTCGTAAGAAGCATTTCAAGGTCCTGGAGTGGCCTAGCCAGTCTCCAGATCTCAACCCCATAGAAAATCTTTGGAGGGAGTTGAAAGTCCGTGTTGCCCAGCGACAGCCCCAAAACGTCACTGCTCTAGGGGAGATCTGCATGGAAGAATGGGCCAAAATGCTAGCAACAGTGTGTGAAAACCTTATGAAGACTTACAGAAAACGTTTGATCTCTGTCATTGCCAACAAAGGGTATATAACAAAGTATTGAGATGAACTTTTGTTATTGACCAAATACTTATTTAACCGAGGAATTTACCAATTAATTCATTAAAAATCCTTCAATGTGATTTTCTGGATTTTTTTTTCTCATTTTGTCTCTCATAGCTGAGGTATACCTATGATGAAAATTGGAGACCTCTCTCATCTTTTAAGTGGGAGAACTTGCACAATTGGTGGCTGACTAAATACTTTTTTGCCCCACTGTATATACACAGTTTACAAAGTTTTTTATGAGTAATTTTGCCAAAGTTTGCAGCTAGTTAAAAAAATTTCACCATTATTTATTATTTATTTTTGAAAAGAACAGATTTTGATCGTCTCTCCTTTTCCCAGAACTCAAGGCAAATATTCCTGAGGAAACTCTTTGACGAGTGGGGGAGTATTGAGTTCTTTGATCCTGGGGAGATACTGCTCATGTTATTAGCTATTGACACTGATGATGAGGTGATGGATTCAGAGATGACGGATGCAGTCGTTGTGGAGACCTCTCTAGCACCACCACCACATTTTCACAAAGGACTAAGCTTCGCAATTTAGAAAGTTTCTAAGACAGTCAGCCCCAGCTGCACTGGCCTTTAATGGAACAACCTTAAGCTAACCTGCAGCATCATGTCCCAGTTACTATGGACTTTTTAAAAGAATTACCTCGGGTCTTTGGGTGGTTCTTGAAGGTGTTAAACACTTTGCACCATACTGCGCTGCCAGCATTAGGGTCACCAGATTCTGAAAAAATTAATTTGTAATAACAGTGTACTAACAATGTACTAAAGCCCATCCAGGGACAAGAGTTGCAAATTAGCTAATAGCTATACACTCTGTGCAACACATCAGATTGATTGTCATTGATTAATTGTCTATGTTTATTGCACTGTCCCTGTCAAATAAACAAATCTATCTATCTAACTTACTTCTTTGAATAAGAACAGTTTTTATCTTTTGTAATAACAAATGACATGTTGCATAGTGTTGACACAAACTCTGATTTTGAAACTAGTATATTCACACAAAGTTGCTTCACTGTGATTAATGTGGTTAAAAACATTCACTAGTTTCAAAAAAGAAACATTGAAACAAGTATTTGTTTGGAAGAATTACAAAAAGCATTTTATTTAGTTGTACAGAAGCATTTTAGGATCAACTAATTTGCATCACCTACCCATAAACATTTATCAATGAAAGGCAGTAGTAACTCCATCAGTTGTATACTTCTTTCGTTGCATAACCCCACTTTAGGGACCTCTTTTTTTAATCACACAAGAACATGTGTGAAGTACGTTTACATGTTTGAAGAAAGAATTTTTAACTCCCTTATTTTTTGTAACAACTTACACCACTTTTACTAAACATTTGTTTATTAAACACCTGATACAAGTTTGCAAACACCCTGTTTTTATTGTGGTTGCAGTTTTTTAGGTGTTTTTGTGCACACTAAACACTCTAATCCTATATTTTGTAGTGGGAGTGCAAGAAAAATAGTTTTACCCTATTTTTTTGTTGCACAACATACATGGTGGTGATTTTGATGACTTTAGCATAACGCCGTCTATGTTAGTTAATACACATTTTTTGCTTTTCTGTTGACAAAAACATTGTTTTAAATGCTACATGAAGACAAACCTGAATCAAATGAAACTATATTGAACAAAGTTACTTCACCCTGATTAACGTGTTATGTGTAATGAGAAAAAACCCAAGTACCCCAGAATCTTAAATGATTAGTTATTTTGATTTAGTTTATTCTTTCCACACAGCTTTTTTTTTTTTTTTTTTTGTCGTAGTAACAGTGAAATATTTCACAAACCTGTTTTTGGATAACAGATTTGTTGTAGACAAGTGATTTTTCTTTCCCTCTAGACAGACATAACTCTGATTTACTTTTTGAACATCTTGTAACTGGTTTTCCTACCCCCTTTTTAGAGTGGCTATATCCCCAAATTAAACATTAAAACCCTTGGTTTTATTAATTTTTGAATCAACATCATCAACAATGAAAACCTGAGTCACAAGGCATTTGCTGAAATTTAACGGTTCAGTTCAACACCTTTTTCAACACACAATTTTTGGTGCGTAATAAAACACAAGGCCTAAGGAACAACAAAACTCTCAACTATTTATCCATTTTTTTAAATAATTTGGATGAAAAAAGAAGTAATCCATACTTGAGTAAATGGAACAGATTTATTTTGTTCTTACAATCACAGCAAAGGTTAGACAAAAAAAAACCTCCAATACTGTAAAAATGTTTCTTTAAAACTCTTGTTACAATGTTGTACAAAACACGCACATCTACATTCATCCATCCAGGTGGATGCCCTCAATTTCCCCTCTGGGAGTCAATAAAGTATACAAAATCAAAAAAAATCAAAAAAGTTCTCCATGCATTCAAGTGAACACTACCTAAAATCAAATTATACAGGGATGCACATTTGCGATGTACGGCCCTCTTTTTGTTTCATCCTAGCTGGCAGTTTGTTGTGAAACAAAGATAGTTTAAGTAAAGCATGCAAATTTAATTTAAAAAAAGCATTTTATTACATCTCTGTGTCATTTTTTTCAGACTCTGCGTCAGAATCGATATCCAGCTCTGTATCACCGTTCATATCACAACTCTTCTCGTCGTCAGAATCGCCCACAAAATCCTCCTCCCAAAAGTTCTCAGCATCCAGATGACCCTGCCAATAGTCCTCAGCTTGTTGAAAATGTTGAGCCACCTTCTCATCGCACGCAAACAGCATTTCTGAAATTTCAGAAATCTTGGGGGTGATGCATGGTTTTTGTCTAAGTTTGTGAAGGAAAGCCTCGGCAATTCCAACGTACGCTGATATACAAGTATACATGTAGTTTAACTCGGTCAATCTCTGGAGCGCTGGAATGAAGTGCTATTTCCACAGTCTTTTTGTGATCTCTTCAAAGTGAGCCAGAAAGAAATATTTGGATTCCACTGGGCAATCATGGTGGTTTTGATCGAAGCGGTTGATCAGACAACTGTCACATATTTCTTCTTTGTATTTGTTGATGGTAACATTGAGAAATACAATCTGAAGAGAAACATGAGTGTACAAAGGCGGAGACCTTGGTGGACTGATCCCAAGCTTTCTAACCTGGCTTCTGGTACATGGAATGTCACCTCTGTGGTGGGGAAGGAGCCTGAGCTGGTGTACGAGGTTGAGGGATACCAGCTAGATAAAGTTGGCCTCACCTCAACACACAGCTCCAGTTCCGGAACCAGTCTCCTGGAGAGGGGCTGGAGCTTGGCCTTTTCTGGAGTTGCCCCGGGCGAGAGGCGACGAGCAGGGGTGGGTATTCTTGTGTCCCCACACCTTGCTGCCTCTATATTGGAGTTTTCCCTGGTGGATGAAAGGGTTGCTTCCCTGTGCCTTCGTGTTGGGAAACGGGTCCTGATCATCATTTGTGCCTATGCACCAAATGATGTTTCAGAGTACCCACCCTTTTTGGAGCCTCTGACTGGGGTGCTGGAGGGTGATCCTCTTGGAGACTCCATTGTCCTACTGGGGGACTTCAATGCGCACATGGGCAATGACAGTGAAACCTGGAGGGTTGTGATTGGGAGGAACAGTCTGCCCAATCTGAACCCGAGTGGTGTTCAGTTATTGGACTTCTGTGCTAACCACAGTTTGTCCATAACGAACACCATGTTCAAGCATAAGGGTGTCCATATGTGCACCTGACACCAAGACACCCTAGGTCGCAGGCCGATGATCGATTTTGTTATCGTATCATCAGACCTGCAACCGTATGTCTTGGACACTCGGGTAAAGACAGGTGCAGAGCTGTCAACTGATCACCACCTGGAGGTGAGTTGGATCCGATGGTAGGGGAGGAAGCCATTCAGACCTGGTAGACCCAAACGTATAGTGAAGGTGTGCTGGGAACATCTGGCTGAGGCCCCTGTCTGGGAGGTCTTCAACTTCCACCTCCGGAAGAACTTCAACCACATTCCGAGGGAGTCTGGAGACATGGAGTCTGAATGGGCCTTATTCGCCACCTCTGTTGTTGAAGCGGTGGCCCAGAGCTGCGGCTGCAAGGTGGTCGGTGCATCTCGTGGTGGCAACCCCCGAACCAAGTGGTGGACACCAGTGGTGAGGGGGGCCATTAAGCTGAAGAAGGAGTCCTATCAAGCTTGGTTGGCTTGTGGGACTCCCGAAGCAGCTGAGGTGTACCGGCAGGCCAAGCGGAGTGCAGCTCGGTGGTTGCTGAAGCAAAAACCCCGGTATGGGAGGAGCTCAGTGAGGCCATGGAACAAGACTTTCGGTCGGCCTCGAAGAGATTCTGGCAAACTGTCCAGCAGCTCAGGAGGGGAAAGCAGCTCCCCGTCCACACAGTGTATGGTGCGGATGGGGCGCTGTTGACTTCCACTGGGGATATCGTTGGGGGGTGAAAGGAATACTTCTAGGATTTCCTCAATTCCACTGATACGCCTTCCACAGAGAAAGCAGGGTTTGCGGACGAGAGGGATGACATGCCTATCACAGGGGCTGAGGTCGCCAAGGTGGTTAAAAATCTCCTTGGTGGCCGAGCCCCGGGGGTAGACGAGATTCGCCCTGGGTACCTCAAGGCCCTGGATGTTGTTGGGCTGTCATGGTTGACATGCCTCTGCAACATTGCGTGGAGGTCGGGGGCAGTGCCTTTGGCATGGCAAACCGGGGTGGTGGTTCCTCTCTTCAAGAGGGTGTGCTCCAACTTTAGATGGGATCACGCTCCTCAGCCTCCCTGGGAAGGTCTATGCCAAGGTACTGGAGAGGAGAGTCCGGCCGTTGGTCAAACCTTGGATTCAGGAGGAGCAATGTGGTTTTCATCCTGGCCGTGGCACATCGGACCAGCTCTTTACCCTCTCAAGAATTCTCGAGGGTTCGTGAGAGTTTGCCCAACCAGTTTACATGTGTTCTGTGGACTTGGAGAAGGCATTTGACTGCGTCCCTCGTGGTTTTTTGTGGGGGGTGCTTCAGGAGTATGGGGTATCGGGCTTGTTGTTACGAGCTATTCGGTCTCTGTACGACCGTTGTGAGAGTTTGGCTCGTATTGCCAACACTTGGTCAGAGTCATTCCCAGTGAGAGTTGGACTCCGCCAGGGCTGCCCTTTGTCACCGATCCTGTTCATAATTTTTATGGACAGGACTTCTAGGCGCAGCCAGGGAATGGAGGGTGTCATGCTTGGTGACCACAGGATCTCATCTCTGTTGTTTGCAGATGATGTTGTCCTGTTGGCTTCATCCAGCAATGACCTACAGCTCTTGCTGGGACGGTTTGCCACTGAGTGTGAAGCGGCTGGGATGAGAATCAGCACCTCCAAGTCCGAGTCCATGGTCCTCAGCTGGAAAAAGGTGGATTGTCCCCTCTGGGTTGGGGGCAGGCTGCTGCCCCAAGTGGAGGAGTTTAAGTATCTTGGGGTCTTATTCATGAGTGAGGGGAAAATGGAGCGAGAGATTGACAGACGGATCGGAGCAGCATCTGCAGTGATGCGGACGTTGTACTGGTCTGTTGTGGTGAAGAGGGAGCTGAGTTCTAAGGCAAAGCTATCGATTTACCAGTTAATCTACTGTATATTCCTACTCTCACCTATGGTCATGAGCTTTGGGTAATGCCCGAAAGAACAAGATCGTGGATACAAGCTGCTAAAATGAACTTTCTCCATAAGATTGCTGGACTCACCCTCAGAGATAGGGTGAGGAGCTCAGTTATCCGGGAGAGGCTCAGAGTAGAACCACTGCTCCTCCACATTGAAAGGAGTCAATTGAGGTGGTATGGGCATCTGATTAGGATGCCTCCTGGACGCCTCCCACTTGAGGTGTTTTGGGCACGTCCCACTGGGAGGAGACCCCGGGGCAGACCCAGGACTCGGTGGAGAGACTATGTCTCCCAGCTGGTCTGGGAACGCCTTGGTATCCTCTCTGAAGAGCTGGAGCAGGTGGCTGGGGAGAGGGAAGTCTGGGCTTCTCTGCTTGAACTGCTGCCTCCGCGACCCAGACCTCCGGAAAAGCGGTAAAAGATGGATGGATGGATGGATGAACATCGAGAAATGTTATCAACCCAAATTTTACTATATCCAAAACCAAAGGAGGTAGATGATCCATAGTGTATATCTGGTCATCTTCCGCCGAAACCACGTCGAGGCCTGTAGAGGGAGAACCGTGTGGAGGGTCAGTGGTGTATTCTTCAGCATCCATAGAACAGATCTGCTCCATTGCAGAAGGGAGCGTAGGTGAAGACGGTTGAGGAGGACCCTCGCCATCCAGGGAGCATGCTTGTGAAGCCGGGTGGTCATCCTCAATAATTTTTCACAAAGGGTCTTGTTCATTACACTGTTGGAGAGTCACACACGGGTTTGCCTGCATTTTGGTCTGGGTAAAATGGTTGGTCTGTCATGGCGCCCGCAGGGCCTTCACCTGTTTCAGCTGTGCGCACACCTGTTGCTGATCGTCAGCGGTCTTTAAAGGCCAACCCTGCCAGCGACTCAGCACGGAGCCATCTGCTACACTCAGGAAGGCACTTCGCCCGTCCTTGGTGTCATTCTGATTCTCCGTCCACGGAAGACGTCAACGCACGTAAGCACTCCTCATCCTTACCTTTTCAAGCTTCTCTCCCCTGTGCACAGGTGGACCCCCCAGGCGGCGGACCCTCTTTCCCCGGCGGCAGCTCAGCATCTCCCTGGAGTCCGAGTAACCTTCCCGCTTCACGACACCGAGCAGGACGCTCACCCCCTGGCAGCCGCCAGCAAGGCAAGCTGAAGCTCTGTATCTCTCCCTGCAAAGTAAGCAGCAGCCTCTTATTACACTCTCCGCACTGGTGCAGCGCTAACATCTCTGCTTTGTGTTTCTAGGGTTGCCAGGCGAAGCAAAGACCTGCTCAGCTCCAGCACGAGTCCTGCACTACACCTCACACTACACATACACGCACTCATACACAACACACTGAGCAATAAAAGGTTAACTTTATCTCCTCGAGTTTGTCTTCTGTAGCCTGGGTCCAGAAAACATGTCATGGTCAGGTGGTCTTCTTTTAAAATCAGATGGTGGGGTTAGTTGTGGGAGGTCGTGGGAGTGGCGTCATCTGGGAAAGCTAGGGTTTTTTTCACCCTTACCACATCTCTTACAGTACAGCTGGAAATGAAGAGGGCTTTGAGCTTTTCGCCTTTCTCAGCAACCCTTTTGACCCACACTGCTCTAGACAGGCATAGCGCTGTCTGGAGCACACCGCATTCAGAATTGAAATACTGCAAGACAAATTTGTCATCAGATGGCAAGTCACCCATTGACACCTGACGAGTGGCATGGAAGTACCACACTACTAACCAACACTCTCCTGATAATGAATGGTGGTTGTTGTTTTTTCTTTCACTCACACAGGTCTCTGGGTCTTCTTCTTCTTCTTTAGATTTGATTGGCGGTTGGCAACCAGTTTACAGGTGCATTACTGCCACATGCTCCATATATGTCTGTCTTTCTGTGTGTCTGCTTTTCCTCATAACATTGCAACGTTTTCCTCATAGCTTTGTAACGTTTTCCTCATAGCTTTGTAACGTTTGTGACATTTTCCTCAGAGCTTTGTGACATTTTCCTCATAGCTTTATGATGTTTTTCTCATAGCTTTGTGATGTTCTTCTTTTTTAATCTCGTATCTGCGTCTCATCTCAATATTCTTCTTCTAGCTGTAGGCCATATCTGGGTCTCATCTCATTCTTCTTCTTCTTTTAGACTTGATTGGCAGTTGATCCACCAGCCCATGATGTCTTTGAACTTAAAGGTTCCCCACTTAACAAGTCCTCAACTGCTTCCCACTGTAGCCCCTTAACCCTTAACGCCAAGATATTTTTCTGCTGCTTTCACAAGGATTTTGATTTTTTCTGTTTTCTTGGAAGTCTGCGCAGTGCAATTTATCACATCTACCACAAATAAGACAAAATTACTTTCCTTCAAAACCAGAGTATCTTCCTTAATTCTACTGCATGCACTGCAAGTCTGCATACTTTCCCTGTTGGAGTCCACTTCCACTTTTTTAGCTGGCACCTTTTTGGGTGGGAGACCTGGGAGACTTTTATCTGCTGAATTTCTGCTGCTCTTTTGCTGGCTTCACAACCTCGATATGCAGAGCTATGTTCACCACCGCAGTTACAGCACTTTAATTTGGCTCCTCTTTCATACTTGCCATATTCATGTTCACCGGAGCATCTGGCACATCATTGTCTACCTTTGCGTATCGCTGCTACATGACCAAACTTTTGACATTTGAAACATCTGAGTGGAGGAGGAACGCAAAGTCTGACTTCATAGCTCACGTAGCCAATATACACCTTGGCAGTCTTGTTTCATCAAATTTTAACATTACCGACAGACTATCACATTTTTTGCCATTTCTATTAGCTTTCAATCTCTGTACCTCTGTCACTTTTGCTCCAGTTAAGCTCCTCATTATTTCATCAGTTGAAACAGCCGTTGAAAGACCCGATATCACTCCTCTCATTGCCTTATTTCCTTCCAATACTGAACACTGCACATTTTTTCCCTCAATCTGAGTGACTCTGATTGCTTTTCCTTGTTGAACACTATCTTTACATGCAACCAGCAATGAACCACTACGAAGAACCCTTGCAGACACGGTTTGCATGTTCTCCCCCTGTCTGTATGGGTTTACTCTGGGAGTTCCCCGGTTTCCTCTCACAGGCCAAAAACATGCAGGTTAGGTTAACTGGAAACTCTAAAGTGGCCCTAGGTGTGAATGTGTGTGTGTGAATAGTAAAGGGATCGTGCTGTACCGTGGCTGCTTCATCCATCCAGGTGGATGCCCTCAATTTCCCCTCTGGGGATCAATAAAGTATACAAAATCAAATTAAAAAAAAATCAAAAAATCATTTAAAACCTCTCCAAGTAACCCATTAATTGCGTTTGTGAGCTTAATTGGGTTCCATTCACGAAATGATGCCCCTTTCTGAATAAGTTTAATAATTACTTTCCACTTCTATTCATTCCGGGATCGTTCATCCTCTGATTCCTCAGCACTTTAACGGCCTTGATTAAGTTTCTTGACGTCTACGTTTGTTTCGTTTAGACTCCACCGTACTCCAAACTTCCTCTTCCTCTCTTCCCACCTCCATTCCTCCTAGCTGAATTTGTGTCCTGGTCGAATCGCCTTCTTCTTCTTCAGCAGAGAGTTGTAAGTGTGGCTGTAAGCTGTAAGTGTGGCTTTTCTGGAGAGCGGACCAAAATACACACACACACACACACACACACACACACACACACACACACACACACACACACACACACACACACACACACACACACCAAGTATATACTATATATACAGTATATATATATATATATATATATATATATTGTGGAGTGTGTAAATAACGAGGCGGATTTGACTCAGACAGTTTATTACACATCTCACATAGAAACATAGTCAGAAAGAGAGCATCTCAGACAAGACTCTTCTCTTAAATACTCAGGCTTTCCTTCAGCAGCTTCTAAACATAAAAGGTCACATTGCATTCACTTCCTTAATCCTTTAACATCCTCCTAGCAGACTCTGATACACAAAAGATCACACTGCATTCATCCTTCACACCTCCTTGTTATCTCCAAGGAAAACTCTGCTCTTTGTTCTAGCCTAAGATGCTATACCATTATGCACTCCCCCAAACGACGCCCCCCCCCCCCCCCCGAGCGTCTTGGATAGAATAATAGAATGACAGTCCATATGCTGTGGTAAAATCATTAAACATCAATCCACATGCTGCTTGGGCTTCAGTCTTCTCCTGTATCTGCTGTAACCAGGATTCACCACCTCCGCGGCGCTGTCATGCTGGGGGGCTGATGAATGCTAGGGGGTTGATGATTGAGGGGTAAAAGTCTGTGCATGTGGGTGTTCTGGGGAATCTTTTCTCTGGGAAACTCCCCGCGGGGGTCTTCCACGCCGAGGGGCCCTCGCCAACAGCACTTGCTCGTCCGCCACAACAAAAGTGGGTTTGAGTCTGTCTATGCCAATCCTTTCCCTCCTACCCGCCAAATCTAGCAAAAAATGCTTGTCCCCCGTTTCCAGCATTCTGAACGGTCCATCATAAGGTGGGCGCAGTGGGGGGCGATGTGCATCGTGTCTGACAAAAACGAACTCTGCGTTTTTCAAAGTTTTAGGCACAAAAACGCGCGGAAAACTGTGGTGAACAGGGCCCGGCAGCGTGCTTGTGTCTATGCTACGCTGCAACAGCTGAGATGGGGAGCTGCCTGGTGCGGGATTATCTGGGAGAAACTCCCCGGGCAGCCGAAGTGGCTGCGCAAAAACAAATTCAGCCGGGGAAGCTTCCAAATCCTCTTTAGGTGCAGAACGTAACCCCAGTAAAACCCACGGTAGCTTGTCTACCCAATTTGCATCCGTCAGTGACGCCCTGAGAGCCACTTTCAATGACCTATGAAAACGTTCGCATAACCCATTAGCCTGTGGATTGTACGCGGTTGTGCGGTGAATTGTGACACGCAGGCTGTGGGCCATTGTTGACCAGAGTTCGGAAACAAATTGGGGGCCTCTGTCGGATGTAATATCCGACGGGACTCCAAAACGTGCCACCCATGCTATTAAAAATGCACGCGCCACCTCCTCGGCTGTGGTTGCCGCCAGCAGAACCACTTCAGGCCAACGCGTGGTGCGGTCCACCATTGTCAGAAGGTGCGTGCACCCCTGTGATGGCGGGAGGGGGCCCATGAGGTCCATGTGAACATGGTCGAACCTCTTAGCCGGGATGCGAAACGGCTCCAAGGGAGCTTTCGTGTGTCTGTGTACTTTGGCTCGTTGGCACGCCATGCAGGCTGCTGCCCACTCTTTCACTTGTTTGCGAAGGCTCGGCCACACAAATTTCTCTCCTACCATTTTGACCGACGCGCGCACTCCTGGGTGCGCCAAAGAATGAATCGAGTCAAAAACGCGGCAGCGCCACGCAGCCGGTACCACAGGACGCGGTCGCCCCGTGGAGACATCACAGATTGGGGGGGGGGGGGCATACCGTCTTGCAGCACCCTGCTCTCCAGCCTTAACCCTGTTGGTCCAGACTGGAGCGCGCGCACATCCGCGTCACTAACCTGCTCCGCGGCCATGGCTGTGTAATCTATCCCCACGCGGACCGGGGCAGCCACGGCGCGCGAGAGGCAGTCTGCCACTACATTCAGTTTACCCGACACATGCTGAATATCGGTAGTAAACTCTGAGATCGCGGCCAGCTGTCTCTGCTGCCGGCCCGACCACGGTTCTGAAACCTTGGCCATCGCGAATGTTAGCGGCTTGTGGTCAACGAACGCGGTGAAACTGCGCCCTTCCAGCCAGAACTGGAAGTGGCGAATGGCCAAGTGGAGAGCCAGCAACTCCCTGTCGAACGCGCTGTATATACGTTCACTATCGCGCAAAGTCCTGCTGAAAAAGGCGAGCGGCTGCCAAGCCCCGGCTACACGCTGCTCCACGACCGCCCCTATGGCCACATCTGACGCGTCAGTAGTGAGCGCTATGTGGGCCGTTGGGTCTGGATGTGCCAGCAACGCAGCGTTTGCCAGGGCTGTTTTGACTTCCGAGAACGCTCGCTCTCGCTCCGGGGACCATTCGATCTTATTCGCGGGTTTCTGTTTTTTGAGCGCGGCGTACAGCGGTTGCATGAGCTGCGCTGCGCAGGGAAGAAAACGGTTATAAAAATTCACCATTCCCAAAAACTCCTGTAACCCCCTGACCGTTTGCGGCCGGAGAAAATCTGCTACCGCGCGCACTTTGTCAGGCAGTGGAACCGCTCCTTCGGGAGAGATGCAATGCCCCAAAAAATCAATCTGCGTCACCTCGAACTGACACTTCGCTGGGTTGATTATTAAACTGTGCTCTTCCAACCTCCGGAAAACCGCCGTGAGGTAGGTTTCGTGTTCGTCTTCGGACGCTCTGGCTACCAAGATATCGTCCAAGTAGACGAATACGAAAGGGAGATCGCGCAGCACTGCATCCATCATGCGTTGGAACGTCTGTGCAGCCCCTTTAAGCCCGAATGGCATGCGCAAAAACTCGAATAAACCAAACGGAGTTATCACCGCTGTTTTGGGTATGTCCTCAGCGCGCACTGGGACTTGGTGGTAACCGCGGACCAGGTCTATTTTAGAAAAAACGCGCACTCCTGCCAGGTGAACGGAAAAATCCTGAATGTGAGGAATTGGGTAGCAGTCGTGCGCTGTAACGTTGTTCAACCTGCGGAAATCCCCGCAAGGTCGCCACGAACCCTCAGCTTTAGGGACCATGTGTAGAGGGGAAGCCCATGGGCTGTTTGAACGCCTGATGATGCCCAACCTCTCCAGGTTGGCAAACTCCTCGTGCGCTATGGCCAGTTTAGCTGTGTCCAAGCACCGAGGTTTTGCAAAAACGGGCGGCCCGGTGGTGGTGATAAAATGCTCCACCCCGTGTTTAGCGATGGCTGCCGAAAATGTCGGGACAGTGAGTGCTGGGAACTGAGTGAGCAGTGTGTGGAACTTACCGCAAGCAGCTGTGACGTTGGCTTGTGCTGTTGGCTGGGATGCTCGAGCTGTACAGGGGATAGAATCAAAGGACAGTGTATTAACCAGGCGCCTGTTAGCGACATCAACCAACAAACCATGTGTGCACAAAAAATCAGCCCCCAGTATATTGAAATTCAATGTCGCTATGACAAAAGTCCACTCAAATGTACGGCTGTGCAGAGACAGAAGTAGAGTCCTCTCACCAAAGGTCTTAATCTCCGAGCCGTTTGCTGCTGCCACCTCGGGGCCGCTAGATCCTGCCAGCCGGTCAGCGTAGGTCGGCGTGATGAAACTCATCTGGGCGCCGGTGTCCACGGGAAATGTCTCCCCGAGCGTGCGTCCGTCAGGTAGAGCAGCTTGTTCTCCTCCCCGAGGGTCGCGGCTGCTGCCGACCCCCGGTCTTGGCGTTTCCTGCATCGCTTGAATTGGCACGGTGGTATATATTTGCGTGCCCTCTCTGCGAAGCAGCGGTGGTAGAAACAAGACCTGTCTCCCTCGCGGTCCTTGGCCCCCGCTGCTGCTGCCGTCGGTGGCTCTGCTGTTGCCGTCGATGGTTCCTCACCTCCTCCGGCCGTCGCTGCCACAATGGTCGTGAACTCCCTGCTGGCGATGATGATCCGGTTCGCTTCCCGGACTAGCGCACAATAGTCCCGCTTGGCCAGCAATGGCGAATTGGCCAGGGTCGCTCTTGCCGCTGACGGAAGGTTCCGGAGGAAGAGGTGGGTAAAAATGAAATGGTCGTCTCCTGTGCCCTTTAACCTCAGCATCTTCTCCATCAGGTCTATGGCCGACCCATCTCCCAACCCGGTCCGAGTCAGGAGTATCTCTGCTCTCTCACCATCCAAGAGTGTGAAGTGCTGGATGAGCGCAGCGTTCAGCGTGCCGTACTTGTCGTCGGTTGGTGGCTGATCGAGCAGGCTCTCCACGTGCTGAGCCGTGCGGGCGTCGAGCGCTGCGACCACATAGTGGAATTTTGTGTCATCCGCCGATATCCCCCGGAGGACGAACTGCGCCTCGACTAGGTGGAGCCAGGGGCGCGGGTTGTGCTGCCAAAAATCCGGTAGCTGGATAGCAACAGCACCTGCGTGGCTGGGGGCTCCCATCGAGGTTGGCTCCGGGGATCTTTCGTTGTGTTCCATGCTTCGTCTTGGGTCACCAGTGTGGAGTGTGTAAATAACAAGGCAGATTTGACTCAGACAGTTTATTACACATCTCACATAGAAACATAGTCAGAAAGAGAGCATCTCAGACAAGACTCTTCTCTTAAATACTCAGGCTTTCCTTCAGCAGCTTCTAAACATAAAAGGTCACATTGCATTCACTTCCATAATCCTTTAACATCCTCCTAGCAGACTCTGATATACAAAAGATCACACTGCATTCATCCTTCACACCTCCTTGATATCTCCAAGGAAAACTCTGCTCTTTGTTATAGCCTAAGATGCTATACCTTTATGCACTCCCCCAAAATATATATATTGTAACGTCGGGGCTATGTTAAGGGGGGCAGGGATTTCCCAGCATGCTTTGCCAGTTGAAAACGTTACTGTGTGTGTGTATTAAATGTGTTATTACTGAGTTATACTGCTGTGTCATTATAACTGCGTTATAATGACCCAGCAGTGTTTAGCAGGATTAGGGCAAGATGTATCATGTGTGTGTAACCATGATTGAAACGGAGGTCTGGGAGAATGACCTCCCCTCCTCTCTGTGCTCAGAAGTAAGTTGGGGGTTGGTGGTGTGTAAATAAAGCCTGTTCATCACAACCATCTTGCTCCTCTTTCTTTGTGTGAATCCCGCAAATGTCACACTGGTGTCAGGAGTGGGGATGGAGCAAGATGAGGATCCAGGTTGAGGTCCAACGGCCGGAGCGATTCATCGCTCGGCTGGGAACGGAGCATAGAGCTGAGACGCCGGCACCCCCAGAGAGGCTCGCCACGATGGACGGAGCAGCGGACCCGACGGGACTGAGCAGAGCACACCAGCCCCGTTTCCCGCCCTTTTCAGGGCAGGACGGGCTGGCGATTCCAGAGCAATTAGGAGCAGCGATTGACCGGGAGATGACCGTCCCATCCGTCCAGCAGCGGGCCAAGATTCCCCGCTACAACGGCGAGAACCTGTTGGATGACCACCTGGCCCAGGTCGAGTTGGCTGCTGCGCTGAATGACTGGTCATCGGAGGAAACCACCGTGCTGAGAGCGAGTGGGAGGAGGAGCTACGGCAGCGCGTGCACGAAGGAGACAGCCGTGGCGACGCGAGGAAGGGGGGCTTCCGCTGCACAGAGCCAGGGTACATCGCATGGTACTGCCCCGCACACAGCGCACGACAAACTGGCCCCTCGCCAACGTTAAATTAGAGCGAGGTGGCATGGACGGAGGAAAAGCCGCCTCCTGCAGATGCTTCCCCCGGCGGTGACGTCACAGAGGCCTTTGAAGCGCAGCAGCAGCGGAGCGAGCAGGACAGATCCGGTCTTTTCCCGGGCTCGGCAGGGGCTGGACACCTGGACGCGGGCCAGCGGCCGCCTGGGAGGTCCTGGCAGCGGTGGGAGTCATGGGACTCCCGCTGCCAGAGGAGGAACTGTGCGTGTCCTACCGCCACCCGCAGATGCTTTCCCTTTCGGTGACGTCACGGAGGCCCTGGGCGCAGCAGCGACGCAGCGGAGCAAGCAGGACGGAGATCTGGCCATTTTCCAGGCACGGCAAGGGCTGGACGCATGGACGCGGGCCAGCGGCCGCCTGGGAGACCTGGCAGCGGTGGGAGTCAGCCGGAGCGGGCTTGGGACTCCCGCTGCCAGGGAAGGGACTGTGCGTGGTCCTACAGCGGCTGTCAGATGTGTCCATCCGCCCGCTGGAGGCCAAACCGGAACCCTACCCCAACCAGATATTCCGACCGAGACTCAGATGGACACTGGATGGCCCGTGCATGCCGCCCCGGCACCGGGCTGACTCGCGTTGGATTTCTGAAAGTGGACTTTGAATTTTCTGGGGACAGAAACCAGTCCGGGGGGGGGGCAGTGTAACATCGGGGCCATGTTAAGGGGGGCAGGGATTTCCCAGCATGCTTTGCCAGTTGAAAACGTTACTGTGTGTGTGTATTAAATGTGTTATTACTGAGTTATACTGCTGTGTCATTATAACTGCGTTATAATGACCCAGCAGTGTTTAGCAGGATTAGGGCAAGATGTATCATGTGTGTGTAACCATGATTGAAACGGAGGTCTGGGAGAATGACCTCCCCTCCTCTCTGTGCTCAGAAGTAAGTTGGGGGTTGGTGGTGTGTAAATAAAGCCTGTTCATCACAACCATCTTGCTCCTCTTTCTTTGTGTGAATCCCGCAAACGTCACAATATATATATATATATATATATATATATATATATAGTGGAGGAATGATGTGACGAGACATAAGAGCTGCCAGTTAAGAACTTTATTCAGCTCCAACAACAAAACTGACTCTGGTGCCAAGGAGCATACATTTATATCTCCTGCCTCCTCTCCCTTGGCGTCCAGGTGCATACATTTGCATCTCCTGCCCCAAGTGCCAAGGCACATACATTTACACCTTCTTCCCCAGGCGCATACATTTACATCTCCTGCCCCCTCCCCCTACTCCCCAAGTCACTGGGTGAAAGTTGAACCTCCTGGTGGTCCACAACACATCTCCCCCAAACACCCAGAAGGGGCCTTAACAGTCCAGTACCTTGGGCTGAGCAATCACCCGTAACGGCTGTAACGTGGAGCAGCCAGGCCGACCAAAGGGCCTTCCAGTCGAGATGAGGAGGGAAAAGACTCGGTCTCTGGTGAACAGTCCTCTGAAGGAGGAAAAGGTGGGGAGGGAAAAGACTCAGTCTCCGGCAAACAATTCTTTGAAGGGGGAAACCAACCTGTGAACCCAACGCAAGCGGGCATCCACTCCAGGGAGCCTGGGCCAGCACCACCTGCTCATCTGCCAACACATAAGTGGGCTTAAGTCTGTCTATACCGATGGTTTCCCTGCGTCCCCCCAAAATTCAACACAAAATGTTTCGCCCCCATTTCCAAAACTCTGAAAGGGCAGTCGTAACGCGGACACAGCAGGGTTCTGTGGCCATCGTGTCTGATGAAAACAAACTCAGCATTCTCTTAATGCTTTGGAACAAAAGTGCGGGGAAAACAATGGTGCACTGGGCCAGGAACGTTACTTGTCTCTGCCCTAGGAAAAAGGTGCATGGACGAGTCGGTACCAGGCACGGGACCTTCTGGCAAAAATTCCCTCGGAATCTGCAACGGTTGACCAAAAATAAGCTCAGCCGGGGAAGCTGCCAGATCCTCCTTGGGTGTGGAGCGCAGTCCCAGTAGAACCCAAGGCAAGCGGTCGACCCAATTTGCGTCGATCAATGAGGTTCTGAATGTGGCTTTAAGCGACCTGTGGAACCTCTCGCGCAAACTATTAGCCTGCAAGCTGTATGCGATGGTACGGTGAACTTTGACCCCCAGGCTCTCGGCCATAGCAAACCAGAGTTCTGAAACAAACTGGGGACCACTGTCGGAGGTGATGTCCAATGAGGAACCAAAACGTGTGACCCAGGATGACAAAAATGCGCGGGCAACATCAGCAGATGTGGTGGAAGCCAGCGGAACTGCCTCTGGCCAACGCGTGGTGTGGTTCACTATCTTCAAAAGGTGCATGAAACCCTGCAACGGCGGAAGGAGGCCCACTAAGTCCACGTGGACGTGGTCGAACCTTCTGCTTGGAATCTGGAAAGGTTCGAGGGGGGCCTTGGTGTGCCTCTGGATCTTAGCCCATTGGCATACAATGCATGCAGCAGCCCACTCCTTCACATCCTTGCGTAAGCGGGACCAGACAAATTTAGACTCCACCAGCTTAACCGAACCCTGTACACCAGGGTGTAAGAGAGAGTGGACAGACTCAAAAATGTGTCGGCGCCAAGAGCCCAGAACAACGGGCGGGGACGTGGAGACATCTCAAAGCAAGGGGGGGGGGGCCCTCTTGTACCACCCTGCTCTCCAGTTTAAGGCCCGTACCCATGGAATGGAGCGCACAAATGTCCGCGTCCTCTGGTTGGTCAGTGACCATGGCAGAAAAATCAATACCCAAGTAGACTGGAGAGGCCAGTGTGCGTGACAAACAGTCAGCCACAATGTTGAGCTTACCAGCCATATGTTGAACGTCAGTCATGAACTCCAATATTGTGGCTAGGTGTCATTGCTGCCGTGCCAACTACAGTTCCGACATTTTGGACACTGCGTAGGTTAGAAGCTTGTGGTCGACAAATGTGGTAAATGCGTGACCCTCGAGCTAAAACTGGAAGTGACGCTGGTCATGTA